>VXBO01004249.1:8750-107834 GCA_013400135.1 Rhinoptilus africanus
TGCTAGAAGCCGGCTTCGTCCCCTCCCCACCAGCCCCGGTAGCCCCCAGCCCTCACCCCACCAGCCTCTTGTGTGTATTCTTGTTCTCCCCTAATAATCCACATCCCAGCTGCCTCCCTCTGCCTTCGCCCTCCTCCTCCCTGCCTCTCTCGCTCCCTCTTTCTCTCTCCTCCCCCCTTCCTCCCCCTTTCCATAACTCAAAAGCTTGTCAGGCTGGTTCCAGACTGCTGGCGCCAGGCTTCACTCCAGGAAAAAAATAAAGCAAAAGAGAAAGGCATGCAAGGCAAAACAGCCCCGCCACATGAACACACATCAAACCAGCCCTTTATCTCCCCGGAATGCTCTCCCCGCTGCAGAGCTCCCTACCCCGGCCCGACACAGGCGTGCTGGCGCGCGCTCCCCATCCCCGTCACCCTCATGCAGCACTGCCAGCCTGCGAGCGCACACGCCCCGGCAGAGAAAAAGCGAAGGAGCAAATACAAGATCTATTATTTATCAGTGTTATCAATTATTTAGAGCCCCGGCGCAGGGAAGGGGTGGGGAGAGGAGGCCTTGGCGGAGGCGGTTTTTACCCCAGCAATTCAGGCGAGGGGCTTCTGCCCAGACCCACCTCCCTGCTGTCCCCGCTCCTGCCCGCCAGCAGGTTGATGGGTGTCTCCAACACCGTCCCTTGCATCTCACCCCACTGACAGGGGGTTTTTACCTCAATCCTTCCTGCATCCAACTGAGCAAGGCTTCCCCACACAGCCAGTCCTGATACCCAGCTCCAGCAGCATCCCTGTCCCGGAGGCATTGGACCCGGTGCCCAAGCGGGGGCTGCACCAGCCCACATGCAGAGCGGCCCCCCCAGGGCGAGGGCTCTCGCATGGGGGGAAGCAGCCCCCTGCCTCCTCACCCAGGGAACTGGTCAGCCCCCAGTAACCTGAATTTTGGCATCAATGCGCAGTTTCTCCAGCACTTCCAACAGCGCTCTCCCTGTTCAGTGGGGCATGCCTCCATCCCACCTCTCCCCAGAGCCTGGAGGACACACCAGTGGTGGCCGGTGCAGGGCTCTGGAGCCCCAAGTCACCCCACATCCAGCCAGCCCTGATGGAGCTGTGTCAGCGCAGGGCAGGAGGGGGAAGGTGTCCATAGCTCTCCACCTCATGGGGGCCTCAGGTCAGGTCTTGATCCCAAAAAGTCAAACCCAACATCCCAAACCCAAGATCTGACCCAGGCTTCAGGAGGAAACCCACACCAGACTACACAGCCCCTTCCGACTCTGTTTTCTCTTGGATTTTGGAGCAAACCCCAGCCCACCATCTTTGTGATGCCGCTGGCAAAGTGTCCCAGTCACCAGGCAGGCGACACCGATGGGCACGGGTTCATCCATGGGCCATTGTCGCAAGCTCCCAGATGGCTACCGCAGCCTCCCCGCGAGGTAGCCGCCTTTCAGCGGCAGATCGCACTAAAGTAGCTACAGTGGGAACGTGTGATGAGGTGGGTGTGCTAAGAAGATTTTTTTTGGCAGACTTCGGGATGACTTTATTGCTCACAAGTTCTCGAGTCACGGCTGAGTAACACGCTCATCGCATGTCTGAAACAAAAAAACAAAAAAAAAATCCCTTACCCCAGCACAAAATAAATAGCCTGGACAAAGCATGTTTGCTTTGCTCCCCTTCCCTGCTCAGGCTTTGCATGGCCGGGGGCTGCGATGCTCCCACGTCGGCTGCAGGCAGCCACTCCTATGAGCCCTGATATTTCCCCTGTGATTTGGGAAGAGAAATGGGCAGTGGCTCCCACCAGACACACGAACGAGCAGCAGCCCCTTCCCCAGACGTCCCCCAATGGGTCCCCTCCCAGCCCATGGGTCGGGTACCTGAGGCACAGCAGCGTCGTCCACTCCGTTGGGATCTCTGGGAAACAACTTTAATTTGGGTGGCTGGATCAAGCCCACCAAGCCCAGACTTTTGCAGTGGAAGGTGCGACCTCCGCCTCTTCTCTTCTCAGGGCCAAGAGCTCTGCCCCGTGGTGCCACGTCCCCAGACAAGTGGTCAGAAGGCTCCTGGGCTGGGTCAGGCGAGATCCTCAGGTGCATCATGGAGGATAAACTTCAGAAATGCGGCTGCTGGTCTGGATGCTTCTGGGTGCCAAGAGGGTGCAGAGAGCTGTGTTGCCCAAGGACAGAAGCGTCCCCACCTCTGGTGCCTTCAACTGCGAGAAACCACTCTTGAAAAGCAACCAATGTCTTTCTAACCTGGAAGAAAAAATATTATCCTTTACTCCAACTGAGTCAATGGTGTCTGACCAAATCCCTATGGCAACTCAGAGTAATCAAAGGGTATTAGCTACCCACCTAAGGCCGTGGGTGCAAAGAGCAAGCCCTCCTCTTTACCAGGTAGGGAAACAAAGGTGAAGAGGGACAAAGTGGCTTCCCTGAGGTCACTGGGAAGTGTTTCTGGAGAGCCAGGAACAGACCCCAGGAGCTGAGGCTTCTGATGTGCTGCTCCCACGTCCTCACACCCACCCTGACCTACCCCTGGGTCCACCCAGCCCTCCCACAGCCCCACGGACCCCACAGAGCCCCGATGACTTCTGAACCTCCCTCCACTGGAGAGGGAAGGTCAGGAGCGTAAGCCCCTCCAGATGCTGGCTTTTGAGTGCCAAGAGCTTCAGGAGCTCCTCTGCAGCCCCAAAGTTAGACTTCAACTGGGATGGAAAAAATCTTTCCCTTGAAAAAAGAAAGAGTAGGAGTTGCTCTCTGCCATTTACTGGCCCAGTTCTCCCACACCAAAAGCTAAGGACAGATGAGAACTAGTTGGAAGAAGGGGAAAATAACCAAGATTATTAATCCCTTTCCATTTTAAGGGGTTCAAAAGGGATGCTTTTGTAAATTTTCTGCTACGTTTTCTTTTGTTTTGATTTTGAAAAACAACATTCCAGAAAAAAAAAAAAAAAAGTCCTTGTATTTGCTGTTCTTCCTCCTGAAAGAGCATGTCTTGGGGAGGCAAAGACGGCGGCTTAGGGAAGGGAGAAATTTCACTGAAGGTTGAGGGGGAAAAGCAGAAGGCCAGGAGGAACCCTTCATTTAGAAATGTCACAGGCAGTTTTGCGAGGAAGAGAAAAATCCCATTATGTTGAGAATTTTTCACGAAAACTTTGTGTGTGTTTGTTTTTTAAAGGCTGGGTTTTTTCCAGCTAAAAATAAAACTCCACATGCAAAAAAAAAAAAAAAAGTCAGGCATCCCTGGGCACAGCTGAGAGCACTTGAAGGGACAGCAGCTACCCTGGGACGGCTTGTGCCGCTTCTCGACAGGCGGCCCTGATCGTGGTGACACCGCCGGCTCTCGCTACATGCCAGGGAAGGTTGGAAGGACACGATCTGCCCCACGTCGCCTCTAAACAAACTCCGGGAGCCGGGTCGGCGGTGCACGGCGGTGGATCTGCAGCGAGCCAGAGCTGATGATCGCCAGATCAGGGCTGCTTCCTTGCAGCCAAGCTCCTGGCACAAGGGGATGCGGATGCCCGAGAGCATCCTTGGCCGCACGTGGCTGTTCAGTGGCTGCTGGCCGAGCTCCCGAGGTGCCCCGCTGGGTGCATTCACTGCAATCCCCAACGGGCACCTCTGGGAGCTCCGGTCGGCTGGGAGTGAGCCCTGGCCCAGACCATTCCCCCAAGGGAAAAGCAAGAAGCAGCAACGCCGTTGGAGCAGAGCACGCGGGTGCTGCGGCCGGTCCCAGCTGTATCCTTTTCCCATTTCCCTTCCCTGCGTGCGGCCGGGCTCCCCGCCCCGCTGAGCTCAGCTCCGGCTATTCTCTCCTCCATTTCCCCTGCTCCTGCCATGCACTTCCCATCTCCCTTTGATATTTCACCTTTGCTGCGTCACTGCCCTGTGCCGTTTTGGGGCTTGGGTTCACATGGACGTGCTGTTCCCCGCTGTTGTTAAAGAGTCGAGCCGGGGCCGAGCCCTGCTGTCGGGGGCCGTTTGTGCTGGGGAGCACACAAAATTAACCCGGCTTGCACAGCAACTTTCAGCTGAACAAGCACGAGCCCAGAAGCCTCGAGCAGCACAAGAGTAAGAGGAGGAAACGCCATGAAAAATAATGAGGAGCCAGGAGGAAACAAAGGCTGGGCAAAATGGGGAGTGTTTCCAGCAGATGGAGATGGCCAAATCCGTAGCGATCTGCTCACAGTGCTGGGCTTAACCAAAGCTGAGCAGGACCTGGACCTGGGCTGGGTGACCAGAGGAGCCGTCTCGTGTTGGCCACCCAATGTCCCAATGAAGGGAACCCCCATCTCCCGCGGGGAAAGATCTCTCCCAGGCATTACAGATGGGACACCCCAGCACCCACCGGGCTGACACAGGGAGCAGCAATCTGCCGCAGCACGTGCAAAACCCCCTGCGGGATTTGGGAGCGAGCAGCTTCCTTGTGCTCCCGCAAAGCCCCAGGGAATTAAATGCCGAGGAGGGCAGCTGGGCTCCTCCCCGGGTGGAGTGACCGCCGTGCTCACACATGCCCTGTTTCGGCTAACCCTCCTTTCCACCGAGGAGCCACAATGTTGAACAAAAACGTCCCCGCTGGCCTCCAGCGCTGCCTGCCTGCGCTCCCCACGTGGCACCGGGCCAAACCCCTTAACAAAAGGCGACTGAAAGGAGAGGACGCATTAACTCCGTGGTGGATTTCCCTCAACGGACCCCAGCGAGGAGCATCGTCCGCCCCACCATATCAAAGCCCAGGTTGGCAGCGCCGGTGGCACGCAGGACTCACCCGTCAGAGCAGCCATGGTGACGGGGTCACTCTGAGCTGCCCGGACCCGTCACGTCCCCGGGACACCGCTCTAGCTCTCTGCCACCGACAGCCAACATCTGCTGGCGACCTCCCGGACGCGGATTACAGCCGAGCCGTGTCAGCGAGACGAGATGCCGTATGCAGGGGCTGCTCCCTGCAGTTTTAGGGAGGAGGTGGGGGGAACCTCATGACATGAGAGCCTGGAAGAGGGGCCTGACCCCAGGCTATAGGTTTTTGCCTGTTTCAATGGCAATCGTTGACAAACGCTCACAAGTGCATTTCTTTGGAGAAGCACAAGCTTACTGTGATGAGAGGGCTGAGGGAAAGGCTGCACGCCTTCTCCCTGTGCCCCCCTGCCCTGCGCTCCTGAGGCTCAGCCAGCCCCAGGTCACATCCCACCCAGCTCCAGGGGTGCTCTGCAGCCAGGGATCACAGACGGTCCCATCCTGCTCTCCTGGTGGTTCCCAGTGAACAGCTATGGGTGAGACCTCGAGCACTTCCTTTGCCAATTGGCTTTAAAGCTTCCCCATCCCCTCGGACTGCATCACCTCTGCCACTGCCCAGGGAGGGACTAGGATGTCCCCAGGCTCTTCCCTCATACAACCTTTCCAAGCAGGAAGCTCTCACACAGTCATTTATGTGCTCCCGAACCGTCACAGACAGCACTCACACCTTGAAGTCTCTACTGGATATCAACTGTAGGGGAAAAAGCCCTCAGAGCACGCTCCACCCTTCTCTTAGCTCACGGATGCTCAGGACAGGGTTGACACCTTCCAACACCAGCACAACCACCTCTCTTCCTGGACCTTGAGGGTCCTTTAGGAGCGAGGAGGGAGTGAGAGACAAGAGATGTAGAAGAAAATAGTCCACAACGGGAGTCCACAATGGCTCGTGGGTTTGGCTGCCTGTAATCCAAACCTAGCTCTGGATGGTGACTCTCTCCCAGCCCATTGCAAGGAGCAGCAGGGCACAGGCACCATTTTGTGTTTTCAGACTCAAAAATAGAGTCTTCAAGTGAGTCACAGGGATTTTTGTCCCTCTCCTGGAGGTCTTACATTCATTCATTCTTCCTTTCTTTTGTCATTTTTGATAAGCTGAAATGTTAGTCACCTGGACTGAATCTGCAGGTTTTACTCACCACCTCCAAAGGAAAATACAACTAAAAAATACATGGAAACAGCATGGCCAATCCCAAGCATTCAGAGCTCCTGAAGATTTCCAGACCCTGGAAAAATCAGGGAACAGCCTTTAAAATAATGAGATTTGCAAGGAATTAAAAAAAAAAAAAGAAAGAAAGAAAAAAAGGGGACTAGTTGGCTTGCTTTTATTTCCCTGTTGGTTTTTGAGCCTGTAGGCCACTCCGACGTCACTCGGCTGAGCTCGTCTCTGGAACCGTGAGGTAAGAAACCCTTAGACCAGCAAACCCCCTGCCAGCGCTCTGCAGCCACACGGCTTCACAAAAACGCAAGGAGGAAAGAAGGAAATGCTGGGAGCCAAGGGAAATCTCGAGAGTTTGAAGGACCTCTCTTAGGATGATGAGGAGCATCAGTGGGCAACACAGAGCGAGCGGCACCCTTGAAAGCCCTTCTCCACCCGTGGGGTGATGGAGAGCGGGGGAAAGGGGTTTTGGGAGCCAGGCTGCCAACATCGCTGAGCGCTGGCGTGGCCGGCTCACTCTTGGCAATCAAGGACGGTCCCAGGGAAGTGAAAAGACTTCGAGCACATCTCAGCAATTTCTCTCCACTCCCAAAGGAAGCATGTTTATTGGAAGCCATTTTCTGCATAAATAGCCCTTTCCTGCTGTTCCCACAAACTCAGACTAAAATAATTTCTTAGGCTTGAGGACACCAACCCACAGCTTCCTAGATGGATGCGCAGAGCTCAACCTTGAGCAAGAGATGAAAGACATCCCCAAAATCCTGCCCAGACTCCACCCAGCTCTCCCCAAGCGGAGGTTTTACAGCCCCTCCCCAGCAGTGCTTGTACCAACTTCCAACTGCTTCAATGCGTTATTCCTCCCTCGCTTTTCCTTGGGGGTCTCAAAGCCCTCTGCAACCTCACCCCGTTCCCTCTCCACACACACCCCAGAGGAAGCATCACCCCAAGTCACTGCTCAAACACAAAAATCGAGGAGCAGCTTACTCAAAAGACCAAGGCAGTGCCCACTGGCAGGCAGAGTGGTCTTCAGGCCCTGAAGGACTGGTGTGCAAGGGGAACAGCAGAGACAGAGACAGTCAACAGCAGGACTCTCCCACCCCGCGCCAATGTAGGACCACTGTCTGCTCCAGACCTGGGAGCTGGTGATGGGCGCAGGTCCCCAGTCACACCAGAAGGACACGAAGGTCCCATGCAGCAGCACTTTAGGGGCTGACAGGGAGAGCCGAGGTGCTGCAGAATGAGCACTGCCCAGGGCAAGGACTGAGATAGGGTCCCCCCTCCATTCTTCCCAGTTCTGCAGCCCAGCACAGGGCCAACAGACGACTGGAGAAGTCCCTGGCTGCACCACTGCTGGCTGTCCTGCCGGCCCTCTTCAGCCACGTCTTCTAGGCTGGGACTTGGCTGCGACAGCTGAGCCTGCACAGCACCATCCTCAGCCCGCATTCAGCAGCCTCGGCAACAAAACCACTTGAAGACCATGACCATGGTGGTGAAAACCACTGTGCATGTAGCCTGACCATCCCCAGAAGAACCCTCACCCTGGTCTCCAAGTCCAGGCAGCCCGTGGATGTTGCGTGCCAAGCTGCTGTCCTTGAGTTTAGGGCTAGGAGCAAAGAAGGAGGATTTGGAAACATCTCTGTGAAGCTACTCTGGGGATGGAGGCAGAGGGACTGCAGCACTCTGGAACTGGAAATGGGCAGGACACAGTTAATGCCTGGTTCCTCATGCAGGATCAGGAGGAACTTGGCTTCATATTTCACATGTGGGATGTTGCAAGAGGACAAGGAGCCCTGAACCCCGACGGCATGCGTTCCCCCGGCTCGGTCGCAGCCACGGGGAGGAAACCACGACGTGCCCCAACTCCACGGCCACTCGGCCAAGGGCAGAAGCCTCTTCATCAGTGCAGAGGGCACCGCCGGCGAAGGACGGTGCCACCACGCCAAGAGACGTTGAAGCCGTACCGACTCCGCGGTGGCATCGAGATGCCAACAATTTAATAAACCACCGCTGAGGGGTTGGGGGCTGCCAGTAAAGCGGCCCCGTGCATGACTTGGAGCTGGGGGCTCCGTACCACCCGGCTCCCCGGCTCTTGAAAGCAAATACAAAGGCTGGGCTCCCCCAGCCCTGGCTGATGCTCGACCTCTCCGTTGTCCTCGCTGCACGCCTGTCCCAGTTCCAGCAGCCGGTTGCTACAGCAACTGAGCTCTGACTAATCATTTGCGCAATGACCTTTTTTCCCCCCAGAGAGAGGGAGGGAGGGAGATGGAAGGGAGGGAGGGAGGGGAGGAAAGGCAAAGTAAGCGGAGGTTAGCAAGAAAAAGCAGAGCCAGGGAGAACGCGGGGGTTTTTTTTAGGCAATGTAAGATTTTGGGGGAGATAAAGAGGGGATGTGGGTGGTGGGAGGGGGAGAGGAGAGCTGGTGTTGAATGGGTGTCCCCCCCCTCACGGCTCTGTGCTTGAGGAAGGATGGATGGGGGCAAAGCCAGCTGCCAGCGGGCAAAGAGCCTCGCTGGGACTGTTTCCATGGGTGAGGGAGTGGGGGGACGCCAAATGGGGCTGACACCGCAGCCCTCCTCCTCCTCCTCCCCACCCCACGCCGACCCTGGCCACCGCTGAAGGGCCAGAAGTCAAGAATTTGGCTCTGCCTCGACACCGAGCGCCTGCAAGGGGCTGGCCAGCCCCAGGTTAGCCTGGCTCCCAGCATCCCGAGCACGAAACCTCACCGGTGGGTAGTGCTGGGGGAAGTTACACCAGGGCGGAGCTGAGCTAAAAATCCCGTGTCAGCGTTAGAGCGAGGGGGGAGCACAGCCGGACTCTGCTGAGCCATGGGAACTGCCCGGGGAAGAAACCTGAGCCCAGCTCCAGCGGCTCTGATCATACTGGGAGGGCTTCACTCCCACCTCTACTACCTTCATCGGAGCAAGACTAGGGTGAGGTCTGGCTCCAGCTCCAAAACTGAGTAAATAATACAAAAGTCTCTTTCTGCCCAGCTCTGAGGAGCACACGTGAGATCACATCTTGCTGACTTGGTAGGAAAACAGTTTAGAGGTTGCCCATTGCTCCTCACACCAGTTGGCACTTGGAAAACAGAAGCTGGTGAAACCAGAAAAGCAGTGGCAAGCAGGTCCTCACCAAGGGTGGATGGTTGTGCCTCCAGTTCCTAGTTTTCATGCAAAAGGATTTGGGTTTTTCGCCAGTTGGATCCGAAAACAGTCACATCTGACCTTGACCAACCGCAAAGTACTAAGCCAGCTGAGATGGACAATAACAGAGATCCCTGGTGACCAAGAGGAGAAATCTATGGAGATTCACAGAAGAATGGGCTTGCCATTTGGAAAGAAAAGGAAGCTTGAAGCAAACAAAATGTTTCTGTGGACAGATATTCCACAACAGAGCCTGACAAACTGCAGTACTGTTGTGTGAATTGGAGGAGGAAGAGGAGGAGAAAGAGGACTTGACATGACTAAGGAGCAAACCAAAGAAAAACAAGCTATATCCTGAGCGATGCAACTCCAACTGACCCACGCTGGAGTTCAGGACGGGGCGTTCACATTGGGTAAGACAAAATCTCATTCAAAGAGGTATTATGGTGGTCTTGCCTGGTCTGGCCTTGCCCTGTCTCTCTGCACCAAAGACAGGCCCTTCCCTTAAGGCAGCTCAGACAAAGTCCTTGCTCCAGACACCTCCAAAAGGTCCTGGAGCCAACCCACCACCTCTTTCAGCTCACCATCTGCCCATCAAAATAACGCAGGGGACAGGACTCTCCTAGCAGGCATTCACCAGCTACTTTGTACAGCTAGAAAATGTAAAGCAAGACTCACTAAATCATCTGTGATTTATTTAAGGCACATAAAGGAGAGGCCAGGTTGCGAGGAATACTCTGCGCGCAGTGTGCACCCAACATATTCCCTTTATCAGCACGACTTGGCACCTACAGAAATTCCCACTGCAGCATCTTCCCAAACTTGGAGAAACCAACAGGAGGGTTCGCATCGAGCCCGTACCGGTGCCTACGCTACACGGGGCACTGCAGGCAGCCACGGCTTGCTCTGCTCGAGCTTGAGCAGACCAAAGCCACGTCAAGCCCAACTTAATAAGTGCTGCTGATCGGCAAAAGATGTTAACTCAGGCTTGGCACTACGTTGCCATGGTCATAGGGCTTGTAGATCCAGTCCAAGCTCATCCTAGCCTCCAGTCTACCTTATAGATGGAAGCTGGGGCCGCTGTGAGTCTGAAACACAGCAATAAAACTCCTTTCCACCCCTTTTTGGTTAAATCACTCTGCAGCTTGCAGAGCTCCACCAAGGACAATTATTTCCAGCATGTGCCGTGCATGAATGCTGCGAGCAAAACGGAGCTGGAGTTTCATCACAGCCTGTCTTTGTGTGCAGAGCGAAGGAGAAAAAAAAAAATAGAGAGGGGGAAAAAAAAAAAAAAAAAAGGAACTTGGAACTGGAGGCCCCCCCCGGCCTCACCCTGATCCCGAGGAGGCTCCGCTCTGCTCTTGCTCAACCCGACACGGAGAATGAGGAAGCGGAGGAGACAGGCGGGGGAGGCGGAGGAACGGTCAAGCTGAAGACAAACAGCCTCTGAGCTGGGCGGCTTGGAAAGCTTCGCCAGGGAGAGGGCAGGGGAGCAAAGAGCGGGCTGTGTCCTGCGCCGGAGCCCCCTCCCCGCCACCACACGGGCTGGGGGCTCCATAGCCCTCACCCATGCTCTGGGTGTTGATAACCTGAATCCAGGTCTTAAAGGAGATGGTCTGCAGCCTGGGGATCTGCAGAGCCTCGCTGCATTGTCAGCCCTGCCCTGCCCGTGTGCCCCCGCAGCGCACGGGGACTGTGGAGCCCTCGGAGGGCAGAGCCCTGCCATGCCCCGTGCCATGCGATGCCCCGTGCTGTGCTGGCCACGGCTGGCCACCTCTCCCCCTGGCTGGGCTAGAGCCAGCTTTCAACACAGCCGGCAGCTCAGCAGCTCGGCTCCGCACGCTGCAATACCAGGAGCCACGTTCACTCCAAACAGGAATTGGCAGTGTGTGAGACGTTCCAGGCGGTTCCATGTGCCCTGGGCTGGTCCTCTCCCATCCCAACATCCCAAGGCCCTGCACCTCGCTGCCATGGGAAACGCACACCTTACCTCTCCTTGTCCCACGTGCCGATGGCTGCTGTCACCTTCCCTGTCCTGCTGTCCCCATCCATGCACATGGGCTGGTCTCTCCTCGTCATCTTGCCCTGCGGGAAGAAGAAATCCAGCTGAAGGGAGCCCAGCATCTGCACAGCCCTGTTGGGGACAGACCAACACCAGACGTGGTATTCTCCTGCTGATTTGCCCTTCCACCTCGGGAGGCCAGTGAGGAGATACCTAGATCTCATCCTTCTTACAGCAAAGGATACTTAGCAGAGAGATGAAGGGACATGCCCGAGGACAGAGAACCAAGCAGAGGAGCTGGTTGGACCCACTTGTCATAAAGAAATTTAAACAAGTACTATCAGCTCTACCCCAGCAACGCTGCTCCCCAGGAGGGATAGACAACTGCGATGAATCAGTTCAGGATGACTCCAGGGTGGCTTTCCAGCCCTCAGAAAGCATTTCCCCAGAGCATCACCAGGGAGGCAGGCACTGAGCACCTTTCCAGGTGGCCATCCCAGGATCCCACCTGGCTTGCAACCCTCCCACCATGTAACACAATCAGCCCACGCTCTGCAAGGACCCGGGAAGAATGTGGCTTACTTGGAAAGGAGTGAAGACAAGGCTGGGGAAATGCATCAGTTTAACTTCTGTTAAAAACACACCTTGAATTCGCCCAGCACAGGGCATGTGTGAAAGGTCCCTAGAGGGGTTCACGCAACGCAAAGGAAGATCAGAAATAATGTCCCATAAGGCAAAACCCCACACCCAATCTCAGATCTCTCCAGGTCCACCAGCACACGAGAACCAAGACAGTGAGATGCATGAGCTCAATTGTCCGGTTCCTGGAAGTTCACAACAGTGGCTGCTCACGGGGATGGGGATGGAGCAGTCTGGGGGTCACCACATCCCCATGAACACACACTACCCCGGCTGCACACCTTCCCGGCAGCCCAAGGTGATGGGGGCTATAGCAGAAGGGAGATGAAATGACAGGCTCCCTTCTCAGGACAGGAAGAGTCATTGCTGGAGTTGGTGAAACCCATCCCATGGGAAAGGGTTTGCTGTTTCCCAAGAGAAGTGGCAAATCCTGAAGGGATGAGCCCTTCAGGAGCACTAAGGAGGCAAACAAACCTAGAGAAGGACCAGACAGGAGAGGGAAAATCCAGCAAACCCTGGAAAAAATGGGAGTTTTGTTTCCCTTCCACAAGGCAGGAGCTGGGGTGAGGAGGCCTTTACCCCCTGCCCTGGCCTGGCAGCAGCCAAGCCCACTGGGGAAGATGCCATGGGAAGGTGGGTGACCAACCCCATGGGGCTGGCTATAGTGATTCGCAATTCCAGTAAGTTTACCCCCGGCTTGCATTTGGTCCCAGAGGCGTTTTACATTGAGAGCATCCCTGGAAGGGAAGATTTGCTGCCAAAAACCCATGAGCTCCGCCTGCCCGGATTTTGAAGGGGAAAGCAGGTTGTTTGTGTTTCCATTTTGGCTGGAAAACCGGAAAAAAGTACAGACCTGAGAAGCCAATTCCCCCCAGTCCATCACCTCCCCCCAAATCCACCAGTCTCCTACTCAGAAAGATGCTGGACTGGCACTGGTGGGGCGCTGTGCTCTGCAGCAGGAGGCTGGGGACCTTTCAAGGCATGGTGGCTCTGTGGTGGGCATGGATCTGGGGGGGCTTTTGGAAACAGCGCCGAGGGAAGAGGAAATGTGCCAGGATAGGGCCTGGCGGCAGCAGCCTAACCCCTCTGTCCACCATTGAGTCACTGGTGGGACTTGGTGAGGAACGAGCCCCTCGGAGCAACGCTGCTGGGTTTAAATAAATAAATACAATTCTTCTGAAAGGGGAAAAGAGAGGAAAAAAAAACCACGAATAAAGGATGTGCCTCTCCAGCGCCTCCTCCCCTCCCAGAAACCTGTGTGCTATGCAAATATGTGCAAATGAGACATGGAAGCGAGGATGAAACTGGCTTTCTAAACCAGCGTGGTTTTAGACTGGGAAGCGTTGGAGGCAGCTTGCTGGAAAGTTGAGGCAGAAATAGCTACACCATGAGAGGGACGAGCAATGACGACCGGAGAGTATGTGTCCCAAAACGCCTTTGGCAGCGGGATCGGCTCCCACAGCACCAGCAAAACACAGCACCAAACCTCCCTCTCGACACCCCGGTTCAGCAGCTGATTTTAAGCACTCCCCAAATCCCCCTTCCCTCCAGCTCAGGGCTGGAAAGAAAGAAAAAAAAATAAAGGAGAAAACTTGCTTTGCTGCCATTTGCGATTTCCCCCCACGATTCCCGGGAAGGGATGGCAAAAAGCACTGCAGTGCACGGAAAGGCAGGCAGCTCAATCCAAAGCAGGGTATGGCCAACAGGGGCAGCCCGGGGTGATGCTCCCCAGGGTGGGCACTTTCCTCAGGGACTGCTTAAGGAGTGACATCTTTCTTACGTGAAGAATGGGATCGCACAAATTCCAGCTCGTTTGTTCCAGGCAATTTATCCACCCAAGTATTGCCTTGTTCGGTAACATTTTCTCAAGGGGTTTCTGCAGAGAAGCAGGTGAAATCTAGAAAGTCTGAAGGCTTCGGGGTGTAAACACCATTTGCCTGAGCAATGCTGCTCACGTTGATAGTCAACGCCTGAATGTTTTTTACTCAGAATCAGGAGGGGGGGGTTGTGTTAAACACTCTCTGCTCAAGAACAGACCTGGCTGGAGCAAAAACCCCTTTCCTGCCTCCTGACCCAGAGCAGGATTTTTACAGAAATAGCTCAGATGCTCCAAGCTCAATGGAAAGTTTGGGATGGACTGCCAATGTCCCGGGCAGTCCTGGACCACAGCAGCCCTGCAATTTCTGTCAGCATCCATGGGATGCATTTGGGAAGTTGCCCCCTGCAACTCCAGGGCTTTCAAAACCTCCCCCATGCACTGGAGATGTGGGGAGAGGACAGGGGAGCAGAGAGAGGATGGTACTGGCACCATCAAAGTTGTTCTTCACACACTTTGAAAGCTAATGTGCGGCATGGGGGTCTGCTTCATAAACCACAGTGGGATGTGGAGGAGTAGGATGTGTGCAAAGGGCACTGGAAAAGCCTCAATGGCTCTCTGGTGTGAGTCCACGCGAGATGGCCACCCACGATCACCTCCCCAGTGCCTCTGCCACCGTTCGCAATCTCAGCTTCTCCCCCAACAAAGTCACGGCGCCGTGTTCAAGACAGCTCCCCCAGCCCCGCATCTTATTTTGCTTTTCATTTTGCTTTACCTGTCTCATTAAAGGCAATCTCCAGCGACTCCGACACCAGTCTCTAGCATGGCGGGCGACTGCGCTTCCAGCGTTGGGTTGAGCCGACTGTCAGCAGTGACAGCCCACGTGCGCGGGCGCCACACTGTCGTTCAGCAGCGCTGAGCATGGAGCAGGGGCACCTTTCATCCACACACTGCAAAATACCGCGCGCTGTGAGGTTATGGGGTATGCCCAGCCCTGCCCCAGAACTAACCCCCGACAGATACTATGGCTTCAGCATCAGACATCCTCTGGACAGAGGTTCGTTACAGACACTACCTGCTCTGGCTGCAGTATCTTGCAGTCCAGCACCAGCATTTCAGCTTCTCTGGACAATGAATATAAATCTGGGCCATTCCTATGCCACAAATCCAGTTCCTTTGCTTGACCTGGTCTATAACATAGGGACAAGTTTGAGCATCTTTCTCAATGGTGTTTATTTGAGGCAAGAATGAAGCTTCTCTGGCTCTTTCCTCTGTTTTTCTATCCTTTTATCCGCCCTTTTTACTGTATTTCCCTGACACCTCTCAGGGAACTGCCCCAACACTGGGGCTCCAGCAAGCGTGTCTGTGGTGTCCCCGCTCTCTCCAACCACAGCAGTGATACACAAACCTTTGGAGAACACAAAGGCCTGTGCCAACAGTGGGTTGTGACTCTATATTAAAAATAAAGCCTTAACGCACCTCCCTGAAGAAAGAGGTGCCGTGAAAGTGTCGTGGGGTGGCCAGTCCAGGAGATACCTGGCAAAGGGAGAGGAGCTGCTGCTCGCCCGAAGTCTGTCTGGTCCCTTCTCCGACTCCCACTCCCATCCAAGAGCTGTTTATTTCTGCCCCTGCCCACATGGCAAAACCTGGCAAACCTGAAGAATAGAAGGTGCAGGTTAGCTGGGATTTCAAATTCTGCGATTAGGGATGGAGGCAATTTCTCCCCTCCCTGGGCTGATAGAGCAGGCGGCAGATGAGGACGGCTTTTTTTGCGTGCTGCCAGCAGCTGCGATAGGCGCTTCTGCCGTCACCAAGCAGAGAGATTATTCTCTGGATCTCCCGGGCTGTTTATCAGGAACACTCGCTGCTGCAGCCGCTAAACCAGCTTAAATACCAAAATTAAAAAATAATTAAAAAAAAAAAAAGGAAAGTGTTTTCTGTAACCTCAGAAGGGGAGGAATTGGGGAAGGGGAGGTAAAAGCACCCAGGAGGTAAGTTGGGGTCTTAATAAAGCAGACACATTGCCAGCTCAGGAGGGGCACGGGCAAAACAGGCTCCACAGCCGCGGGCACCGAGATCCCTGGCTGGAGGGAGGGAGCAGCAAAAGCCGCTGGCACGGGACTGAGGGACCTGCCCGGAGCAGGCAGCTGCCAGCCTTGGCCGGTGGGCGCATTGCTGGGAAGCCAGCAGGAAGATTTTGCAGGACTAAGTTGGAGGGGGGGGTCTGTGCTGGCCTATCTCCCCAGCCCTGCCTTCAGCGTCACCGGGTGGGGAACCATCGGGAGCGTGCGAGGAGCTTCGCGCCACAGCCAGGGTGGCACGGCGCCGGTACCCAGGGAAGAGCAGCGGAGTGATGCTCCCTCCCCACACACGGCTGGGGCGGTAGCGGCACGTGTCGGGGATAATAAATTACATGAGAGTTCGGATCTGGGGACTGCACGGGAAGAAAAGGCACGAGGTCCGATTTCCTTGGGCATTCAGAGCCTTTGAAGATCAGAAAGCAGCTAAGTGCAAGGCAGGCTTTCAAGCTGCCAGTGCGGGTTAGTGGTGGGCCTGGGACTCCCTGGGGAGCAAGAGCTGTAGGATCCTGGCTGCCGGGTCGGATCCTGCCTCCCAGCTGCAGGAGGGTAAATAGGAACAGCTCTATCGACACCGCACGAACCGCTCCTCAATGGGCCCTTAATTAGCAGAGGGGTGCGAGCTGGGGAGCACCAAACTGTTGGCTCAGGGCTGGCTAGGTACTTCCTGGTTTGGGATTATCCTGACACGTTTCCCCCTCAAATTCCATCCATACAACCTGCTCTGCTGGGAATGGCCCCATCCCCTGGCATCAGGGGCGCGATGCCCAGGAGTGCCTTCTTTGGTCAGAGGGGTTCCTGTGCCCCTCTTTGGAAGCAGAGTTGGAGTCTCCAAGCTTCCCAACTCCCCTGAAATTCAGAATGACCGAGACCCTTCCCGGGGTTTCTGGCAGGCAGGGAACATCCCAGTCACTTGCATGAAAGGTTAAGACCACTTTCCAATTAGAGAGGCAGGAGCCATCGCAATAAAGCTCTTCTGAGGGGGATATTAATCAGGGCATCTTCCTCTCACGGAAATGCAAATCAGCAGAATGGAAACAGGAGTGATTAGAGCCAGGGAATAACGTGGGCGCTTCGATCCCAGCTCTGCTGCGAGAGCCACAATGGCGCAGGAGATACCCCAGACTCCTGTGCCAGCCCCGGACCCAGGCAGAGCCACGGGGAACCCACAGCTCCACCTGGGAATATTCAGCATCAGCTTTTCAGGTCAACACCAGTGCCAAGGCCACAGGAAAGGCACCGGTTACAGCAAACTAGCCCCCTGCTCCCTGGCCAGCTGCAGGATTTTGGTCCATCCTCTTGCACCACGAAGGATGAGGCTGGAGGAGACCTGGGCAGCGCGGGCACATGGGTCAGGGACCTGGCAGGAGAGGTGGAGAAGACAGCAGAGAGGGCAGCAGCATCGGATAAAGGATGTAGAAGGGAAGGAGAGGGGATGAAGAGTGAAAGGTGGTGCAGAAAGGGGCCAAAGCGTGGGCCAAGGTGGTGAGGTGCACAGAGCACCTCCCTGCCCCTGCCCAGCAAAGTGCCGCACCGAGTCCGGAGACAGCTCTGCTCCTCGCGGCAGGAGGCATTAGATCCAGCTGAGCTGCTTCAACGCAGCGTGCATGTAAATCAGCTGGACAGGCAGAGAGGAGAAAAACAAGGGGGATGAGATAAGAGGATAGAGAGAGAGGCGAGGGGAGGAGGAGGAAGGAGAAAAGGGGAGGGAAGCAGAGGAGCAGGTGTGGAGAGAAAGAGAAGCCAAGAGAGGGCAAAGGGAGAAAGGGAGAGGGAGGAGGAGGAGGGATGGGGAAGCAGAGAGCAGCAGGAGGGCAGGTGATGGGCCAGGGTCAGCACACCATGGTCCTGGCCAAGCACACGCCAGGCGGGGGGTGGCCGTGGGCAGGGGCTCCCACCACCGGAGGCGGGAAGCACAGGGTGAAGGGGCTGGAGGTGCCAGATCATGGGGGGCCATGCTCCAGCCTGGGCCAGGGAACCCTGCTCCTACCTCTTGGCTTCCAAACCCTGCAGCACTGCCGGGAGCCCACTGGGGTCTGGGATGAAGCAGCACCATGCAGTTGATTTTCCAGCCACGAGGGAGATGTGTAATGGCCACACCAGTAGCCAAAGGTTCCATCCTATAATCCCTCTCCTGCAAACGCTGATTCTATCAAATCACCTGCCCTGAAACCTGGTATGCATTTATGATGGAAGACTTAGTGAGTGCCAACCTGGAGGTGACTGCATCTGGGGGATGAAATGGCATGGACATGTCGCTCCTCTAGGTCAGGAATATCTTGCAAAACACAAGTGATTCCCAATAAATAATTGTCCTGTCCCTTTCAGCCAGGAAACCCCAAGGCTAAATATTACTATTAAACCCCTAAAGTTGAAGATCAGCAGCTTTATGAGAAGTTCTCCCGACTGGGCAGGACACAAGGATCTCCTGACATCAACACGCACTAAGCAACCAATGCTGATGCACAGACCATCTGCTGTAATCGTGACATCACCTTTAATTACATAATGGATAAGGATGTCGCCACATGCAGAGTCCTGACGTCACCAGCAGAGCTGGAAAAAAGTCTGGAGTAGGATGATCAAAAAACGAGTCCAAAGGAGGAAGATCTCAGCCTGGAAAAGAAGCAGCTAAAGAAGCACATTTGTGGCCTCGAGAAGGTGAGCCGAGATTGATTGCTCACTGCGTCTCCCAATAAAAGAATTAGGAGATATTCAATAACATTAAGAGGTAGCAGGTTCAAAGGAAACAAGAGGAGATGGTTCCTCACGTGGTGCGTGGTTAAGCAGTGGAAGTCCTTGCCACAGCTCTCCAGGGATGATTAAAGCTTACGTGTTTACAAAAATCAACTAGACAAATTCATGGGAAATCCATTGAGGGGTATTAAAGACAAAATGCCACTGAGGCTCGGGGAGTCCCTCAGCTGCCACGTGCTCGGGGCTGGGGGATGCTGGAGAGATGCATTGATGTTGGTCATCGGGGGGGACGGAGAGGGGACAGCCCAGGCAAGGGACAGCCCTGCACAGCTCCTTACGCTGCGCTGAAGATGGCAGATGGTGTCTCCAAGCCAGCACACTGATCTCAATACCTTCTGCATCGCACCCTGGACAATCCCAGAATTCCAGCAGCCGGGTGTATGTACACCCCAGTCTAGGGGGATGCTGAACCCCCCCAAGATACAAAGTCCATAAGAGCAGGACCGCACACTGCCACTATTAATATTGCAGGTTTAACACAACACAGAGCCACCCTTAACCTCACCCAGTCCAGCACTGGGTTACCCTCACGTCGCTTTGCCGAACACCATTTCCCAGGATGCTGGACACAGGGGTCCACCTCTCAGGAGCTTCCCCATGCACAGCATCCCTTCCACACGCGCAGAGTCGGGGCACGTAGCAATCCCAATTAAACCAAACTACATCGCAGAGGGGCCTGGCAGCTCTGCATTTATCAGCCTGCCTGGAAGGGGCTTGTGCAAGCTGTCCCCCCGGCTGACGGATTAGACAGCAGACAATTAGGTTTCAGACACACAGACACACACACGCACAAGCACACGCGAGCACACGCAGGCACACAAATCCTTTTTCTCCATCCATCTGCAAGGCCGAGGCGGCCGAGCCCAGCTGCGCGGCCGTCCGGTGCTTCTGAAGCTGCGTGCAGCTGAATAAGAACGAGCCCCCACGCCTCGGCTTTCAGCGCCCGCTCACAAAATGAGCGAGAGGTCCCCAAAGAGATGACACAATTGCAATGGAAATTATTAACCCTTGGCGGGCTGGTTTCACCACCTCCTCCCCGCTCCGTTCTGCTGCAGCCAGCCCGGCGGCAAACTCCCACTCTTTGGGTTTCAAGGACAAAGCCGGAGCAAGTTAGTGCTCAGCCAACATCGCAGGGAATGAGAAAGCTCCAGCGTCTGTGCTGTGAAGCGAGCTGGGCTTTTTTGGAGCTTTTTGTGGATTATTTCAGATACATCCCTTCGCTGCTGGGAGACTCCCGGCTCCTAGAAGTGGGGACAGTGTCCCAACACAAGCACCACTTCTGCAAACATCCCACCAAAAGCACCCCCTCTCGATGCCCAAGACCAGAAAATACGATTGCTACGTGCAGATCCTAGGTACAGCGCAAGCCAGCATTGCTTCCTTCCAGGGGCTATCCAGAACAATAATTCAATCTTTCAAAATTAATTGAAACATGAAATGGCTAAGAGAGAACTGGAACAAGCTGAGGTGGCTTCTCAAAGGCAAAGCCTGCACGTCCGCTCTGGGAGAGGATTTCTGATGGAATCAACAAAACAATGGATAAAGGGAAATCAGTAGATATAATTTATTGGGATTGTCCTAAAGCCTTTGATAAAATCCCACATGAGACGCTATTAAGGAAACCAAGCATTACTGGGCAAGATGTAAAATATTGCCGGGGAGCAGGAAGCAGTAAAGTGGCACAAACCAGCACGGGAGGAGATGGTTAATGCCCTGCTGGGACACAGAGTTTGGGGAAGCTGGACTGTGGCTGTGCTCCGAGCCCAGCTCCTGCTGTTATCAGGAGTGGGGAGCCGGGAATGGAGAGCCCCCAGAAGACAACGCTGCAGATGCTCACCAAAACCTTCACAATGCAGCCCCTAAAGTCCCTCTCTCCTCCTTCCTCGCTTCCCGCTGTCTGTCTGTCCCAGGTTGCCTATCCTCCCATCCGGGATGGGTTACAGGACCCAGCCTCCTTCCCTCCATCGCTTGCACCTACTTGAGGGAAGATAAGCTGGACATGACACCAAAAAGGACCATGTCAGCCCCTGGCCTCACTCCTCACACTTGCAGCCCTTGATCTCCCGGTGTCCTTTCAAGACATCTTTCAACTGTCCATCTAGGAAGGAGAAAGCCCGAGGAGAGAAATCTCACATCCCGCGTTAGGAGTGGGACACGCTGGGGGAGGGAGGATCCTCCGGAAACACCGCTCTCAGCTGCACAAAGAGCTTTCAAAAAATGACACCGTGTTTTAGTTTTTCTTGCAGTTAGTTTTTGAAGCAAGGGAGCTCAGATGAGAAGAGTCCATCTCAGTGCCTGGTACCCACCTCACCCAAGCAGAAGATGCATCCAGACAAGACAATTGATGCCCAGGTAGAAAAGACCACAAAAGTAACTCAGCCCAACCCTCAAACCAACGCCAGCAATTTTTTTGAGGTATGTTTTCACAAAATACAGACATAAGCCCTAGTGTTACAAGATGCATCATCTACTAAAGTTAGAAGAAGCTCTCCAGATGCACTAGGGAATGTCTAGATGTTTGCCAAGGAAGACTGCTGCTCTCCCTGAGCTCTGATTATTATTAGTAGCATAACAGTGAAGACACGAGGATGGACCTGGTCTCACAGAGCACGTCATACAGGAATTTAGGACTGCCTGCAGGCTGCTGTGCTCATTGCCTGCAAGTTGGCAGGTCACGCAGCTGACTCTGCCCCATGCACAACCAGCTCCATCTCCACAGCCACCGGCTTTTCACCTGCTCCAGCAGGGCTGGCCCGGAGCCTCCTCCCTCCCTTCACAGAAACCAGCTCCTCAGTTTTCAGCCTAAACTTATTTGTGGGCAGTTTCTAGTCATTTGGTCCTCGGCCAACAATATCCGTCAGTGAAACAGCTCCTCTCCCGCCCCAGTGCTCTGTGTCCCCCGGTCTACCAGATTTGCGAAGCTGAGCTTGCAGAGTCTCGGGAGATGGGCCATTCACCGCTTCTCCTTGGGGACTTTGCCATCATTTCATGTACCAATCCATAAATCACGCCTCCAGGTTTATCAAGGACCTATACGTTTCCTTCTGCAGCGCTAGGCAGGGTATCAGGGAGAATTTTCTGATAACTATGCTGCATTTTCCTCTCCTCCTTTCATCCCATTACCCATAGTTATATCCCTTAGACCACTCTAAATAATTACTCAGCCGGGTGTTTATGACCTTCAGATATTTGTCCATCCCTGGTTTAAGTGAACTCTTAGCCAAGCTATGCTTAATATTTAGACTGCACGGAAAAACGCTCACGTTTAAAATACTTCCAGGCTGTGGTGGTGAAGTTGATAGAAAGGTCTAATCCTGCACCATTTGCCACAGCTCCGAAGTCATTTCTCAATCCCAGTCAGCTTTCTGCTTCCTCCATGCGATGTTTTCCAATTAAAAACCCCAATACCTGGAAACCTCCTTGTGCGTGCTTCGCCCCATCATTAGCTTAGGGAGAAGGGCGCAAAGTTTATATGGTGTGGCTCGTGCAGAGGTGGAAAATACCCAGATAAAGCTGTCCAGGCACCTCCTTTGGGAGGAAGAGCCAGGTTGTCTGAAAAAAGCCCTTGGAAATTCCAGGGAAGGAGGAGCAGCCCTAGCCGGTCACGAGGGGAGTCAGCCTCCAAAATAACAGCTGATGAAGCCAGGAGAACCCAGTGCTTTCCTTTGTGCCAAGAGCATCACCGGCTTCGTCAGGGATGCCTGCCCCCCTCCAGCCTCCCAGGGACAAGTGCCTGGGTGATGTGAGGGCCGGGGCCACAGCGAGGGACGGCAGGACTGGCCCCAGTAATGGAGATTTACTGCTCCGAGCCCTATTAGCTGGGCCATCTGGATAATAAGCATCAGCACAAGTTATTAGAGACCAGAGCCTGGTGTCGTACAGGCACAACGATGGGGAGAAGCGAGAGATGCTGCGACAGCTTCTTCCCATGCAGGAAGAAAGTGGGAGCTCCGGGAGGATTTCTGCTGGAGTAAAACCCCAATGAGGGGAAGGAGAAAGGGAAACGCACACTCAGACGCTGTGCAGGCACTCGCAGATACCAACACAAACACACTGATGTGCACGGAGCACACGTGCACTCCCGGATCTGTGCATGGGTGCTTGTGCCCAGGCACAGCACTGGCAGCCACTGCAGAGGTGAGAAAGGGGAGAGGCGGACGGAGGAAGAGGAGGAAGAAGCAGGATGAGCTCCCCATCCACAGCACCACCGGCTTCAGACATTCACCTCTCATTGCCAAGCCCTAAACAAAATGATGAGGAAGGTTTAAAAGAGTTTGTGTCTAAAGAGAGCTCAGTTGGGGGTGGTTATGGCGTATTTTCTGGGTTTTGATGATTTAGGAGGTCACATTTTCCTTTATCCCTTTTTGCTGTGGCCCCAAGAGTTGGAAAGACTACCTTTACTTTTTTACTGAAAGCTGAGATCTTCTCATGGCCACTAGACTCTGTGACCTGGACCTTTAACGTAAGCGTTTGCCATTGTTAAAGCAAAAAGCATGGGTGGGTAGCACCGTTTTGTAGGGCAGCCCCCCCAGGACCTGGCCCTAGGACATCGTCTCTCCTCTCATGGGCCAGCCTGGGTTTCTGTTCCTTTGCAGCCAGCATGGCCTCAACGGTTAGTCCCAATATATGCACTGTAAGAGGCCCCCGTCTGACTCATGGAGGGGAAATGACTCGTTGTGGTTACGAAGCATGACTTTCCCAAAGAGAAAAACAATCCAGCACATAAAAAAAAAAACCCTTTCCTTCCTTAAAACCAGGCATCACCTTTCAGGAGACAACAGACAACCCAACCTGACCCACACACGCTCTAGGAAACAAAACCTGGCTTGCCTGGGTAGAAGAGTATTTCCACCAAACCTGTGTCAGCCCCTGGGATCTCCGGGTACCATCCCAGGTCCTCCACCATTGATGTGACCCTAACCCTGGACCCATTTCGGTCCTCTGTGGGTGACGTAGCTGCCTCAAAACATCCAGCAGCAAAGGGAAGAGACCTGGCTGCATCCAGCCCTATGGAAAAGCATCCTTCATATGTTCCTTTCAGCCCCCCACACCAACACTGCAGAGAAATAACCCTCAGCCGCTCTCGCCACCTCGATGGCTCCTGGGAGAGAGGTGATTCTGGCTCGAGAAAAAACAAATAGTAAGAGGCGAGGAAAGCAAAAAGAGGAAAAAAGGAGGACAGAAATAGGGCCAGGGTGCAGGAGGCGGTTGGGCCAGGGCTCCCGCAGGTCTCAGCCCGGCATCGGGCTATTTTCTGCCTTTTCCTCTTCCTCGCTGCCACGTCGCCATGGCAACCCCATCAGCTGAGCAGCTTCGCTTCCCGACTCTGCTTCCCTCTCCATGGGGAGTTTTGGGGGTGTTTTTTCCGCCCCTTCTTCTCACCCTGCTTTCCCACTCAGGCCCCATCCCAGGGATGCTCCCGGCTGGCGACTGGCACTGCTGACCAGGGACTCACAAGGGTGTTTGTAAGGCCCCCTTCATGCAGCACGGCCAGGGGACATCACCAGCAGGACACTCCTGGGCAGCTCCCACCAGACCCATGGAGGGGTGATGGTACCCTGCCCAGCAGGGCAGAGCACCGTCTTTGGGAGCAGAGCCCTGTGCCAAGAGGGTCCCCACACGCCTCTCACTTGCCCTCCCCTGTCCTGGGAAACGCTCTCACCCTTGGCATCATCAGCCTTGATGCCTTCAAACACCTCCCCGTTGCAAAGGGCAGGCATTGAGTTTTTGGGCAGCCACCCCACAGGAAGGGTGCTGCCCCGGGACGCAGACCTCGCTGGAGAAGCCCTGTGCAGAGTGATGGTCTTTCTCTGCTGGGGACAACTCAGATAAGCACTGTCTGGGTCTAAGTCCTCCTGCCATCAGGGTATGTCAGTCTCCAGAGGTCCCTTCCAGATCCCTTTTCCAGGGCTAAAAGTCCCACTAAAAAACTAGCTGAGCCAGAAGCATGGGTAACTCCATGGGTTTAGAACTAAACAGAGGGAGAGAGACGTAGCAAGGCCAAAATGGAGGATGCAGAGAAGCTGGAAGAGGAGGGAATGAAAGGAAGAGGATGGAAAAAAAAACCTTTCCTGCTCTCAGTTCAGACAGTGTGTCCAGGTGTGACAAAAGTGCCCTTCACAAGGAAGAAGGGGTTTGAGAGCATCCCCTGGCATTAGATACCCTCTTCCACTTAACACCACTGCTCTCCTTTCGCCCTTTGAAAGCCCCAATCTTAAACACAAAGGAAGGTCTCTGTCCCCTTGAAAGCCTGACACTGAGGAGACCAGATTCATCTCCAAAACATAATCTCATCTTCCTTGCCGAGCGTTTGTCCCTGCCGAGCACCGGGCTGGCGCTTCCCCAGAGCTCCATGAGCTCATCCCGCCTGCCCAGCTCCTCGCCAGGGCAGAGGAGTCCCTCTGGGGTGTTTTGCATTGGGTTTGGTGCCTTCAGAATAGCTGTGGTTGGAAATCAGAGGCTGGGTTAATCTGACCCTGTCATACATATCAGATGTGCAACAGAAACAGCCCTCCAGTAAGCATTACCACGACATTTGGGAAGGGCTGTTGGTTTTTTTTTTCCCTCTCTTTTTTTATAGCAGACATCTGCAGTGGGAGAAGAGGGATGGAGGAGAGAGGAACGAGAAGAAACAGCAGTTCTTACAACAGCCAAATCCCACTGACTCAAAGCCCCCCATCACCCCCAAATCCCAACTTGTTCGGGGTCAGACCAAAACCCCGCCAGAGAGGGGCAGACCAGCGGGGCTCCGGACGGCTCGGCACAACCCCCGGCACACAGTTATTCCCACATCCAGGCTCCGCGTTTCTTTATACACAGAATAACGCTGACTTAACTCAAGGTGCAATTTTGCAGCCGCTTGCTGGGGAAGCCGAGTTTCTTTCAATGTGGCTTAAGTCAATTAGGAGCAGGTTGGAGCTGAAGTGAATTAAGGCTTTCAACCCCAAATACGAGCGCCCGCCTGGAGGAAAGGGGAGGGGAAGGCAGCTCTGCACCACTTTTAGCTAATCCAGTGCAACTCAACCGATATAAATCCGAGAACAGACAAGGCAGCATCCTTTCTCCCTCCTCCTCCTCCCTGTTCTCACTTTTTCTCCCCCCTCCTTGCTTCCCTGCATCCTTCCCCCATCTCTTCCCTGAAGACTTTCTCTCCTGCTGTTCATCTCTTCCCCGCTTTCTCGGCCCCCCTCCTGGTGCCCACTTGCACGAGGGGGCCGGGAAGCAGTTGGAGATCAAACTCCTGGCAGTGTCGAGGCATCAGTCGTGCCGAGAGCCCAAGACAGCTCTGGAGCAAGGAGGCAAAGGAGTGGGATGAGCGAAAAGCGGGTGGTTTTGGGTGTGAGCAGAGGAACAGCTTGCAGCCTGGGAAGCTCGAGGGTATAAGAAGGCAAGGGAAAGAGTCTGCTTTATAGCACCGAGCACATGCAGAGTCACTGGGGTTTGTCCCCACGCAGACCTTCCTGTATCCAAACCCTGCCAGGACACAGGACAGGGAGAGCCGGGATGCTCGAGCGACTGGTCTGATGGCACAGGAACAGCTCGGCTGGCTCGAGGAGGGAAGCGCTGCGTGGCAGTGAGCATCCCTCGTGGCATCCCTTATTCCTCCGTTGCCTTCCATGGGGACTTCAGATAGTAATTTAGAGACCAATTTTTAGGGTGGTTAGAAGCCTGTAAGGGCTTCTATCAACAGAGGGAGATGCATTAATATGGATGCCACAGGGGGTTTTTAAAGTTTAAAAGCCCCTAAAGTACCACCTTCCTCTATCCCCCCAAAAAAAGTCCTAATCTCCCAGATTAACATCTGGAAATAAAACTGGCAATAATTAATTTCTTCGAGACCTCATCAGGTACTCAGGTGTCAAAGCCCCTGGAAGAAGGACAGCTTCTGGTGTGGGTAGCCCCTATGCACACAGGGAGCCAGCTCCAGCTGCCATTAGCAGCTTCCTTCGGCAAGGGGAAGAGCACAGAGAGGATTAAGCAGCTCCAAGGCTGGGCTCATGGACTGAATGGGGTTTCTTTGCTGATACCGAGTATCTGCATCCATCCCTTGGAGCCATGAGTGGGGTTTCCCCAGGAGGCTGGGGGAGAGGAGGAGGAAGATGGCAGCCCAACTCCATGGAGCTGCTCAGGAGCTGTCTGGGGGATGGCAAAGCTCCGTGCAGAGGTACCTGCCACGCTCTGGCTGCTACCAAGGGCTCGCACATCACACAAACAACCTGCACAAAGAAAATGCTGCCAGAGCGAAGCCCCCTTCTGGCTTCTGTGCCAGAAGCTGAGCTGCAAAATCCTCATCCCTGGGTGCTCTCCGCAAAAGGGCAAAGACACCAGATATTTCCAGCAATCCCCGCTGCAGGTTGAGCCGGGAGCACTGTGCAGTTAGTCTCCGTGGGTCACAGCATTGGCTGCTGCCAGCAAAGGAAAGGAGGAACTGGGGGGAACAGAGCAAGCACAGTGGGGGAACGGTTAATTAGAAAAGCTGCCCGAGATTCGGGCTTGCCAGACAAATTTTGGGATGTCCCTCCACACCTCATCAATGCAAATGAAGCAGAAGAACCCAGGGAGACATCCCAGGCTCCCTGTTGGGTTTATACCCAGATAACTGGACGGCAAGGCTGGCTCCCGTCAGCCCCTGGCGCTCCCAGCACCCTCCAATCCAGAGCAGCAGCCTTTCAGTCTCCACCAGCATCAGCGCGGGAGCTGCTGCACACCGACCTGCTGTGCTTGTAAACAACGCGACTCCAGAAAGAAACGTGGTGTGGACAGACTGACGTAAAGGAGCCCATGACCCAACACAACCGTCTCTCCTCCCTCTGCTTCCCTCCACCCCCCCCCCACATCCATGCACACCAATGTCCTCCTAGGAACACACAGCCATGGTCCACCTTGGGACTGCTGCAGTGCTGCTGCGGTCTTCTCAGGCATTAAATGCCTCAAAAATGCCAAATCCTTATTTTCTACCTAAACATAAATTTTCCTCAACAATCTCTGGTTGAGCACCCAAAAGCAGCCCTTCCTACAGAAGAAAAGCAGGAGGATCCAGCTCTCCTTGAGTGGGGTCTGTGCTCCCATGCAGGAGACATCAGGGCTGGCACAGACATCCCAAGACCTGGGTGCCAGACCTCAGGAAGCTCCAGCTGGAATGACATGAAGCAGGCATGTGCTAAGGGTCAGAGAAGAAGGCTGGACGTGTGGGATAGAAAGCCAGACTGTCCCCGACTTGCCCTATGACCTTGGACAAATTGCAGGGGCACCGGATTTTCAGGCAACTTCTGCTCCCAGTTGAGCCCGGAGTTACCCAAGCAGAGCCTGGTGTGGCAGAGGGGTTGCTGAGCAGGCTGGAAAGCCAAAGCCTGGTCAGCACCTTCGTTTGTCACCCTTTGGAAGGGCATCACCAAGACTGCCTTTCTGCCACCCCATTTCCAACCAATTTGTCAGAGGCCCCAGGGTGGGAAGGAGATGCTTCACATTCGTGCAGCTCTCCAAGAGCTGGGGGAAAGTCCCTCTACTCCAAAATGGCTTGGGGGAAGGGGGTCCAGGAAGAGAAGTCCTAAAGAAAACCCTCCTTAGAAACCAAACCAAAGTGTTGAGTGCTTGTACAGAGCCAGGGTAGCTTCATGAGTCCTGTTCTCTCAGGGAAGGTCAGACATGCCATTTAGGCACAGTAAAAGCCTTCTAGGTTGAAGCCCAGCAAGGCTTGCAAGGGACTTTGATTTCTCCCCAGTGTCCTAGGGTACCTGCAGTCCAAAGCTGCTCCAAGAGGGGCAACATTTGTGCTCCAAAAAAGTGCTGCAGACGCAAGGAACTCAGAAAAAGCAGCAGCAGCGAAAGCCCTAGATCTGCCAAGCCCCGGCACGCTGGACCAGGCTGGCCTTTGCTCTCTGTCCCCAGTAGTTGTGTAGCTGTCACCCAGCGCAGCTTTTTGGAGACCCTTTGGGGCAGGGCAGCAGGGGCGAGCCAGCAGCTGATCCTGCAACATCAGCTCCCACCACTCCAGCCCTGACAGCAGCAGCAAGGAGGAATGGAAAAATACAGAAAGGAGCTGAATAAAGCTTCCTCATAAAGGGGCTCAAACCACAGTTTGGACCCTATTTCCCACCCTTGGTCCTATTTCCCACCCTTGTCTTGACAGCTGCACAGTGTCTCCACAGGGAGAGAGCAGATCCGAGCTGCAAACTTTAAAAAAAAAAAAAAGGAAAAAAAAAGGGAAAGAAAAAAGGAGAGAGGCAGCTAGCAAGCGAGAGAGTGTCTGACTACAGCCCTAAGGGCTGTCACAACAGATAAAACCTCAGCCAGGCTTCGCAGTTTGAGCTCCTGCACGCTAATGCACAGCAGAGCTAAAAATACCGACGTGTGGAAAAGCAGAGGCTGCTGTTGCTGCCTTTCGAGCTGATCGCAGGCTCCAGCTTCCCGGCCAGCCCAAAGCAGCCAGATGCACGGCCTTGGAAGGGGAATTGCGACCCTGGAGAGGGGCAGGGACACCTGGGGGGTCTCCCCCACCACCCAGCTGTGGGGCTGGCTCTGCCCACGCCATGCCCGGCTGAGCCATCTCCTAGAAAGGGCTGGGTTGGGTTTGTGCTGATGTGAAGCAAAATATCTGGGCCACGCGCTTTCTGCTCGGCAGGCAGAGCAGGATGGCAGCGGAGGGATGGAGCAGCCTTAGGGAGAAGGGCCGATGTGCGGAGAAAGGGGAGGATGGAGCCCACAATGAGGAGGAGGAGGATGCAGCGAGGCTTTGCGAGATGGCAAAGAGGCAGGACAGATCCAGAGCCTCATGCCTGGGGCTGCAAAACAAGCAGCCTGGTGCTAATCCCCGAAGTCAGCCTCGTGCGAGATGGGAATGAGCTTGTGGCCACGCTGCCATGCCATCTCCCAATTTATCTGGCCATCTTCTCTACAGCAATCGTTACCCTATCTGAGGCCCGGGAACGGGAACATACTTAACCATGCACTTAAATTCAAGCATGCACTTAAAGTCTATTTTCTTCAATGGAGCTGAAGGATGTGCTCAAGGGTTAGCACGTGATTAGCTGCTTTCAGCAAAGGTCAGTTCTCTGAACCGGGGCTCGCTCAGGGCCCCCTTCTCCCAAACCCAGGGAGGGCACCGGGATGTCCATAAACTGTTACATCCCCTCCTGAAAATCCAGACAAAGCCCACTGCTCCTGGGGATGACCGTCCTCCAGAACGCTGATTAACACCAGGCATCCAGCAGTCCTCACGCTTCCCGCAGCAGGTTTGTGTCATGCCCGTCAGACGCCGAGCGGAGCAGATGCCTGCCCAAAGCCCCCCAGCTCTGCAGCCCAGGGAGGTCTCAGTCTCCTTTTGGAAGCCATCAGGATGGTGAAGACTCAGACAGTTTCCCTCAGCTCACGGCCAGACTGCATCTCTCACGTGCTGTGCATGCTCCTGCTCAGTCCCACAAGCAGAACAGACACAACCATCTTGGGGTCAACTTCATCCCAAGACCTAGAGCCCAAACTCAACCTGGGGACACCAAAAATAGTCTCCAGAGCCCCAGTGTCCTTGCTAACACAGCCCATGCTGCCTTCCTACACCTTCTAGGGATCAAATCCTTGCCTGTTCATCAAGATGAGGGGGGAGGCTCACCCTCCCCAGTCAGCACCCCAATATCAACCCCGCATCACGCCTCCCACATCGGCACTGACCTACCGGCAGAGTTCACAGCCCAATTAACCCATGCATCACCCAAGTCCTTTTCTACTCACAATAATATTCAAGACACCAGTGCAAAGTCCCCACGGATCTGCTTCAAGTTGCATTGTCAGCACATTTGGCATTTTCATCATGCTTAGGACACAGTTCCCTACAAATGGCCAATTTATCTTGAAAGCAAACGCTTGCCTTGGAGGCTGCGGTTTCCATCAGGCAGCAGTTGTGCCAGCACAGCTTTTGGGCAGGGCGGAGAATCCTGTGAAACTCAACAGCATCCACAACATCCTACGCTGGGACACGCGGCCAGGGAAGGAACAGCAGCCCCAGCTCCACCAACAACCCAAATTTCTCAGCACCTCAACTGGTTATTTTTGTCCTTCCAGTGCAAGCAACAATGGCAGATCTGTTCTTGAATAATCGCTATTACTTAGACTAATTAATTGATGTTTCCACAGCGTGTTGAGGAACTTAAAGGAGGGGGAGGGTGAAGGAGGGGGCAAATCAACAAAAAAAGTGCTACCTAAGCCAAGAAGGATGAACACCATGCAAGAAGAGAAGAGCAGGTTTTTATAGTAATTACAGCATCAGTATTTATGGATTAGGCCAAGAGGGTCCCCCCAAGCACTGGCTGCAGCTGGGTGGATCTGCAACCAGCCTCCCTTGCACAGGATGGGGGCAGGAAAACCCCCTTCTCATCCCAGCACAACCCAGCCAAGCTGAGCAGCAGTCACTCATCTGTAATTTGTTTTGCAGCATGACAAACTCCCCGAACATCACAACTCTGGCTTTCCACCCACCCCCCCCAATTTCCAAACCAAGTAGACACTTGCCAAACAGCCAGCCCAGCCCCACACTTCTAGTATTTCAGGGGCTCTTCCAGCCCTTTTTTTTGCTGCACGCGAGCACATTCATATTGTATCTACACCAGCCTTACACATCACCGTCCAACTATAAACCAGTGTTGGCAAATATCACAGCACCATCACAAGGTGTCACAAAACCTTTTGACTTCCACCAAGCCCCTGATCCCAGAGCCGTGAAGTTATGGAAGAAAAAAACCCAAACCTCTTCTTTCATTAAAAAGGAAAATTCGCAGCCCTCGTGGTTAGAGGCAAAGAGTTGAAAATATGAGTTCTGAAAACATGGCTCCTAGCCACACAGGAACTGGAAAGCACATATAAATCAAGATTTTTCACACACAAGTCTTACACCAAACTTTTGATCTGCGGGCAGCAACTGGCATTACAATCACCCTCCTCGTTTGCTTACGTTTGAGCATACAAAGAGGATAGTTCCCAACAGAGCAGCACTCACAATGCATGACTTTTCCAAACTGAGCTCCAGCAAATATCTGGATATCCATGGAGAAGCCTAAGCAGGAGCCAATCCCACCTACAACCAGCCATAATCCCACTAATGAAGAGGTCCAGGGAGATCAGACACCCAGCAGACCCCTTGACCAAGCAAGAACCCCTGCTGCAGCCCAACCCATAGCTCTCAAAAAGCCCCAGTTCCTCACCTCTTTGGCTCAGACGATCGCTGGTAGCCACCAACACTTCTGCTAAACCACCACGTAGCTTCATCATCAGGTTTTTAATTGAAAACCCTCTAGAGGCAGTGCTGCACCAGCTGTGGTCACTCAGGATGGTCTCGCCCCGATAGCTCTCTTGAGGGACCACTCTGCAAAAGGGAGGTAAAGAGGTATGGAAACTCCCACCTGGAGACTCAGAGCTGCCCAGCCCAGGACCTGAAAGCAGCTCTCCAGTTCTGGCAGGCTGATGCCCCACGTGGCCCCGTGCTGGACCCCATGAGGCTGGACTCCTTCCTTACCTCGTGCTTCAACTTGGATTGTAAGATCTGGGAGACAAGGAGCATCTTATGCATTGGTCCAGCTGCCTGCAGCCCCGAAGTGCTGCTCTAGCAAACGTAAAGAGCAGCTGGATGAGTTTCTGATAAGTATTAACAGACTCGTTACTATCACTGTCTCCTTGTTGGTCTTCCTGACAGAGCGTCCAAGAAAGAGAGGGGCTCTGGGCTTTCGTGCCTCATAGATTTGTCTCCATCAGGGTCACATCCACCAACCAGCGCAGGGAGGTCACCCCACAGCACTCCTTTCCCAGGCTTTGGAGCAAGGCAGCCCACTCCATCCACTTCTCCCGGGGTCAGCGCACCACTCTCAGCCTCTGCACCCTGTCTCCAGCCTCCGAAGCGAGACTTGGAAAACCCAGAGCCATTTCAGAGGCTCATGCTGTCACCAGGGTGAAAATCCAGGCATTTGGGCAATTCAGAAAACCCCAAAACCTGCCTTGGTCCAAACTCCTAAAGATGCTCCTAAACTGGTGCTGCCTGATGCTGCCGGGGCAGGCTCCCCTCGCTCACTCTTGTCCTGAGTTCGTCAGGCCTCTTCACCAGCTCCAGCCTCTTGAAATTCTGCGCACTAATAAAATCCTAACTAATTTACATCCAAGATGGGGAGTGAGTGGCAGTTGTTGCTATAGAAACCCTCTCCCGAGCCCTGGCTCCTGGCTGCAGCTCCGAGAGGAGCGACTAGAAGCCAGCTCGGTCCCCAGCCCCGGTGGCATTGGGACGTCCCATGGTGGCCAGCCAGCCTGAACCCAGTGCTGCTGCCCGAGGTTCCGCTGCATAAGGAATGCACAGAGGATGTGGTGGCCACCACCGCCAGCCATCCCAGGTCTCCTGTCTTCCTCCAGGCCCTGCCTCTTGCACCCTCCATCACTAAAGGGTCTTCCCTGACCGCCGCCATTCCCCAAAAGCCTTTAGTCTCCTGGAACCAGGGATCTGCGTGACAAACCCCATTTGGAGAAAGCAAAATAAAGAGGACAATAAAGCCAAATTGCTCCCTGGGCTGCCAGACTTCGGGGAAACGCTGGAAAATGGGAGCTGAGGATCCCACCGACAGAAGGAAAACTTGCAGTGTGTTTAACAATTAAGGTGGTAATTTTTTTTCTTAAGTTGGACTGATGATTACTCAGTGCATGACCTATGCGGGGGTTAACGCTTTGGACTGATTACAGCACCTCACACAAGACATTCCCCTGGCTTACAGAAAGAGCTCAGCTTACAGCATGAAACCTGGACCCATCACCAGGGCTTCACCGTTCTCCGACAGCTTTGCTGGGCACGGAGACATCACAGCTCCATGGCGAAGCATCCAGGAGTGAGCTTCTGGAGCAGAAAAGCAATCAGAGGACATTATCTCCACAAGGAAGGGAAGAAAGCAGCTCCCTTTTCAGTCAAGCAACCAGTGGACCCAGAGCGACTGCCCCACCTCCAGCCCTCATGCTGGAGCCAGTTGGTTGCACCATGAAGGGTGCTGGACCCTGAGCTCTCCTGGCAGGACCTGGCCACGGATCTCACAGCAGCTTATGGGGGACAGTCAGTGAGTAAATGTACCTGGTCCCGGATCCTGCTCTCAGTTACATCCATGTAAAGCTAGAGGGAATCAGTTCTTGAACTGACACATCATCTGGTGTGTCAAGGAGTGGCAGGTGCACACATCCTGGATATGTGCTGGTGGGGTGAATGTGCTTCCTCCCCCATGGACATATTCCTCAAGTCTTCCCAGGAGCAGGATCCGGTCCACAGCACAGGTACTCCTGGGTCAAGCCCCTTTTCCCTTGGCCAAGATGTCAAGGATGTATGAAGGCTGCTCAGCAGAGATGTCTCCCTTATCTTCTACATATGTGCTGTGCCACATGGACACCACGAGTCCAGGATCGTGGGTGGTGGAAGGCTCCTGGCCCATCACCTTGTCCCCAGGAATGGATGTCCCCGTCATACCTTAGGATCTATTTATTCCTGCCTCCAGCCCTCAGCTGCCTGCACCGTCACGCAGGAAAAACTGACTCAGACCTTCCCGAGATAAGGCGACCACATCTGCAGCCCAGCTCCCCAGGAATGCAATCAAAATAGCGACCGGCAGCCCAGGCGAGGGAAGGAGGGGGCAGAATTTTTCGCTGCCGACTCCGACCCCCTGATGGACCGTTGCCATGGAAAGCCGGCAGCCAGCAGCCCCAGCTGGAGTCCTGCTGAAGGATTTTCCCTGCTTGGCCTGAGGCGAGGGCAAGGGGAAGGGGGGGAAACGCCAGGGAAGAGCTCGCATCTGGCTGCAACAGCCCTCCCCTGCTAGCAGGTGTGGAGCTCTCTTCCCTCTTGGCTGGAGAATCCCAGGATGGTTTGTGATCCAGCAGCAGGCTCAGATGCTGATGGGCAGTGTTTGAAGCCTGGTGCGGGAGCACAGATAATAAACCCAATAAACCCAGCTCCATATTAGAGACAGAGGGATCAGGGAAGGAACAGAGAGGATGTAACCTAAGACTGGGCTGCCATCCTCCGAGATGGTGAGGTCTCTGGGGCACCCACCCAGCTCCTCTCCCCTTCAGCCTGTTTCCTTCATTTTTGAATGAAGAAATAGGACAGAGATTCCTCTCCTGCGGGGAGAAACAATACAGGAGCTGAAGCCGACCACTTCCAGGCTGACGTTTGGGGAAAGATTTGTACAACTTTCTTACTGGGGGAAAAAAAAGCACCACAGTTGGAGATGCACCGAGCTGGCCACTGCATGGTGGTTTCTTGCCCCGGTGCATTGAGATGAGGTGGAAAAGGCTGGAGCCTGAAGCTGCCTGCCTACACCGGAGCCTGGATCAGGCACTACAAAATCTGCTGCCAGCAGCCAGCACCCAGAGGAGCCGTCACCCCTCCCGCTGCCTCGCCGGGAGCTGGCAGGAGGGGACAGACAGCTGCTTCTCCATAATCATTTCTCCACCACCGACGACATGCTGGAGCTAATTTTCAGAAGACACCTTGGGAAGAAGAATGCATTTACAACAGCCGAAGCACCAGGAAGAGCATCTCCTTCCAGAGAACCAAGGATGCACAGCAAAATAAAATGTCGCTCCTTGTTAACCCTTGCCTGTACCTAAGCAAGCAGTACAAAAGTTGCTGGTCAAATCCTGCCCACCTTCACAATCTCGCAGCTTTGCCAATTGTCTTAGAAAGAGGGGGAAAGCCACTCTATCTTCCAAGACATTACTGATTGAAAGCTCTCCCTGAAGGAGGGGCCATGCCCCGGTTTGAAGCCAAGACTTGCTCTCTCTGATGCCTGCTGAGAGCTTGGTCTCAGGGATTGCTGTTCCCGGTGCCGCTCGGCCATTCACAGCACATGTGTGACACGCACGGCAGCCCCGGGATGGGGTAAATCTACCGGGTAGAGAACCCAGCCCTGCTCTGGCTTAGAAAAGCATCCCTGGCCCAGGAGGGGAAAGGAGAGCTGGGGAAGGGAGGGAGAACACCACCTGCGTATTGATCTGATGATATGAAAAGGGTTTTTCTTCTGGTTCCTGAGCTGGAGATGGGAACCTATTGGATGAAAACCTCAGCTCTCCCGCTGTCCTGGTTTCAACCACTCCAGGCTGCTGTTTAATTAGATGAGCATTAGCAGAAAGGCAGCTGGGCAGCCGGGAGGGGCCTGGCTTTCTGTGCCCCGCAGACCCCTACTCGACGGGAGCGTGCTGCTGTCGGAGACGCGGCTCGGCCATACCCGCCGGGGCATCCCTGTCCGAGATGCGCCAGGACACACACCTGGCTGAACCCTCGAGCCATTGGGACCCCAGCCGTCCCCACGCAATGCAATTATTAATCCTTTCCCCCCAAATTTCCAGCAGCCGCGTGTGAAGCCCAGCCACAGCTCAGGGTTTCCTCCTGCATCAGCCTCAGGTTTAGCTCAGTAACGACCTGGGAGCCGAGGAGGCTGGAGCGCAGAGCAGGCGTTTTTCCTGCCTGCATCCTATCTGGGAGAAATTACAACAAAGTCGTGAAGGATTTGCAGTTATTTTCACACTCCTTTTCCCAGATTAACACATGGATCCACTTTCTGTTCAGCAGTCTGAGAGCGTATTGTTTTGTCTCTGTCGCAACCTCACACTCCCGCGTCCCAGAGCTTTCCAGCTCCCCACCGATGGGTATGGGATATCAACAGGAACGGAGGAGCTCACTTTAATTAGCATGCACTTCTTAATTGGGCTGCAAGCTCCCCAGCAAGTCAGGTAGTATTTTATCTTCATTTTACAGACCTGGGGGCGAGGAGGCAGCCGGAAGACCAAGAGGACGTGACCAAGGGTGGTCAGCAAGAAGGTGGCAGAGCAATGGAGAGATGCCAGGGGTCCTCCCTGTCCCCATGACCTGCACTGAACCCAGCAGTGACATTACCTGGTGGCAGCTCACCAAAGCACTGTTTGCAAGGAATAATGGGAAGATTCCAGATTATCCGCTTGCATACATCGGCCTTTTCCCCTTGCTATCAACAGAGCGACACAGATTTAAGGAAACTGGGTTAGATCCACATTTATATTGGGATGCGACACTCATAGGTTAAGCAAAGTTCCCTTGGCTGTCAAATTGAAGCCAAATACCACCAGGGGAAAGACCCTGCCCAGATGGGGCTTTATGTCAAGGCTTTACCAGGGACACGGGACAAGCTCTTGTTACACGTTGTAAAATAAACTTTCCAACAAACCCAGGATGCAGCTGTTTCAGCTGCTTTCAGCAGAAGACATGATCTGTGGAGCAGATAAACTCAGTTCAGCCTTACCTACGGCTCCACAGCAGCGTCAGCACTCAGCTAGCTGCTATCAGCACATCTGCAAGGCATCCATGCCGGAGAAAACTTATGCCTGCTGGTCTGGAGGGAGAAAGCCAGAGCTTTTGCATTGTCCTTCTCCCACAGCACTCTGGTCTGGCTGGTCTGAACTGGCTGCAGTGGGAGCAGGAACATGTTGCTCCGGTTTCTCACCCTGCCACTGCTTTTCTGTCCTGGTTTCTCACCCTGCCACTGCTTTTCTGTCCTCATCTCTTTCCATGTGTACTCATTCCCAGGCCAGCGTGGAAACACAAGGGGAATCAAATGGTTGTGAGCTCCCACGTAACAGTGGCACAACATGGGGCAACAACCAGCCTCCAGGTCTTCTGCAGACGGTGGACTGAAGGGCAAATGCTGTTGGAGGCAGTTGGGTGAGTGTGTAACCCACAGCCAGGCTCCCCAGGGCCAGAAGACATGGAAAATCAGGGGGAGTGAAGGAGCAGAGCCTTGGCTTGCATTGCCCCCTCTTACTGTTCCTGGTTGCCCTTAAGGGAATGATTTCATGCTGCACCTGCCCAGGGGAAGGTGTTAGCTGAGAGGCACAACCCACCACGAGAAGCTGCTGGGCCCTGCTCTGGGACCTCCGCATGGTCCAACAAGCTCCAACCCTCCATCTGCTGTGCACCCCCAGGTCTGAGACCCCTACGTCTAGCTCAGGAAACAGGCTGACCAATATCTATGGGAAATAAGAGGAATTTGGGAGTAGGGAGCTGAAGGGTCAGTTGAGATGGGTGACACCAAGCCTATCAGCTCCGTGACGTGCTGGGATGCCTGGTGTTGGCTCTGGGGCTGGCATCCTCCTGTGCTGGTGGTGAAGTGGGCTCGGAGGCTTTCTCCTTCAGAGAAGTCCAAAGGATAAATTTTCCCTGCCATGTCACAAGACCCAACACAGCAAGCCCATGTGCATGCCCATGAGGGCAATGCTCCATGCAGACACACTTCAACCACTGGCCACGCGAGCACTGGAAACCTTGCAGGCAAAAACCAGCGAGCACGTGCCGCCGAGCAGAGACGGAGCTCCAGCAGGAGCTGCAGGGAGGACTGTGCCTACACCTCCGTGCAAACAACCCATCGGATCCAGGCAACAGTCCGCAAGCAGAGCGAGAGCTACAGGCGCCAACGTCCCCCTCCGGCTCCCAGCATGACTCACGCTGGTTGCCATGAAGAAGTCAACATTTGCATGCAGCTACCCCACGGTGGAATGAGAAAGCTCCCTCAGCTATTTGCCGACTCTCTGGGGGAGGGCAGCGAGCGGTGGGACTTCAGGGGCCAGCACGGTACCAGATGGCAAACTCTGGCATTTCCACAGGCATCTCCGGGCTGCTACCAACGCGGTCCGTATGGGCAGCACGCCCCAGACGATGCTCCCTGCAAATGAGATGTTCAAAAGAGAGAAGGGAGTTGGGCACCCAGCTCCTATTGGATTTAGTTTTCTTTCAGGTTCTTTAAACTCGCAGCCTCAAAGCTGCCCACCCTGGCCAAGCACCGCGCAGAATTAGCTACACACGGAGCGATCGATGCCGGCGAGGGAGAAGCGCACGCGTGTGCTCGCACCCACTCAGCACACGCCGCTCAGCACAAAGCAAGCGCAAGCGCACAGATCCCAGCCCAAAGCTGAGCTCTGGCAACAGTGAAACCCAACATATCCACGGGCAGTTTCTCCCAGCATCCATGCATCGCAGAGAGGTGTTCTCCCGAGCAATCCCCCGGCCCCACAGCGGGATGGCTGCTCCCCTAGGCATGTGAAAAGCCCCGGCTTGGGAGAGAGAGGGTAATTATATGCCAGGGGAGCAGCTGATTCAAACCCTTCCTGACCCCAGGCTGAAGAGTTCTCCTGATCGATCACGAAGATGCTCTTTCATTTTCCTCAAGCGTTTCGCTGACGGATGGAAAAATCAATGCCCCACAGAGGAGTCTGGAGGGGGGTGGAGCAAGGGGAAGAAAGGGAGAGAAATGGAAGGGGGAATGGAAAGGAGAAGGGAGAGGGGAGAGAGAAGTGCGCTGGGGGAGGCAGAGGTTCCGGGAAGGGGTGGTGGGAAGGCAGCTGGGCTGGCGGCACCTACAGACATCGCCTGCCCCCGAGGTGTGGGATCTCCTCCGCGCATGGAGGGCTGAGGGCAGAGCAAGTCTTCTCCCAGCTGGGTGCTGTGAAGCAAAGGCACCGCTGCCCCGAGAGCCCCCATCAGCTGATGCTTCTCCACACCAAGCACCACTTCTACAGCCCCAATGGGGGTCCCAAATCTGAGCCGTGGGGTCCACCCCACAGCAACACTGCTGGTTTCCATGGAAACACCTCCCACTTCCCCCATGGAGACATCCCTGCTACCCACGGTCAGATATGGGGGAAGAAACCCTCAAGGTCCACAAAGCTTTTGGGTGAAAATTCCACAGTACCTTGTTTTTCATGAAAATTGCCCTGCTGAGATCCCCCAGCTCTGACTCACTACGTGGGTGCAGTCCAAGCACTGTCTTGGGGTCCCATCCTGCCCACGCGGCTCTGCAGGGTGCCCCGGGCTGGGGCAGGGATCCCCGGTGCCCCTGTGCCGGTCGACCCTGCGATTCCAGCATCTTGCCAGTCCTGCTGGGCAGAGACACTGCCAAAAGGGACTTCATCCCTTCACGGGGGGAAATCTCTGCTAAAGACCAAGTTAAAACCCACACAACTCATCTAGCTCCTCCGTTTCGGACTGCTGTCGTTTTCAGAGACAGTTGAGCCTCTCCATTTGCACCCGCTGACACCAGTCAGTGGGAAAGACACCCACGAATCTCCCCATGGGTCAGGGCAAAGCCAGGCCCACACTGCTGGACGCAGATGAAGTGGCAGCTTGCCTTGAACAGTTGGGGTTTTCCAGTGTTTTCCTCCCCACATCCTATTAATAATTAACAGAACTGCAATGAGACCAGCTTTTAAGAGGCTTCACTGCCATGGACCGCGTTGCAGTCCCTCTTCCAAGAGCAAAGGTTTGTCGGTTACCACTGGAAACCGGGAAGGCTCCGGTCTCGGCCAGGGATGCTATCCTCATGGGAATCTATCTCCGTGTCTCCACCAGGCTGAGCTGACCCATCGTGCTGCCAGAGCCGAAGCGACAAAAATGGGCAAGGCAGCACATCTTCAGCCCCTTCCCTAAATCCCACCCTCAGTTCGAGATGGCTCATCAGGCAATTTTTAAATCACCACCCTCTTCTCCTCCGGGCTGACCTGGGTGTGAGCTCACCAGGCAGGAGGACAAGCTAACACTGCCTCTCGAGATGGGATTTGGAGTTTAAAGGACAAAGTTTGGGGGTTGGTGGTGGTCTCTGCCCACCATCCCACAACCTCATCCTCTGGCACCTGCAAAAGAGCGAGGGAGCAAAGCCAGAGCAGCCCCTTGCAGGTCCCTCTGGGGGATGTTTTGCAGTATCTCCCTTTCCAAAGGGCTAGGAGCACCTTCCATATCACCATGGGTCCCAGCTGCCTGTCCAACTGTGCCATGCCAGCCTGGTGACGATGCTCTGGGCCACCTAGGAGGGAAGAACAAGGTTCAAGCCATCCCCAAAGCCTGGGATTCAGGATGAGTGATCTCCATACCTCCAAACATCCTGCTCGGCAGAAACACAAACAGAAAACAAGGGAATGGGATAGAAACAAAACTCACAGCCCAACCAGCCCCATCTCCCGGTAATTGCTTTCCCCCCGCTGGGCTGGGGCCCCGATCCCCCTCCCGGCCCCACGCAGAGCAGCCGCACCGGCCAAGCTGGTTGGGGCGGCCGCGGCACTGCGGGAGGCAGAGCGGGGCCTGCAAACAGCCCCGGCAATAAACAGCTTCCACATGCACGCCTTGCCTTGCCTAACCGCCCGCTCCCCGCCCCGACATACCAGCACACTTATTCATCGCCCTGCGAGGGGCCGAAACAGCGGCGAGGGCGCTCGGTCCCGGCTGCTCTGGCGCCTGCGAGATGCAACCCCCTCCTGGGACAGGGTGCCCTCCTGGGATGGGGTCCCCGCCAGCCCCCCACGGTCTGCAGGGGTGTAGGTGGCCTGAGATGCCCATCCCGCAGCCATGCCACAGCTCCAGGGCTGCTGCGGGACCCCCCAGGCTACCAAACGCCCACCCTACATGCAGATGCCAGCGCTGGCAAACCCCCTCGAACCTCCTTTTAATCAGATCTCCAGTTTTCCTCCCTATCCCATGCTGTCCACATCCCCACAGGTCATTGTGCCGTGTCTCTCCTTCCGTGAGGACCAGAGCAAACCTCAGGCTCAAACCCACATCAGCCTGTCCCCTCTGACAGTGACAGTGTCCTGACCCCCCCCTTATTCTCTGCTTGGCAAAACCTCTCAAATTAGGGCTTGGGAAAGGGTTGAACCCCCAGCCCTGTGCCAGAGAGGGGTCAGGGCTCTGCAGAGGCTGCATCCACAGCAACATCAGGAAAACATCACCCGCTGAGATCCCATTGCTGTCCCATCCCAGTGGGGACATCGGGGGATCAGACAATCCCATCCCGTCAGCTTCTGGGGATGCTAAATCCCCTTTGGAAGCAGAGAGCAGGCAGGGCTCCGGCTCGCTGGCATCCCAGCAGGTTTACAAGGAGATTTTTAGCAGCACCAGGAACAGTCCCCACATTAGAGCTACAGGCTTCAAAAGGAGCTGCCGAGCGCGAGAGCCGAGGGCTGGAGTCGCTGCAGCTGAAAAGGGAACGCTGCACATTATAAATAGCTGCCTCACTGGCAGCACATCTGTTTCAGGCAGCGGCTCGGGAAGGCTGTGCGTGTTCTGGTTTGGCTATTTTGGGGGAAAGAGATTTGAAACTCACTCGTTATTATTATTGTTCGCCCAAGAGATGTGAATGATGCCTGTTTCTCCTTTGCCTTTCCCAAACAGAAAGCAAAACGAGGTGAGTTTCAAAGCATGCTGCGGTGTAAGGCTCCCTGCGAGCTGCGGCTCTCGCTGGGAGATGGTACGAGCACCCCCGTGACACCTGGATCAAAGGGTGGTGGCACTAAACAAGGCTGGCCAGGGGACGGGGACAGCACAGCCCTCATCTCTGCTCAGCCGGGAGCCTTGGGAAGCTCTGGGGGTGGGAGAGAGACAGGAGCTGCAGGCAGCAATGAAGCCAAGGGCAGGCGTCGAGGCAAGGCTACGAGTGACGGTCCCCAAAACACCATGGGCACATCTTCATCTGCCAGCAATGACTACCTCGTCCCCACACTGAGGCCACCACGTCCCCTGTGGCTCTGAGGAGGTGCTGGACATCTCCCTAGGACTGACCTTGGTGCAGGATGAAGGCCACAGCCTCGGGGATGCTCCAGCACAACCAGAGCAAGGGACAGAGAGATGTCCCAAGCCCAGCTGCCCCGTCCCTTGATGGGCCAACATCCCATGAGAGCCAGCGTGTGCCGAGGAGGTGTGGGGTGGCAGCGGAGGAGGATGAAGAGGCGTCGCAGGTCTGGCGACGTCGGAGCAGCCCCCGAGCACACAAGCCGGCCCGAGCGCTCCCGAACAGCCCAGCAACGGCTCATTAATCACTCGGCACCGCCGCGGGATGGAGGCCCTCGCCGACCGCCGCCAATCCCCGCGCCGTTACCACAGAAACAACCCTTACCCTGCACAGGCTTCAAAGGGTTTTGTGCGTGTGCCTGTGTGTGCTGCTCCATCTCCCCCCCCCCAGTGTTGTTTTTTGTGTGTGTGTGCGCAAGAAAGAGGTTGGGGTTGTTTTTTTTTTTTTTCTCCTCTCTTCCCTGGGAAGTGTTTGGCACCAGGGATCGGATCATGTGAAAAGCGAGTGCGGAAGAGACGGACAGACGGACGGAGCAAAGGAGAACGAGGCGAACCAGCCGTGATAGCCAAAAGGCTAGGGGGGCTTTGGAAAGGAGAAGGGGAAGGGGTGGGGGGGCAGAGGCAGCTGTGGTGCTAACGAGTCGAAAATAAATATTTATACGGGGAGAGTTTTAAAACCCTATTTTGCATCGTTATAATAAATTATTCATCTGCCTGTTTCTCCCTGCCCGCCTCTCCTGGTAGGGAGCTGCGAAGGGGATGGTGCTGAGGGGTGGGTGAAGGGGGTCACGGCTGACCAGGATGCCCCCCCCCCCNGAGGTTTTGGGGAGGGAAGCGGGGACACAGGGCAGATGCAACCAGACCCTGAAACCACTGCGGAGGTGCCAGATGGGGAAGGATCGGGAGAGGTGGGTGTCGGGAGCAGGCAGCTGAAGGTGCCCAGGGGAGTCGGTGACCTCTGGGCCAGCAGTGCCAGGAACAACGCGGCTGCTCTTGCACCGTATGCTGGTTTTGGATGGAGCCCTCTGTGACTCCCAGACCCTCACATTTTTGTTTTGGCAAAGACAGCAGTTTCCACCAGGCTGGCTGATGCCCTGCAGCACCCTTCTGAGGAGGTGGGGATGAGGGGGCTCTGCAAGGAGCCTGCTCCCCCCCATCCCTGGCTCCCTGCATGTCCTGGTGCCCCCGCCGAGGGCAGGCGCATGCATGCAGGCAGCGATGCAGCTCCTGCCCACACTCTTGCACTCACACAGCCAGCCGAAGAGCTGAGCACTGGCTGGGACAGGGCTTCTAGGAGCCCTCCTCACCTTTGCATTTCAATCTACGCACTGACACGCATACGACAGAGCCCTCTGCAAAGCTGGCAGCAGCTTCCCATTGAGGGCCTCGAGCCGCAGCTCCAAGGTTGCCCCCAGACTCGATCTTGACCCTTCTGGGTGCAGCAAAGTGATTGTTTCAGTCACTATTGCACATCCCGGTGCTCTGATTGCAGCTGCCATCACCTCCACCAGCACACAAGGTTTGAAAAGAGCCACCAAGCACAAAGGAAAGGTGTTGGGAGGAAAGATTTGCCGTGGCTAGTTCCAGGCTCGCTGCACTTGCATTTGCCAGAACTGCTGCAACAGAGACAAAAAACAAGGAGGGAGAAAGGCACGAGCCTGGCTGAGCAAGGCACAAAAAGCCCCTTGCCTAGCTGGAGGCTTCCAGCATATGGAAGGAGAGGTAAAAGGGCTGGAGAGGATGAAAAATGATCTTGTGGATCACCCCGCTATCCCCTCGGCTCCCCTTCAGCCTCTCCTGGCAGCTGCTCCTCTGACCTGCCCCTCCAGCGACTCCCCAGCAGCCTCCTCCAGAGCTTCACCCCCAGCATATCTGAACATCAAACCTAAATCTCCCTTGTGCTACAGTTTAAGCCCATAATTTCTTGTCCTACCCACCGCAGGACACGGAGAATCGTTTATTCCTATCCTGTTTGCAACAGCTACTGACATATTTTTGAAGGCTGTTATCACATTTCACCTTCAGTCTTAGACCTTTTCATGAAAGATGGAACAGAAACACAGGTTTGTGACGGGGAGGAAGGACAGAATAACAAAGAGGTTTTTCTGGATCACACGTGGAAACCAGGAAAGCCAGTGGAAAGGCAGGGAGCTAAAGAACAGACAAGGAGCAGCCAAGAAGCAGCTTAAGTGCCACCAGCCAAGTTCAGGACACAAGGGGAGATGCTGGAGACACAGATCAGCAGGGAGGAAATGTGATGACACGAGGGCAGCAGTGACATGGTGCAGAGCTCTGGGACAAAATGGGCCCGGGGTCCCACGCAGGGTGGTGTGTCAGTGCCTGAAAGGGGCATTGGGACTCGGGTGCAAGTGGGGAAGAGAGCTAGCTGGCCTTGCTTCTGCTGGTACCTTTATTTATGGCAGGTAACGTGCCAACTCAGTCCTAAGGTCCTGGAAAGGTGAAATGGAGAACCACAGACATGAACGGCAGGCACCTAACAGCACGATCCAATGCGCTTATCGTGCCTTTGCACCGCCGCACGTGTCAAAAGTACTTACAGGAAGGAGATAATCTAATTTGATAAGGAAGAGGGTAGAGGAATAACACTGTGGGCACAGATATCAGGAGCAGAAAACAAAGGAGACACTGCAGCAGGCATCTGCTACAGACCCCCAGGACTCGAGGAGAGAAAGAAAGAACAAAAAGATTCCTGAACCAACTATCAAAGAGCTCGCAAACACAGGATACTTGTACTCAGGGGGCACTTTAACCACCCAGACATCTGTTGGGCGACAAACACATCAAAACGTAGTCAGAACAGTTTCTTCGTTATGTAGAGGACAATTTACAGATGAAGGAAGTAGAAAGGCTCCATGAAGCTACGCACCAATAAAAAGACACTGTTAAAAAAGCAGCCATAACAGGGGAAGTTTGGAGCCTGTGATCACAAGCGACACAAACCCACCGGAGTGAGGACACGGCGCACAAGAGATTTACTTCCCAGCAAACACATTGCAAGGGGAGCTAAGGGACAGGCACGAGCGGCAGAGCTGGAGCTGCTTGCGGCAGCCCTGCACTTGCCCCCTCCAACAATACGGCTGTTGATAAGGGACAGGATAAACCTCCCAAATGGGATGGAAAGAAAAGAAGCAGAAGGAAGAGCCCTTTGCCTCAGACACAGGCCCAATGGTGGGCTCTGGACCCAGAGAGCAGGGAAGCCCGTGATCCCACCTCAGCTAGCAGCTACTGCATGTCTCAAGACTGCCGAACACAGGCTTTTGCCCAGAGCATGGGCAGGTAAAGCAGGAGCAGGCGGCCCGTAAGAGCTCATCTCCCAAACACCGAGACTTTCCCCGCCTGTTGCAGGAATGAAACCAGCCCTTGCACATCACCGCAGGAGCTGAGCACCTCCAAACACTGTGTCCTCTCTTGAACGTCACCCCTTGGTCCCTCTAATCTGTGCCAAAAGCAGAGATATGTCTGAGTTTCAGGGACCAGAGCCCCCAGCACAAGGTCTGTGTGCTGCCGTGGCTCCTGCCTGTCCCCCTGCAGAGGCGGGGGCTACCGCGTGGAAAGGGGTTTCACAACATCCAGCGCCAGAGACACAAAACACTCTTGCAAAACTTGGAGATGCAAAAGTAAACACATCTGACAAGTCTGTACCGCAGCAGAGGGGGTTTTCCAGCACGCAAAGCCCTTTGGCTTCGCGAAAGGAAAGTAAGGAACCTATCAGAGGTGTTTTGTCTGTGAGCTCCTAAAGGAGTTTGGAAAAGATCTGGCTTCAGCAATATTACCTGTGCTCCAGGCAGAGCTCCAGGCTCTGGGGGGCACAAGCAGCAGGAGGTGGTCTGTGGCCACCCTGCGCCCTGGGGCAAATGGCCCCCGCTCCCCGCGGCCCTCGCAACCCCCTCCCTGCATCCCCCACCAGCAGCTCAGTAAATTCAGGCTTTGGCACCCTGTAACAGGGTTCAAAACTAGCCAGGTTTTAAAGGTGTTTTGTGTTTAAAGATTGAAACAGCAAACAACTTGAAGTGCCTGAAAATCTGGCCCTTTGGCATTTAAAGGACCTACATTTCACCAAAGGGGGTGTGATGCAGCATAAGCCTCCGTTTCTCCTCCAGAATCATCCGGGCGATGAAGGGATGTGTCATCCCCTGCTTCCCACACCAAGAGCAAGGACCTCCTCAGCCTTCACAGTTACCCCCAAGCAGATGCAGAAACTGGAGATCTGCAACTTCAATCAGGGTAACTTTAAAAAGTGCCATCTTTGGGGGATAGGAAAAATCTCCCCTACTTTTGGCCACGTTTCCAAAGGTGGTTCACACATTTTGGCCTCAACTGGAGCACGCAGTTTCCCGTTTTACTTATACAAACGTAGCTCTGGGTATAAGTGTGTCCAAGTTTCATGGGTGTCGGTTTTGAAGGGCTTTGGAAAAATACAGCTATTAAAAAAGGAAGGAAAAGAAAGTAGCAGCAGCCATATAAAGCCATATACCACCCCTTTGCAGGGAACAACTCTGGACATATTTCTCCTTATTTATTAAAAAAAGAAAAAAGCCAACATTGCTTTCCAGGCCTGAAACCCTGACTTCAGTTACGACACATGTCTATTTATCAGAAAAGCTGAATATTTCCGCTATCACAAGATTATTGCCAGTGCCTGGATTTTTCCCTAACCTCCAGCTAAAATCCTCTGAGCTGACGCTCTGAAAATGGAATGGCATACAAAATACGCTCCCTAACTCTCAGATTTGGAGCTCCCCCCCCGCCCCTCCCTTTTCTCCCAATAAACAATTTTGCATATATTTAAACCTCCTTCCTCTAGTTACCCAACTCCTCCACCCTCCCCAGCAAAGAAATTACAAAAATCCGTCATTTCTCTCTTTTTCCCTTGCACCTCCATCTATCAGCGTTTCAAAGGCAGTCTCCTCGAATGCAGAGCGGAGCAGGAGATGGGCAGCGGTAATGGGAATGTGTTCCTGACTGTGCAAACCCACACAGAGAGTGAGGACAGGAGAGACTGCATTTGCATACATATTAAACGAGAGCAGTAAAAAATGCAGACGTGCAAACCATTTGGACATGGCTCGCCTCGGCGATGCGCCCTGCAAGGGAATCAATCTTCTGCATTCTTAAAGGGAAAAACCTGTTACGGAGCAAAAAGCGAAGCCAGAGAGACGTCTGCTTGCAAACACGGTCAAGGTTTCAAGACGATCTGATCTTCTGCCTTCGCTCGCAAAGACCTGCTGTGCAAAGGCTATCGCGTAGGAAGGTGAGACCCTGATGGGAGTTTCCACTTCCAACTGCTCCCCCTGACCTGGTTTCAGCAGGGCAGTCTGGTGCCTTTGGTCCTCTCCCCACCACCACCATCAGCTGGTGAGACTCCCATCATGAGGCAACCTGGTAGCTCCCTGCTGGAGCTGGAGCAAGGATATTCCCACCTGAAACGGCCCGAGCTGGGCTCCACGGAAGATATAAGTGACACCTGGATATGCCAAAGGTGCTCAACTTCTGCATCCCAGTACCTTCACCCACTGAGCAGTGAGTGTCACATCCTGCTTTGGCCCTGGGTGTGATCCCAGTTATGGCAAGGTCCAGAGAGCAAGGCAATGAGCCTGGAGAACGTTACTCCCCAAAATGGCTTTGGTCCAAAGATTTTAGGAGTCCCTTTTCTGGTCTCATGGAGCTTTGCATCTGCCCTACCACGCGTCGGCTGACTACACCATACAGGTCAAACAGCAGCATTGCACACACAGGCATCTCCCACGGTCAGGATCTACCTCGCTCCAGAAAGACCCAACCCTACCTCACCACCACTTGTCCCAATGCCCTGGTTAAGGACATTCCCAAGATAGGATGTTACACCCAAGAGAGCAAGTAAGTACAGTGGAGCTTATGGAATAGATCATTCCTAGATGCCTGCAAGGGTACGGATCTAACAAGGCAAATCGGGCAGGCAAACCTACTGATTTCAAAGTCTGCAGGTTCAGATGCATGAAAAGTGCAAAATCAGTAACTTTTATATTGCCACTCAAGGAACCACAAAGATAAAAGCAATATTCTGGGAGTGAAGATGCCATGAATATTTCTCATTTGCTCTTATAAGGGATATTTGGGACCAATGGCTTGATTCTGCATTAGCCTTGTTCAAATGAGATAATTTACATTCCCTGCCGGCTGAAAACAGGCTGTCAACATATTTACTTGTGTCAGGTTTCACTTGCCAACCACAGTGCTAAAAACCACTAGGGGCATGTGGAGAGCAAAGGTGGGCAGTGGATAGGTCCAGGACCAGGCAGGAATGGCAGCGATGGAGCCCAGTGCGGACACCTTGGTATGCTGCAAGCCAACAAAGCAAAAAGGTCCTGCAGGGAAGGACACCGGGATGCATCAACAGCTGCTGCTTTGCATCACGTCCTCCTAGCTTCTCCCTGCAATGGTCCCTTCTGGAAAGACAGGAGATTGCCAGGTTCAGCTGTCCACCCCTGAGGGTCCCGAGGCTGCAGAGAGACAACTGGACATATCTCCTCAGGCATCAAGGGCAGGTACCATCTCCTGCTGACCAAGCCTCACTGCCCAGCAGGGTTTGAACCCTCTGCTCCTGTGGGAAGCACTGTCTGGAGCCTCCCTTCTCCAGCTATCCCCTGCTATGGCCAGATCTCATCTAACCACCTGCTTCTACGTGGCTGACTCACCCCCGCCTGCCTTTGAACCCAAGGACACGACGGGGGCTGCCAGCATCTGCCTTCCCCACCGACCCCCAGAGACATCACTTCTTCCAGGTCTACCAAGCCCGGGGTAGCGAGGCAGCGTTTAACTATCTTCTGCTTCTCTACCACCTTCCAAAACAAGGCAGTCTCAGGGTGGGAAGGGAAATTAAATGGGCTTCCCAGTAGCCTTTCCAGTGTGGGTTCTCTGGTGTCTCGTAAGGGCTGAGTTCCCATGCAGCTATCAAATGCTTGACTCTCCTCTTTACCCACCCACCCATTTTCACAAGACTTGCGGGAGCCGTACGAGAGCTCTACCCTTCAGCCAAACGTCACTGAAACTCGTCGCTGGGCAAAAAACAGGGGGAGGCAGGAACAAATGGGGAGAGAAAGAGAGACACGTACGCACAGATGCACAGACTGGATCATGGAGGCCCTATTCCCTTAAAGAAAGGGGAAAAAAAAGAAAAAACAAAGTAAGACTACAGTGGCAACGGGCACCAGCTGAGCTGTTGGCTTCCTTCTACACCACACAATCCCACCCCTCTGCCTCAGCTGCTGGGGATTTACAGGCACAAATGATCTGGGGAGGGTTAGTTCATCCGCACGCGAGTGTTTCTACAGCGCCCTGCACAAGAGCGGCCCCGTTCCCAATAGCAAGTGACAATTCAGAAACATTTGGGGCTGTTAATTATGTTCCGGTTGAATTTTTTTGCAATAGCAATGACCCCAGTGAAAGGGCAGTGGTGAGAATCTCAAAGAGGGAGCCCGAGGACTTCCACCCAGAAACTGGCCCCCTGCCTCGCCAGAGAAACATGAAGGCAAAAGAAAGTGGAGTTCGACAAAAACAACAGAAAAAACAACTTATTGAATAGCTGTCATTGGGCAAGTATAAATATATTAGGGATTGTGTTGATATTAGGCTCATATCAAAGGAGATTAATTTGATAATTGCCTGTGCAGAGAAAGAAAAAAAAACCACAGTCAAGTCTGTTGCCACTGGCATCCGAAACGCCTCCCTTGGTTAAATCAATTTCCTTTTTTAAGTTAATTTGAGTTAATAAGAAAGTTATGGTGTAGCCATAATCCAAAAACACCACACACACACACCCCCCAACACATTTATTTCCTTTTGACTGATCTGATTTTGGCATGGGCCTGATAGCCTGGAGCAACCAAGGGCCAACGACTTTCTTTGTCAGTTTGGGGTAGTTTAAGAGACAGTAGAAAAATGGAAATTCTTTTGCTAAGAAACTTGTCCCCGAGCTTCCCCAGCGACACAGTGTGCCACCTCCCACGTGCAGGACACGCATCCCAGCAGCAGTCAGCGATGTCAACCTCACCCCGCAAATGGCCCCAAATGACATTTTTAGAGAGGCTCCGTTATCTGAGACTACAAAATTAGCACCACAGAGCAGCCTTGGTCTGCAAAACGGTTCCTGCCAACGTCAATGGCGGTGCTGCAGAAGATCAAAGGCAAAGCACAGTCCTTCAGCGACAGCAAACGTTTTGGCTGGCGGGAGAGCATGGGGGGAGCATGGCAAAGCCAGCAGCAAACCCTGCCCTGGGGAGAAGCAGCCCCACTGAACCCCAAAAATCTCCAGAGCAAGAAATTATTCCTGCCATTTGCCTAAATAAGGCAACCCACATGCACAATATTTCAGGAATATTCAAGAGTCATTTATCCAAAAATTTTGCAATAAAAGCATTGCCCTTCTGCCAAAGAGTTAACAGCCCTGAGAGGGAATCGGAGGTCTCGCTCTTGCTGCGGGATTTCTCCCAGTGACACCATGTTCCCACTTGGAGACAAGTTTCTTTGTTTGCTTTTCCCCAGCTATATAAGGGACATAAATTTTTGTTGCAGAGAGAACTTCAGGCAGTCTGCATCTCCCTCCAAGTCTGCGTCTCCCTCCAAGGCTTCTCACTATGTTTCAGCTTGAATACTACTGCTGTTGCTGCAGTTTTCCAGCTCCTGCCTGTGTCTGCACTAAACCCTCTCCTCTGCCCTGGAAAGTAGGAGCCTGCCCGAAACACTGCTCCCCGTCAGGTCTAACCCCACAGGAGTGGCCAAAGCCCTTTGCCACCCCTCCCTGCCCCAGCCCATGGCATTGCAAAGGCAAAACGTGGGCACAGACGAACTACAAAACCTTGGGCCAGCAAAGGGATGTGCCCAGAGACGCTCCCCTGTGCAAGAGCATCTTGGGCAAGCGTCTCGGTGGAGCTCAGGCTTTGCCGCTTGGTTCTTTTCCCACCGATCTCCTCCAGCCCCTGTTTTTGCTCCCCCAGCAGGTCCCTGATCCCCAGCCCCATCACTCAGCGCTGAAGGAACGAGCCAAGGGATGGGAGGTCGTGCCGGGAAGGCTCTCGCAAGGCTCCAGCGAGGGCTGGGTGCTCTCGGCCGGCCGGCGCCGCATTGCACACATACCAGCAAACCTCAGCCTTGCAGCCCCGGAAGGGGAATGCAGCAGCCAGCAGCAGCTCCCAGGCCAGTGAGGAAGACTTAACCCCTTCCACACTACAGCCAAGAGGCTCCTCGAGAGCTAGGAGGCAGCAGGAGAGAGGAATTCACCCTAAGGCCAAGCATCTAAAAGCTGCATCTCTCCCTCCCTAAAAAAAAATCCCAGCAATACCCTAAAAAATCCCTGGGAACGCAGCCCTTCTCTTCCCCTTCCCATGGCCCGACGGGGAGGCCGGGGACAACCCTCACCCCTGGCCAAATGCCATCAACGCTCCCAGCAGCCAGCACAGCCCCAGGCGATGCAGAGCCCTCCCTGGTGCCCAAGGTACCCCTCCATCCACTCGGGGCCAGTCCCTGGGAGACCCGTGCCCTGGAAGACGGTCTCACCAGGGTCCCGTGAGGACCCAGAATAAGCAAGGCTTATTCTGCACCCCAGGGAGGGGGCACATTGAGCTCCTCCATTCGCAGCACTTAAAATGGTGGTGGCAAGGAGAGTTTCTCATCAACATCAGCACAGGAGAAATTCCCTTGAGGCGAGGTTTGCCCTTGGGTCTGGGTGTATGAATTCCCCCAGGACTCAAAGGCAGGACTTTGCACCAAGGCACTTGCACCAGCGAAGAGCTGCTTCACACTCTCTGGTGCCCAGGGAAAGTCCAGATGTCCTGGCTTGCCCTGGCCCCTTTCTCAGCCTGGTTTCTTTTGATCTCTCCCCCTGAAGGCAGAGCCAGCACATTGGTCCCCAAGAGGCAGGGCAGGAGGAGGTGGCATGTCACCTCCAGAGCAGGTACCAACACACCTCACCTCTGAAAAAACAGCAACCAGGTGTTACTTCAACCCATTCGAATGGACTAAAAATGCCCCAGGCAGGGCTGCACCACCCCAGTTGGAAATCGGCTTGGTCCAAGACATCTCCAAACACAGTTGCAACAGCTTAAAAGTCACATTTACGGATCCAACATGACAGCGAACACTTTTCTTCCCAGCCCAGGTAGGATCACTGAAAGCCAGGGCTGAGCCCGCGCCTTTGGCAGGCAGAGAGAGCAGCGGCTCTGGGGCAGGGGGTGTCAGCCAGCCCCACCGTCCCCGGGGCCGCGCTGCCCTCCCGGTGGAGATCACATCTCCCACAGCGATGTTCAGCTCCGCTCGGTCCGCTCCAGCAGCAGTCCGATCAGATCAGGCCCGACAGGATTAACCACATAGCGCAGAGCCAGCGGAAGGCAGATTTGCCTTTTAAAAAGAAAGACACACACACCAAAGTCCATGTTAAAGAAACGGCCTCGGTTCAGAAGTTGCCTCCAAATTTAGGTTTTCTAAAATTAAGATCTTGTATTTTTTATAAAATGGAATTAGAGCCTTCATAATAAATTAATAATCAAAGACCCACAGAAATGTTTCCATAAACTATTTTTTTTTCAATTCCAAAGGAAACCATTTGTTTAAAAGAAGCAAGTGTTCCCCTGCAGAGCCGGCACTCCAGTAATTGCAGCACGATGATAGAAAATGGGGCTGGATAGCAAAAATAACTTAAAACTATTCTAAACAACCATGAAAGCTGAGTCATCTGTTTCAAAGTCCAAGTGGAGATATCCCAGTGACAGGGCCCGCAGAAAATGCTAAGGTGCATAGTTAAAAGGGGAGGGGAGAAACAAAAACAAACAGTAAAAATAGTACGAATTCCTTCAGATACTATTTGTGACAAAAGATGAAAGCTGGGATTTTCATCCTCTTTCCAAATTCTCGACTGCAGCAAGGCTCAGGGTTTTATCGCACCAGGCGCTGTGCAACAGGCACCCCTAGTGCAATGGTCCCACAGGTGTAAAACCAATACCGAATACTGGAGCTTACTCTTCCTCTAAAAGAAAATTTTTTTAAAAATCAAAGAAAAATAAAGGCACCCTCTCCCCAGCTGGTATCAGCTAGTGCAACCCCATGAAGAACAGGGAAAGGAAAGGCCAAACTCTGATCTCTCACTCCTTTGTACTCCAGCCTGACTTGTATACACTGCTGTCACGTTACAAAATGTGTACGTCGCTGTATGAATGGCAAGGTGCCACCGGCATAAATACATTCGTATCTGGACAAAGGATCTGTCGGCACATCAGGATCTTCATTAAAAATGAGTTTGCAAGCACTTCCCCTCATTCTTCTAGTTCATTTCCACAAAAACAAAAATGTAGCCTTGCGTCAAAGTTGCAAGGACGCCCAACGCGAGACCGGACCAAGCGCTTGGTGCTTCAAAACCAGCTGGGCTTTCACAGCACTCCCAGCTTTCCCAGGCTTGTCGAGGCACGGGTTTAAAGTGGTGGCACTTGGTGCTGGTAGCTAGCTCGATCTAACGATGGCAACACGCAGAGCACAGCCTGGTGCAGCTGCAGGGAGGCCACGGGTGGAGCACGGAGGGGGAAATGCAAAGCCCAGGCAAGAAGCTGGGGACAAGTCACGCAGGACGGTGAGGGCTGCACCACACCGTGGGCACCCGGAGGTTATGGGAAGCAAGCGCCACAGCCACCAAGAATAAAACCATCACGGCTATTTTAACACAAAGTTGCAGGTGTGGCAGCTTGCCCTGAAGGTTTCTGGGTGGATGTTGCTGGAGATGGGCAATCACGAAGGGAAGATCCTCAGCACCTTGTTCACGCATGTTCCCTCCAAGAGGGACAGAGCTCGGCAGACCTGGCAAAGAGCTTGGCAGACCTCATCTTAACCAATGTGGACAGTCCTTTACACCCTGCTACCAAGGCTAATTTAAAGCTGCTTCAGGTAGATATGGGCACACCAGACCACAGGGATTGCCCACATCAAGTTGACAGCATGGCATTTAAAGTCAACTGGAAGGCGCTTCAAACCAGTGCACCATGAAAGTCAGCATTTCCAGAGCTGCATCGTGAGCGGGTTCATCCCTCTGCATGTGAGGAGCCATGGAGAGAGCAGAGCAGGAGCCACCTCCGCTGTCCCCCCGCACCCTGAGGCACTACCTCCTGGGCTGGGGCTCCAGGGATAATTCAGTTCCCCCGGGATTTCACAAGCAGTCAACAAAAGCAAGAACCTCAGAAGGAGGTGACAAAAAGACGGTAAAGCCCATGGGAACAAGCAGCCTGTTACGACCGGAGGACAAGTGACAGTGACAAACCTTTCCTCATGCACGCTCAGCAAAGGCACACTGGAAATCTGGTGGCCACTCCTGCTGCCGGTACCTCTCTCTCTCCAAAAAACTGACTTCCCTTCTCCTCCAAAAGACCCGACCGCCTTAAATTCTGCCTTGTGCTGCTGTAGCGAGGTAAAGGCTCTTGCTTTCTGCTTACTGATGAGGAACCAGCCTCCAAAGAGAAAAAGAGCATGGATCAGAGGCAAACAGAGTTTGCAGGGAGAAGCCATAGCTTTTATCAGGACAACTGACAGAGCTGGAAAAACAACAAGCTGAATTTTGGGCACAACTGGCTTTCTTCAAGGTCTGTCTGTGTTACATGCAGGAGAAGCCTGTAGTTAAGACAGGGTGTTCCAGTTTTTTTTCCTACACTGCACCCTGAGTCAAAAACACCACGGGCTGGAAAAAACAATGAGTTCAAACAGGAACGCATCTAAGAGGGGGATTTCCAAAAAGGTGGGGAAGAAACCATCAAAGCAAGATTTCCAAAGAGCTCGGTGCGTGGGGTGATCTTTGGGCAGGGAAAGTTTTCCACGATCTGACTCCAGGAGAACCTCAAGACAAGGATACCATCAACGCATGACGCTGCCTTAGTCCCCACTCCAACACAGGTCCAGGTAGGCAAGCGACTCAGCTGGAGGTAAGAACAAAACACAATGGCAATCTGAACCTCATGTCCCTTTTACACAATGCTCTTATTGTAAAGAAGTGGTAAAGCAGAACTTCCCCTGAGCTGATGTACATCTATTTTAACTCTTTTTTTTTTTTCAGCAGATAGAGGCATGAAAGGGACTCAATGCGTGGAGAGTCAAGCCTTGCGCCTTGATCACCACAATTCAATCCTCCACCTCCCAACAGCCAGGCAGAAAGACTTTGGGCTTTATCCCAGGTCGCTGCTGGAGCATGCAAGCACCTTCCACATCTGGTGTTACAGCATCCCCCAGGTGTTGCACAGTCTCTAGCAGTACTGCCTTTGGGGGTCAGGTGCCTGCTGGGTTTGACAACTGGCTAAAGGGATGAAGGTCCCTTCATTTGCTAAAAGAGCATGCAGAAGAGGATGAGATGTTCCCTAACAAGCACCATATAGATTTGCCCAGCCTCACACAGAAGGCTGCTCCCTCTCACGCCTAAAGTCCGTCCTAGGCTGTCACCAAATTCACAGCTCTCGCAGTCTCCAATGTGCTTGCCCTCCGAGTGCCCCAAGAAGCGAGACAGCACTTATCTGTGTTTCACAGATGGGTCACTAGAGGCAGAGAGACAAAGCCCCAGCCTCCTTCTGCATAAACTCCTCAAAGCACCAGGTTTGAAGATTTCATGGTGTTCAGGCACCTCAACCTGGGTCCAACATCATCCAGAGCAAAGAACCAACCCCAAAATCACAGAATCCGGGCCAACAGCCCTGACCACTGCCCACCCTTGACCTGTCCCGGACAGCTGAGATTGCTCTCCTAGGTTTCACCCCAGCCTTCATGCTCTAGACTGTCTCAGAGGAGCAGCTCTCACAGAACAAAATTCAGCCTTTGATGCCATTGGCACTTCCTCCATTAGTTGCTTTGAAGATTAGGACCAGAGCCTTAAATTGGATTCAGAAGCTGATGGGGAGCCAATGGAGCAGCTTGAGCTCCCGGTGCCCTAGCCCTTCGGGGAGGTGAGCGGTCATGCTCTGCACCAGCTGGTCCCACCACACTCTTCCTACTTTCAGCTTCTGCTGCAAGGCACACAACCACAGTCAGCTTGAGCCGAGCAGCCCCATCGAAACAGTGGACAAAATTGTCCCCAAGCTGGAAGGAAGAAGGCAGCATTTTTGGAAACAAGCATTGCCTGGTCACCACAGCTAGTAAAGAGGGATTCTCCAAACCACATCCATAGTTCAGGACAGCATGGAGACAATAGAAGGCAGGGTGTCACTGCTGGCTTCACAGCCTCATGTTTTCCAACCTGCTTCCCCTCCATCCTCAGCTTGACTCAGATGCTTGTACCTGCATCCCAAAGCAGCAGCGACTCTAGTGGTTAGGCCAGCTGGGAATGAGAAACACATCCATGGCATCTCCATCTCTCCTCCCAGTGAGGAGTCCCTCTCCTCCCATCACCACACATCCCATGACTGGCCCTGCCCTGTGGCACTGCCTGACCTGGGGATGATGGGCAGCAGCAAAACAAGCTCTGCTGGGGGTAAGCAGGTGACATGGAAGCCAAAAGCACCAGGAACATCAACAGGAGCTCAGAGTGGGATCATACAGACATGGTTTTGGTTCCTCCAGGTGTTTTTCACTGGACCAGTTCTGCAACCACAGTGTCAGGCGCCGCACTCCCACAAACACGCACAAAGGCACCATCTTTGCTCTAATGCGCATGATTTCAGCACTGAATAGTGCCTGCAGAGTTCTACATCCATCCATCCATCCATCCATCCATTCCCCTGGCCACGTCCCCTCCCTGGCCCTCCCAGCCAGGAGCTGTGGAGCAGAACAGCTGGGTTTCAGCTGCACCCCCACACAACCCCGCAACATCTGCTAGTACAGGTCCCTTTGCTCAAATTCCTTCAAACCCTTCGGAGACTGCCAACTCAGGGGCTGCTAAGGAGGACCACAAAAAGCCACAGCTCCTCTCCCGTCGAGTCCCCAAACGAGGGAGGAGATCCACGCATGCCAAACTCGCTTCCAAAGCATCTCCCTCCTCCAGGAGCCGGGGCACAGGGGCAGCAAGGCACTCTGTGCTGTGAAGTGACACGCACCGAAGTAACACGTGGCACAGTCACCGCAACTCTATTAATTTAAGTTAATTTCCTGCAGTTCTGTCTTAGTTTTCCAGCAGATTCAGGACTTAAAGGTTAAAGCGTAACCTTGTCTCAGTAGCTTGCTATTCGCTCCATGCAAATGTCTACCTACAGCCTGGTAATTACATGCATTTCCAAAGAGCCAATCCGCCGTCAGCCTGACAGATACTGATCTTCCCGTTTTATTTTTAGCTCTGTGCTTCCCCCTCTAGATGCAAAAAAAAATTCTGTTTGTTCCATCTTTTGCTGCAGCCTCTTTTTTCCCCGGCTCACCAGCCAGCTCCCATCTCAGCCGGGCTGGAGCAGGGAGCAGCGCGGGGTGGCCGGCGGGGCTGGCACCAGGCTCCTGGTGGGACTCCTGGACGGGTCCCCACCACGGTGGCTCCTTTGGGGCCACCCAGGGAATTTGCCTCCTCTGGCAGAGAGGGGTTTTTAAATGGGAAACTCAAACGCGACATAAAGACCTATGTATCCCTGTGTAGAGGAGCTGGATACTTTCTCCTGGGGACATTTCCAGGTCATGCACACCTGGCCAGATCCCAGACGAGAGAAAAGGGGCCAAATCTGGTGAAGTTCAGCCATGTGCTAGTAGCTTTCAAAGTCCAGGATTCGTCATCTTGCAGAGGTGGGTGGCTTTCCCAGTTAGCCACACAGGGCCACCCAGAAAGAGGAGACAACACCGGGAGGGCGGGCAGCGGAGGCAGGTCAGCCAGGCAAAGACCAAGATCGGTTGACACTTCCAAGCCCTAAAATGGGACCACGCGAGACTGTGTGTGGTGCCACTGAGACCAGCACGCTGCCCTCCTCCATGAGCCTCTCTGGTGGCTTTGGGGAGGAGGCAAGGTGTGCAAACCGCAGGAAATTTGTGTCCTCCAGAAGTTTAGCCCCATGGGGCAGCCCACCTCCAAAGAGCAGGCCAAAAAGGCTGCTGTAAACCATGAGACTTGGAAGAAACAGGGATCAGGTTCTTCTTGTCTGCCTTTCCTTTTGGAAGGGGTCTGGGAGTGGGGATGGGTTGGGCTTTGAGGGGTGAGGTCTGCATGCCTTTCTCTCCCTCTCTCTCTCAAACGCATATTTTAGATTTAAACCAGAACAGATTCACACAAACTTTAGTCATGTGATGGGGGGGGAAAAAAGACACCGAGCCTCAGAAGTGACACGCAAGGAACGGGCTGGCTGTCGGCATTACAGCGTGGTGGCCAAACTCGCCATGGGCAACGCTGACTGTGGGCCACAGGGTGAGCTCGGGGACGTTGAGGGGGTGAAAAGTGCTTGCACAAAGCAGAGAAAGGAAACCTGCACGCAGGGAAGCCACACAGTAAAATGTGTTAAATAAAAAGCTGGAGAGAAAGAAGAAAGAGGAGCAGGGATGCGATAAAGCAGAGGGAGGGTTGAGTATGAGTTGCAACCTCTATGAGACTCCAGTAAAAGCCAGCAGAGCTGGGGCTGGTGCATCTCCCCGACACCACAAACACGTCTCTGCTGCTCACCCCTGCACTGGCCGCCCCAGACCCGGCCACACAGGAACCATAATTATGTCTCATACCTGCCGAGAACAGACTGCTTGCCTTGCTATGCTTCCAAGGATCTTCTTAGTCACAACAGCATTTAAAAAAAATAATCAAGAAATTATCCCTGCGTGGTTTTACATTTCCAGGGAAATCTCTTCAAAGCTCACCAGCGATTGACCTCCTTGAAATTTTGTAACAAATAAAAGCAGGCAACACTCAGAAGCAGCTTATCCAGCAGCCTGGAAATATTTTCAACAGGTGGTTTGGGGCAGTTAGTAGGAACAAGGATTTCACAGGGACCTGGGCTCCACTGTCCCAACTTTCCCCTCCCACTGCTCCTAACCTGAAGGTCAATCTAACACACAACCAGGGAAGCAGGAGCCATCCCAGCTCCCAGGAGAGGACAATGGATGAGACCGGGGGATGACAGAGCAGAGAGCATGGAGGGGAAGGTAATCATCCCCGTTACAGAGCTGAAAAACGGAGATTTTGCTATTTACTTAACAGCCCACAAGCTATGAATCAAGCTCAGATCCCCAAACCCCATCCTTCTGCACCAAAATAAATAAATGAACCAACCAACCAACCTGCCTCCCATCGAGGAGGAGTTGGGGAACTCCAGGGGAGCTTTTCCACCCTCCGCACAGACGCAAGCCCTGGCTGAGCTCTGCGAGAACCAATTCCTCCGACGCCAACAAGTTTAGCCAAAGGAATCCAGGGCAATAAGAAAAGGCTGGTGCAAACCTACCCCTTTCACCAGGTTCCTGCAAAACGTCTGTAAATCTGAGCGCTTCACAGAATTGTGTTTTAAACAATTCAAACCTGGCACTGCCAGCCCTTTGTTTGAGACTTGCTTTCTTGCTGCTGGCTCGTTTGGTTGCGTTTTTTTTCTTTTTTAAAACCACTATTCAGTCTCCATTCTCCTTTGTGCGATTCAATCATATCATTCCCACCTTAGCTTGAAATTTTAAAGGCTGGGTACCCCCAAGCCTCTTTCCTTGCGTTTATACCCTTTTATAGGGAACAATGACAGTCTCTGCCACACATCATTTAACCAAGGACTGCACCCAGGGCTGCAGTTGTTCTCTCGCATCCTGGACACTCCTGCAAAGCCACCAGCAGAATCCAGGACCTTAACTCTTTTAACCTCTCCTCCCGCACTTATCCCCCAGGCTCCATGTCATTGCGGTGCTTTTCTCCACATCCCTTCCCAGCGGGTTTACACTCGAATGTCATTGCAGCACCCAGGCTTGGGCACTGGAAAACAGTGCTGTGAGCACAAGCAAGAGAGAAAGAACCAGGGTAGTGTCTCCAGGGCTGTCTGACACGTGGCCTCAGCATCTGTTGCCCAAAAAAATACCAAAAGGCAGATCTTACACTTACACAAGACATGCACAACAGAAGGTTTTAGCCTTTCTGTGAGCATAGCTGGATTCAGTCCTCACCAATACAATTCTGACCAGTGCTTACATTGCACACTCCAGTCCTTTGGTGACATTTATTCCAAGTCTTCCAGCTTTTTGGCTGTTCTGCAAGAAGCTCTTTCCCTCTGGATCTCTGCTGTAGCTACATCCACTTGCCATTTTCCAGGTCGCACGGTTATTTCTGCCCTCTTACAGCTGATCTTCCCAGGCTTTCTCTGTATTTCTTTCCTCCTGGATGTTTTTGGTTTCTCTGTCTTTCTGCATCTAATGAACACGTTCACCATGACCTGGGAGAGGGCTGTCAACAGTGACATGGACCATAGTGAGCAAAATCCCACGACAGAAGATGTGACCTGCTAAATGAAGCTGGGCCTATAGTCAGACCCTTGGAGGGGTGCTGAGTGCTCCCCATCACCCAGTCTACAACGGCTCACCTACATCTTTCCTTTACAGCATCTCACCACAGCATTTTGACCCGTGACTGCATGCATCTCCAGCGAGATGTCTGGAGGCACTGGTTGGAACTGGCCATGGAGCGTTGTGTCCATCAGGTTCCCTTGGGCTGCCCAGACCCATGCCAAGCCCTCCCGCATGCCATGCCATGCTCCCTCCCACAGCCCTGCCACCTCCTACAGCACCACCTCAGACATCACAGGAGCAAATGTTTAACTTCAGCTGCCTTGCTGGGAGCCATTAAACACCACCTCTCTCCCAGTGCCACCCCTGTTCCTTCCCTAGAGACTCCTACCACACGGACAGATAGAAATTGCTCAGCTCAATCTTTTTTTAACCCCCCATCCCCCTTACCCCAGGATTTCCCACCCCATCCCATATCCCAGGAGGTCCCACACCACAGCTATCTCCAACCTGCCAGTACAACATCCCGGCACCAAATACATGGACTCAACAGAAGCCTTTCCTCCAACTTCAACAGCCGCTGGCTTCATTTCCCTGTTCCTCTTGGCCTCTCTATTCCCTCATGGACTGCTTTTCTATTTGGGAGCCCACGATTGTATCTGACAAGGTCTCCTAATTGTCTCCACTGATTTTACCGGAGACTGATTTTAAAAGCAGATCAGTAACTTAGTCACTTCAATATCATTGCTGAATTCAGCTCCCTCATTTATTAATGGGCCTACTTTTGCTCTTTCTCCCCTGATATGTTTGCAAAATCCCTTTTTATTTCTCTTAACCCCTTTGGCTAAAAACCCCTGAGCAAAAACTCAGTAATATTTGATATTATATGTGTATAAATAAAAGCAGGAAAAGATCTTATTCACTCCTGTTATAGCTACTAAAGTAGGCCTAGGGCTCTGGAGTAGCAGCTTTACTGCATAAGTTAAATATCTCCATTACTTTATTAATGCGCGGTGTTGGAATTTTATTGGATAGTTTGGGTTATTTACCTTATAAAGTAACATGGGCATCACAAACCACGAAAAGAGGGTATTTAGTACCTTCTCCTTAAGTCTGCATCTCCACAAACTGAGGGAACACAAGACTACAAAACCAAATCCCCGTGTACTACAGGTTCTTTCTTTTACAAGAGGTGGGGGAGAAGGGGAGAGGGGATACCAGCAGTTACCCTGGCACCAACGCCATCGCACATTTTTGCTCAGGAAGAATTTGTATGGGCAATTTGCAAGCAGCAATCCCAGCCTGCCTGTACAGCCACGACAACAGCTGGCGAGTGCGAAGGACCCCTCGTCCAGCTAGAAAGAAGATTTGGGGTGCCCCTTCCTCCCAGTCCAAATCCAGAGGTGACAGGAAAAGCCCAATTAAACCAAAACCCCACAAAAGCAGTTTCCAAGGCAAAATTTTCCATCTTCGGTATTTTCATTGACTTCTCAGACATGGTTCAAGTGATGCAAAATTGTAATAATTAGAAGAATTAGAATTAATGGTTGGACCTGATGATCTTAAAGGTCTCTTCCAACCTCACCGATTCTATGAAGCACATAGCAAAGTGACCAAAAAAAAGCCCATGTCCAAAAGTCCTTAAAAGAATTAAAATAACCTGAGTAAGTCAAGTCAGCCCTGATGAGAGGGCAGCTGCCTAACTCTGCAGGCTGGACTTCTACTTGCCTGTCTTTAAATCGCTGCCTCAAAGACACCACAACCTGGGCACCTGGAGACCAGCTCCACTTCCCTGCAGAGAGAAGACGAGCGGTGAAACACAGGAGATCGCTCAGAGTTGCTGCTCCAGGGTCCTGTCCCCGGATCTCAGCTTTACAGCTCCCTCAGGTCCCCGTGCAAAGGGCTTCCCAGAGGAACAGTGATGGGGCTGGGTGAGACCTGCTTAGGCGACTGCATTTTGGAGCGGAGGGACATCTGTGCTGGATGCCCTGAGCATAAATTCACACCATTTGCCTTTCCAATTTAAAGCTGAGGTGGGGGAAAAAATAAATAAGGATTTATCCCAGAAAAGAGAGCAGCACTTGAGTGTCAGCAAGGCAAGGCTGAGCCTACAGCCCAAGTGCCTCCCAGCCTTACCTCCTTGCAAGCCATCATGATGGCGAGACATCACCCTATTTACCTGCTGCTTTCCCCCCCTTTCTCAGCCGATGCTGCCCTCCCACACGCTGCTGCTACTGAAGCAAGGGAGAAAATGCCCATGGAGAAGCCAAAAATGGGCACATGGGTCTCAATGTCTGCCTCGGTTTCCCTCACTCCAACCAGCGCTAGTGCCCAGGGGATGAAGAGACAGGAGGGCAGCTGGCATGAGGTGCCAGACAAAGCCCTTTCCAGGGACTGAGGATGCGGTGTGGCGATGGGATGAGCCAGGGGAGGAAGGATGTTCAGACCCCATCTCTGCCCAGGGCAAAATTGCCAGGCACCATGGCTGCAGGGTGAAATCCTGCCTGGCACCACGGCAATGGGCAATCTGGGGTGAGCTCAGGTCACTCCCCAGCAGGGCTGAGGTGATGGGTGGCAACGTTATCCCTGGCTTCACCCCTGCAAGCACTTCCCACCCACATTTTTTGGGGTGCAAAACCAGATGGGGAAAGTCTGGGTTCCTCTCCCTCCGCCACCCTCCCTTCTTGAAGAGCAAAACTTCCCCTCACCACCTATTTTTAAACCCAACCAAGTCGAAGCAGGGGTTGGGATCCTCTGTATTGGGTTTGGGGTTTGATTTTTTTTTTTTTTTTCCGGGGGCTGCGATTTTCGGGATCCAGCAGGGAGGCAGAAGCACCTGCTGCCGGCCGCCCCGCAGCCGCGCGGGAGGCTGCCCGCAGACCGCAGGCAGCGGCGGCAGCGAGGGAGGGCGGGCGAGCAGGCTCCCCTCGCAAAGTCTGTCCTGTGCTGTCTAATAACACAAGGTGTCATTGTATACCCAAATCAGTGCCTGGAGCTTTATTTATAACAACTGAAACGCAAAACCCAGCAGGCCAGAAACGGCAAAGGGAGCGAGAGATCGGGGAGGGCAGGGAAGCAGCCGGGCAAAATCTCCCTATTTAGCAGGATTTGCCTTGAGATTTTCAAGCTGGATTGAGGCTGGGGAGGGGTGAGAACAACAGACGCGGGGGGCCATGGGAGGAAGAAAGAGAGATGAAAGGGAGGGAAGAGGGAGCTGGCAGAGCAGCGATGCCTCCCTGCCTGCAGCAAGGCGAGGATGTTTTCTCCACCACGGAGCCCTGCACGGAGCGATGGGGGTGCTTCGCTCGCAGCCCCCCATCAGCCAGCAAACGGAGTTGGGGGGAGGCTCCAGCTCTCCTGGGACTCCCTGGCTTTTACAGCTCCGCTTTTTTTAAAGGCCATTTGTGGCTTTGTAGCCACCCCCTCATCCCAGGAAGAGCTCTGCAGCTCAACAGCTGGTTCCAGTGGACTGAATCCCTCTTGCAATGGAATAGGCTGTATCTGCAAACTTGGCAGGAGCCACCCCAAAGGGACTCGCCCAGCCTGGCAGGCAGCAGTCCCAGCACGCTCCCCGGGGCGCAGCTCCTATCAAACCCAACACCGACGGCTCGCACGACCCCGCTCCTGTGAGAGGCTGAGCACCCTGAACTCTTGCTGAACTCAGTGGGAGCAGAGGCACCTCAGCAGCGAAAGGTCCCAACCCTGCACTTACAGCATCGGGAGATGCGCTCTCCTCGGGTGGGTCCAGATGTTATCATCACCGCTGCCACCCCTGGCAGCTTGTTCATCTGCTCCCTTGTGCCAGAGGCTCCCGCTGCCGGCGCGGCGTCGCTGGAACAGCTCTAGGGCTCCATGGCTCCTGGGCAAAAAAACTGGCAGCTTTGCTTAAACTCTCTTTCCCCAGCAGCTGGGAGGAAGACGCTGCCAGACTTTGTACTGAAGCGGCTGAGGTGGGAGCATTCATGCCCCATTCTTCTGACTCACCATGGAGGTGGTAGGCAGCAACGGGAGGGAAATAATAAACAGCTGGAGGGGGTAAAGGGGGAGGTGACATCTCAAGGAGTTGCAGCTAGGGATGCCCTTTGGTGTTCACCTCCCCTGCAGACAGATATTTAAATCTCCAGGTGCAAAAGCCACCGAAAGTTCAAGCTGAGTCAGAGCTCCAAAATTTGACCCACTAACAGGCAACGGGCCCATTACAAGATAAAGCTGAGTCCTGAGTTTGTCTCGGGGCCGCTTCGGTCCAGCTTTGCTTCTAGTGAAGACAGTGGGAGCCAAACCATGCTCCCTCCAAACCAGAGCCAAGCTACAAAAGCAAATGTCTAATCCATAAATGAAAAGGCTCCCACTAACCTGACCAGGACTTTAAAGCCTCCCTTTCCTCCCACTCTCTCCCGGTATTGGTCTCGGATGTTTTCTGACTCTTCATTTGAAGAGGGAAAACAAAACACCACCAAACCCACAAGGCGCAGGGAGAAGCGGCTTTCGTGTTCCTTCCCTAGCAAGCATTCTGCCAGCGCCGTCCCAGCCGCCCTCGGCCCCCCAAAGCCTACCTGCAGAATTACATTTGCAAAACTGTCGCCCAGGAAATGTGCAACTAAAATCTGTGAAATAAGCATGCCAGGAATCAGACATTCCCAGTGTAGTTAAACGACCGTGCCTTGAAATCTGCCTCTGCGTTTAGCCACGCTGCCATGTACGGAGCTACAAAACAAAACACTCTGCTTGTTTCACATCCCGGCCTCGGCGACGGGACTCTTGTTCCCTGCAAACAGGGAGCCCCAGCTCCTTCCCTCCAGGGCTTTGGGAGCGTGGCAGCCGGAGGAACGGGGAGATCAGGGCCCTACGCCCACGCTCGTGTACAAAATCAGTCCGAGGGCTCAACGCGCTGCAGCCGCTCAGGAAACAAACCCCCAGCTGTGTCCAAGCAGAGGAAATAGAGAACCAAGACGCTGGAGTTCCCCGTCTCTTCCACCACGCACGCCTCTTCGCAAGGGGCAGAGCTGGTGGGGACAATGTGACCCCAGCTGCCTTGTTTCAGCACAACGAAAACAAGAGCTTTTTTTGGGAACAGCGGGACCCCAGGAAACAACCACCGAGGTCTGCCCAGCAGAGGACAAGCCGTGTCAGTCCCAGGTAGGGCATCAAGAGGGAGAAACTTGGGTTCCCTCAGCCTACCTGAGGGCTAGAGACTCCATCACCAGAAGACATCAGGGACACCATTATTCCAGAAGAGGTCTCAGAAAGCCTGAGCCCTGCTAGAAATTCCTGACAGGTTATTTCAGAAGGATCTGTCCTGTGCAGTAGGAGGGCAGGATTTTTTATTTTTAAGATTTTTGTGGACACAAAAACATCTCTTCCTCCTCTCTCTAAGCTCTCTATTCCAGTCTCATGTCCTGCTAGAGTAAACCCGCAGGACACAGCCTTCCCACTTGCCTCTTTTCCCAGCAGCAAACAAGTTTTCACTCCATTTTGCCTTCCTGGAGAGACTGAGCTGCATAGGAAGGTGGGCAGCAGAAAGGCAGGTCCTCATGTAAAACCACAGCTCCCCTGCAGCCCCCAACCACTCGCTTGGATTCCCCAGCACCGGGGGGAGAGCACAGGGTTGGGAACCCCCTCTGAGCTCAGCTGCTTCCCAGGTTTCACACAGTACCTACACCTGCGAGGAGACACCGCGCGATCCAGAGGGTGTTGCCTCCCCAAGACAATTAGGTTGTGTTTGAACCACGACCTTGAGGAATCGGATTAATTACAGTGATGTCGAGCAAGACTTCATCTACCGGGACAAGTCGTGTCTGACATCTGTGCCAGCTGGTTGCAAGGCTGGAGGATGAGCGAAACCCACACGGTCCCTCCCCAGGCGGGTTGATTGGCATGCATTCAGTGATGGTGCAGGTTTTGGGGAGAAGAGCCTTTGCAAAAACCTCAGCAAGCAAAACCTTACACCAGAGCATCCACACACCGGCCAGATGGAAGCCACGTCGCAGTGTCACACTGACACACGCAATTTGAAGCAATGGGCAGGAGGAAAGCCAGGTTCTTCGGGCAAGCAATGGCCGTTTCATGGAGCATTTGACCAGGGCACGACTTAAAATTGTTGCTTTAACACACAGATTGGGAGGTCTCTTTGGGGAAAGACAACAGGTCTTGCACATGCAACAGCATGTTCCCCAGCCTGGATCCATGGGGTTTAGGTAGCATGCAAATATCTGATATTATTTCTCACCCGTTGATGGGTCCTGACCGTGGAAGGATTACACAGTCGGCCCCAGAGTCACAGATGGACCTACAGGCTGGAACAAGGTCTCCCCAAAGGGTGAACATCTCCCTTCCCAGCCACCCTGCCTGCACCGCCCTCGCTCCGGGGCTGCCCACCTCCTCCTCCCAGACAAGGCTCTGCCTCAAGAGGTCTAAAACAGTCACAAAACAAAAAAATAAATAAAATCCCAAAGTGATCTTTGAGGCCAAAAAAGGGTTTTGAAGCAAAGGGGAAGGGGGGGAGGTGGGGAAGGAATCTGAAGTTGCGTCACTTGGAAATACCCGAGTGCTTCAGAGATGTATGTACTTGTTCAGCTTCCTACTGCTTCTCCAGGAACCTACTTGGGAACAGCAAACTGACACCAAAAGGAGCCCAATGACATTTGCCTGAAGCAAATAAAAATAGCCTTGAATTTAACCCAAATTAGCCCACGTGCAAAATATTCCCTTCCTTGGAGCTAGGTACTTAGGGGGTTTGGAGCTCCAGGAAGACAAGTGGAGTGAAAGAGGTTTGAAATATAAATCAATCAAGAGCTTTTGCCCTTTGGCTGGGCTCAAAACCCATTCAGAGACCTTCTCCATGGTATTTCCAACATTCTTCAGCACATGGAGGTAAAACTGGGTTTCGTTTCCTTCAACAGAAACCACCATGGCTGCTTTATGACAAGGAAAATAGATTGGAGGGGAAAGTCTTCTTTTCAGTAAAAGTTTTGCTCTTTCAGAAACCCAGGCTACTTTCCATACAGCTTTCCTGCAGACAGAAGACCTGCACCCAGCTCCAAGAGATTGCTCCTGCTTCCACCCACACAGGCGCACTGAAGCCCAAGGAAAGCATTTGGATGGCATTGCATGATGCCTTTTGGGGAACATGATGCTCTCCAGGGAGGCCAGTTTCCATGTCAAGCCAGGACACACCTCTTATGGGGACCAGTCTGGGTCCAGCTCAGCTGAGGAGACACAAGCCATTTGACACACTGGGCCAGGAACGGACCTGGCACATCTTGCCCAGCCACAAAACACTTTGCTCGCTCCTGGTGCAGACAGGTCTGCCTGCTGTCCCTCCGTCCGAGAGGGACCCGGTCCTCCTGGGGCTCCCTTCTGCAAGACTTAACACAGGAGGCGGGGAAATATGAAAACTATGGGCGTGACGCTCCATTTCCAAAAGCCACCGTGAGCCACCCATCCAGACTGGGAGTGGCCCAACTCGATGCCTGCAGCTGCAAGGAAGAGTCTCCTCGTTGGGGCCGTTCCCTCTCCCCCGAGCATCCTCCGGCCCCTGTTCCCACGCATCCCCGTGCGAGCTGCCGGCGCTGCTCCTGCCCGCCTGCACAAAACGGTTAATGCGGCAGGCGGGCCAGGTGGCTCAGGTGTGCGTGCCAAGCGGCTCCCGTCTCACCTGCAGTGACTTGTTGAGGGGGAGCCGCATCTGCCCTTTCTTGTCTGGTTTTAATCTGCCTGGAGAAAAAGGGAGAAAAAGGATCGGGGAAGGGTAAACACAGCTTAGGCAGCTGCAAGTCCCGGCAACCAAAGGACTGAGCAGGTGATTCAGAGAGCTGGGGGCCTGCAGACACCCTCTCCTCTGCCTCCCACCATCTCCAGTGATGGCAGTGGTTTGGGAATTGCTAGGGGAAACATGCTGGCTGCCAGGGTCACGGTGTCCATCACTAGCCCATCAAAGGCAGGACGAGGAGTCTGCACTGCAGGGTCTGGGGTAAATTGCTGCCTCTTGCTCTACATCACCGCCTCCCTGCAAAGACTGAGCCCACCCAAAAGACAAGCATCAGTAGGTCTTGTACCAGCAAAGCACCCAGCACTGCTGCAGATGCTGCGACCTCCCCCCAGGCACTTCCACAGCGTTGTCCCTACAGAAACACGGCTGTACTATAGCCGCAGCCACAGCTCCGACTTCCTCGGCTTTACTCCACTCCATGGGACCACATTACCTGAGCCTCTCTGCCTTTGCCATTAACCCGTCCCAGCATCAACAACTTCCTCACCCTTGGAAAAAAAGAGACCAGGCTCAATCAGGTGGAAGCTCATTTCTGCCTTTGCTTCCATCAGCTGTTCCATAACCTGAAGGAAATCCTGGTGAATGAAGGAAAAAAAAAAAAGACCATTTTGCCCCAAAAGATGGCTGAAGGCTTTTAGTAGGTGAGCTGATGGGTTTTGGCATGGGGTTCTTAGTGCCCAGTGCTGTCACAGACATCGCCTCTAGATCCCCTGCTGGGACGTTGGAACCACCAAGATGGAGCTGAGCCCCACTCTCTCCAGCCTGGGGTTTGCACAGGCTCCAGACCGAAAGGCTCAGGACCACGGGCTTTTTGTCCCCATCCAGCTGCAGAGACAGATGCTCTTGGGAGAGCATCTTGCCTTTCAAACTGCAATCACACCACTGAAGAAGCATCCCCAACCTCATCCAAGACCAGGAACCTGCCCAGCCAACCAGTCAGGGATATTCTGCCTGGGTACATCAGGTCTCAGCCCAGCGAGGAGCCCCACCATAGGGCAGGAATGAGAGTGGCGACAGTAAAACGTGGGGCAGGTGAGGGAAAAGGGTCGGATGGGCAGGAAAGGGCAGCGACTCCCTCAAAACTAGGCCACGGCTCTGGAGAAATCATGCAACATCTCCTCAGGCACCGCTACCTCTCCCCTCCCCGGGGAGGTCAAGGAGCCAGGTTGACCCTGCACATGGAAAAGACTTGCCACCCATGTGGTTCTGGGAGCCACTTGTCCCCATGCAACACAGGCAGGGGCAGGCAGCAAGAACCCCCGGTGCAAACCCAGGGGAGCCACTCAGCTCATGCTTGTGCTCCGTCCTTTCTCCGCCTCAGAGGCTCAGGGCTACAGACATGCTGTTGCACAAGGCAGGGCACAGTTTCCTGGTTTTGCAAGGACTTTTTCACAGCATGGCAGCACTGGAAACAGCCAGAACCCCACAAATCCTCCCCCTGCCTGCCTGCTGTCTCCTCTCCACGTCAGGGACAGCCATAACCCATTGCAACCCTTTGTCTGACGGAGCCACAGCGCTCAGAGCTGCCCCAGAGAGACGGGAGAGCCAGTTTGACTGGCTCAGGGCTCACCGAGAGCACCCTGGGCGAGCAGCCTTCCTCACCTGGGAAGCACGGGGAGACCTGTGCTCCTAGTTACCTCCCAAGCAGGTCAGGACGAGGGCCCTTCATCACCCAGAGCCTTTAGCCTAATTATTTTCATTCCCTTCCCCACACCCTGCCCATAAGAGCTGGGATCGAGATGTCTATTACGGCACACGCGTTTCGGAGGCGCTGCCCTGTCTGCCAGCAGTTGAGAGGAGGCAAAGTGGCTGAGCCAGAAAGGGCTCTGCAAGTCCAGCCTACGAGGTTGAATCCACTTTCACAGGCACCATGTGAATTTGGGGCAGGGCAGGCGAAAGGATGGAGCAGGAGGGTCCCTGACTGCAGATGCAAACACCCAACTGGGTTCACACCCAGGCAAAAAGCTGGGTGCTCGCATCCTTCGGCAGAATGTCCCTTGTGACAGGGAAAAACTCTGCCAAAAAAGTCCCAAGTGGAACCAACACTGCACGTGGTGAGGGCGTAAACGTGCCTTAAACTTTTAGCCTAACCAACAGGAGGGGAATATATAGACATGGGGAGGAAACATGTGTGCGTAGGGAGGGAAATATCAGAATAAAAGAACCCTCTAAGAATTAAATAAGAGGAAAGAAGGGCTGGGAGAAAACAAATGTGGGTAGAACAGTCAGGATCTGGCAGCAGTTAAAACTTCCATGTGTTTAGATCCCTGAATCGACGGTTAAAGATGCTACAACAAATGTCACCTTCATGCGAGCACCAGAACTGCAATTTTCTCATCATCCTTCTTTTTTTTTTTTCCCACTCGTTTTTTTCCTGTTTGAAGCCTGTTCAGAGCATAACCTGCTGGGGGCAACCCCGGTACCCAGCAGACGCCAGATTTTTCTCCTGGGTTCCCTCTCTCCGGTTCTCCTCCTCTCTTTGTCCTGCGCTCTGTCGCTCCCGCACACACCGACTCCCTGTCAAGTTTCTGGCTGATCCAGCGGGAGATGTCGGTCCTGCCAGCTCCAGCATCCAACTGCTCTTCCCGGGCCCGGGAGCTGCAGTAACCATAGAAACTGCATCCAACGCGCAGGCTCCGCTGGGGGGGCCGACAGGATGCTCAGACACATGCACAGGCAGGTAGGGACCAGCCAAGGCTCCGCCAAGCCACCTCCAAATGATACCCAGGTTAGGGAGAGGGCTGAGGTGGAGGGGGGGACAACGGAGGCTTTTCTCCCCAAAACCTCGCCGAGCGACTAGGAGCAGCTTCGGGAGGTGGTCCGTCTCCAGGCTGAGCGCTGCCTAGCCGGTTGCAGAGCTGACGGTGCATTTTCCGGCGCACGGGGAGATCGGTGAGGTAATTGGGAGGATTCTGTTGCAAAGCTTTGTCTTGGTCTGCCCCGTATTTTATCTGCAGACTAGATGGGTACCCAGCGCTCCCGCTGGCCCGAGAAGTAATCAGTTATTAATCCTTCGGTTCTTTTTGCACCATGAATATAAACAGGCCAAATCCTATCCCCGGCTGTGCTGGGGAGAGTCTTTATGTTGATGGCACTGGCAGCAACACACATGCCTCCAAGGGCAAGATTTGGATGGGCACAGTTAGTTAATGAGCTGATCCAAACATTGCATTAATTTTATACCCCTCCCAATGCAGACATAACCCCTGCTCTCAGCAGCATGGCTCAGAGCGGGCTCAAACCACGACCACCTCTACAGACACCTCACACTGAGCCCTTAAATCCATGCACAGCTATGGAAGAGGCGCGATTTTCAGAGTCACTGGGCACAGCAGATGCTCAGCGCCTACAAGAGCCAGACAGCATCCGTTTCGGCGCCAGGAAAGCAGATCGGAGGGAGTCTGGTGAGGGAGGACAGGGAAGCGCTATCTGCAGTCACCCACATGCACCCCACGGGGCAGGAGGTGGCCCCAGTAGCCACAGAATAGCCTGGGACTAGTGACCAAGATGCCACATGGAGATGGGCAAACACGTACAACGGGGACAGCTTAGTGGTTTCACCAGCTCTTGATGGTGTCTCTCCATCGCTCTCACCGCCGCGATCGAGGGCTTTCAGGAGTGCCGTGATCCCACCATGGGGCTTTCCTTCTCTCTGCCCCTCATCCCCGTCACCCAGCCATCACAGGGGCCAGTGGGATGAACCTCTCGCTCTTGCACCAGGACAGAGGTGCCCAGTTTGCGAGGAAGCATAAACACCTACGGGAAGGTGTGGGGCGGAGATAAAAATACCAGCAGTCCTGCCTTTTTAACACCAAAAAACAAATAAAAATAAGTTCACACAACGGCCAGGCTCCCTCCTTCCTTCCCCCCGCTCCGAGCCATAAATACTCCACAAAATCCCTACACACAAACAAGCCGTGGCCACTGGACAAAGAGCCCCAGCCTCCGAATGGCCACCAGGCACCTATTTTGGGCTGTAACTCGGCCAGGGTGGAACAAGCGGGCTCAGCTGTCCTCCCCATCCGCAGCCCGCAGCCGGGACGGCCGAGCCTCACCCCCGGCTCCAGCCCCTCAATGGCCCCATTGTTCAGGGCCGGGAGCTCAGCGGCGATGGCCAGGGCGGCCTCTCTGGCTCCCTGACATCCGGCAGGGTACAGGGCCTGCAGCGGCCGGGGGCCTCCGCCACGGCGGGGGGAGACAACAGCCCCCGCCTCAAGGCGTCCCGCAGCCCCTCAAAGGGGAGAGAGAGGAGGGGGCTACGTCCTGGTGAGGCAGAGCCCAGTTGGGGTCTCCTCCTTCCCCAAGGCTGTCACAGGGACACAGCTCCACTTCCTTGCATGGCTTTTGGGGGCTTTTTGGGGGGGAGCAGAGGAGAATATGGCAAAAGGAGACACACAGGAGTCAAGCTTTCCTTCCCCACCCCGGAGACATGGCGTAAAATCTCCCCGCTTCCCTGGCCAGCTCCCCTTGTCTCGCTCCCCCATGCCAAACTGGGGGTGAAAGCAATTGCACAGGCAGCTCCCGTCTCCGAAACGGGCCAAGGAATGGCAGGGCAGGCATTCACACAAACCCTCCGAGCAGCCAGGAGCAGACCTGAGCACAAGCTGGCGTCGGGGCGGACACACTTGAGCGCATCCCAGATCTGCAGGAGATACCGGCACCCACGGAGCCTTCCCGCAGCTCAGTGCCCCGCCAGCCTGGCACTGCCAAAAAATCAGAGCCCTCGAGCTACAGCCCGGAGAGGCTCCGGCACCCTCCATCCAGCCGGCAGCTTCAAGGGCTCTGCTCGACACGCAGACACATCCACCAAGAGCTGAAATTTTCTGAAAGGAAGGTCAGTGTTGACATTTCTTTTCAAACTCCCAGGAGTTTCCTCCTGAACGATGCAAGCAAAGGGCTGAAAAAAAAAAATCCCTTCCTTGTGCAGCGTGAGGTCAGCATCCTCAGCAAGCTTCAAACACCACCCAAGGAAAAATGTTAAAGAACTAAAGATGCCCCAAAAGCAGCCCAAGGCATCTCTATGCCATTGTTCTTCCTGGGCCAGAAGGGGTGAAAATGCCTTGGGAGCAGCAGTGGGACATCACTTTTAACACCATGACACACGAGGGACTGTCCCCTCTACTGTGTCACATCGGAGCGTCTCGCTCAATTCCTGTTGCAAGTAATCGCGACGGTGTCCCACCCAGGACTGGCCACACCAATTTAGCCACAGCAGCCAGGGCAATTCTCTGTCAATACCGGCACAGTCCAAAGGGTCACCCGCATCAAACACATCCCTGTATCAAACCTACTGAGCCAGCCCCATGCCGCAGTACCACCACGTACTGGTTGAACTGGCAGGCGATGCCTATCGATACGAGACGTGCCTTCTTTTTGCACAGCTCATTTCTCTCTCCTGAATGAGAATAGCTTTCCTGGCAGCGACGGTAGCCCACGCGCAGGAACAGCTTTCTGTTTGTACTTGAAGCAGTGAAGTCGCAGAGCAGCCCGGCGCAGGGAAGCTTTGCTTTACTTTACCGCTTGAGACAACATTATTGGTGTTTAAGTAACTGTTGTCCTGGTGCAAAGCTGGGCAGACCTGAGCAGAGATCAGCAAAGCAAAGGGTGGTTTGGATTTTCTCTCAAACACATGCACACAAGCGCCCATGGTGGCAGAGAGGCCCAGACTGTGCTGATTTATTGGTGGGGGATATGATTCAAACCCTCTCCCTCTCCCAGTAGTTCTACAGCTTTGCAAATGGAGCATCTGCAACTCTCATGCTGTCCTCATGGACCATCTCTGACTCCTTGATACCAAGTGAATGCAGCCAAGCAGTCCCCAGACCAGCTACAGCTGACACATGGCTCCCTAAAACAAGGGAGAGGGGCAGCTCGTACCTCTTCCTCACAGCATGTCCCTGGAGCAGACTCAGGGGAAAAGACAACCCAGCGCCACAGCATCATGAAGGCTGCACAGTCCTCTCCCTCCCACCACACTCTTCTTGCAACAAAAGATAGTCTTTTCACATCCGTTCCCCGCTTTGGAAGAGTTTCTGTGATGAATTAAAGGAAAAAGCCAAACAAACAAACAAAACCGTCTAACTAGACCATCTTCTTCCCAGGCTTTCCTCATAGAATTTCTCTCTCAAGAGTCTGACACCTCCCTGTGCCACACAGGCTCTTCAGCATCTTTCATGAAGGTCATTTAACAATTGTGTCTTTCCCTTGCATTGACCCCTTACGTTTTTGTTTGCCAGTGACCCACCTCTCAACTCACAGAGAAGGATCTAGCAAAACAGTCACGTGCTGCTGAAGACCTGGAAGAGCCTTTCAGCGGTCCTTGCAAATTCAGGAGATGGTTTTGTGAAGCGACTTTTCAGGGCTGGTGACCCAAGCCCTGCTGAGACAGCAGCAGCAGAGCACTCTCCTACCAAAACCCCTCTGGGCTGCCCCTTGCCCTGGGAACTCCAGCTGGGGATGCTCAGGCCATCCCAGAAGGGTTTTGTTTGCTGTTGCTGAATCCATGCTTCCAGGAAAGAGAGCTTTAGTAGCAGAGATGGTGCTGTTTGTGTGTCTTCTTCAAGTGCTTTTGCCCAAATAGCCTGGAAGCAATGTCACCTCCAGCAGCCAGTCAGACAGAGAGGGAACCCTGTGCCAGATCTCTGCTCCGACAGCTCCAGAAGATGATTCACCAAAGAAATACTCAACCCAGGGTCTCCCCATCCAGAGGGAATACCCAGTGATCTGATCTCTCAGAGGCTATATTTTACTCAGCATTTAACACTGGCAAAACACTTGATAGGACCCAGAGGGATTTCTACATCTGCTGATCCGCTGCCTCTTCCCTCTGTTCCTCTCCAAGTTTTTATTGTTGCCTTGAATTTGACTTCAGCCTGCTTCTTTTATGGTATATGATGCCGATACGATCACACCGTTTCTCCACAGAACTTTTAAACCTACTGACCCACTTCCAGCCAAGTTTATCGGGGCAGGTGGAGACCTTAGAGATAACATTCCTGCAGCCACAGAGAGCGATTGTGGAATGGGCTGGGATGCAAACTCTGCTCAGACATCATACAATGCACATAGAGCAAGACACTATGATTTTTCCCTAGCCACAGGGAAACAAAACAGAACAAGCTTCAGAATTTGAGCTCATGGTTTAAAACCCAACTGCTAGACAAAGCCAGAGGAATCGGGCTTTGCAGGCTCCAACCCCCGCAAAGCAGCACATCCAAAGCCTTTCAGCTACAAGGCCAGACGTGAGGTGAGAGCCTGGGCTTCAGGCATTTGCTGGAGGAGCTATTTCAGAGCCCATTGCAGCAGCCACTGCTCTCCCAGCAGAGCAGACACGGCACTGGGTGGATGTCGCAGCAGAGAGGTGGGTGATATTATACGTACCCCACCCCAGAATACCTCCCCCCAGCCCCGCTCACCGCCACATGCTTTTCCAGGTGCTGCCAAATGAAAAAAAGACCAAGTCTGCTAATGAGCCACAGTACAGAGCAGGAGAGATCAAGGGCATCTCATGTTCCTGCAAAAGCAGGGTAAAATTCCCTGAGGATCCTGGGAAAGGGATCATGCCCCATGCTACAGAACAGGTTTCCTACCAGCATAGCCAGATTCAGGATCAGAAAGCTCAAGCCTCAAGACAACAACCCCCCAAACAGGCATCCTGGAGATTTAACATCCCCCAGGAGCATCAGCACATCCTTCCCTTTATAGCAACGCCTCTTGCTGTGCCCAATCTCCCCATTTAGAAGACAGCAGAAACAATTCCAGGTGCCAGCTTGATACACCAAGGGCTGCAAAGAAAAAAAAAATCCTTCTCACAGAAAGCCTGTAGAAGCCTGGAAGCGTGTGCTTAACAATGCAAGATCACTCCAAATTCCTCTCCCTCTTTAGCTCCTCCTGCACACCAGCCACTGCATTTAGCACCCACCCAGAAACAAGGTGTCAGAGGGACGCAGGTTCACGCTGAATCTCCTAGCCTGGAGGGACAGTGCCTGACCCATACCCCATCCCAGCTACCAGACCATCTTTGCCACCAGTCTGTTACTGGACATCCCGTTTCATTAGGGACAAGTCGTCAGCAAGCCGGCTCACACAGCCTGGCCCAGCTGGCTGCCCAATTTACTCCACCTGCCCCAACTCAGGGACACGAATCCATGTCAGACGATCTGAAGTTATTATCTGATTAGCCTATTTGATATTGCAGTGCCTGATTCAATACCCATTGAAATCAAAGGCCCCTTGATCTCAACAGGCACTAAATCAAGCCTTGGTTCCCTCCAGCCGAGCACAACCATCCCGTCTTCACCGGTTACTCTGGCAGCCTAGGCCACCGCTACATAATTAGAGGGCACGATGCTGGGTTTAACCCAGTGCACCACCGTGGCTTTTCTTATCAGTTGTGAATTTCCCCTTGCTTTGGACTTTTGTTCCAGAGGAGTTAAGTGCTATTAAAAGCTTCTGTAACCACTCGCATCTGAGGATCTCAAAGCACTGCAGAGACACCGGTGACTTATGTTAGCAACTCTCCTAGGAGAGTTTGAGCAGGGCCTAATACAAGACAGAAATGGAAGCACCGGGAGATTAAATTTGGTCTATCCAAAAATGTCCCTGGGCCCAATTATCAACTTACTTTCACTGCAGATACAAGTCAGAAGTAACTACCCCGAGTTGCAGAGCTGGAAAGAGAGCTGAAATCTGGCTCATTGCACGCAAGCTGCAATTCGAGATGCTATTTATTTTTCTTTTGCTCATTCAGGAGCTGAGCTGCCCGTGTTAGCAGCCACGTCAGTTCTTGGCTCCACAGGACCCAGGCTGAAAGACAAAGCAGCAAAGGGAAGAGCAAACCGGAGACTACTCCACGCTGTGTAAACGAGTCAAGGATCATTTCTGGGAACCTGACACTTGTGCCTGACGTATTCTGGAGAGAAAGGGACACAAGGTCCCAGCCTTGCCACCCCCTGGAGACGTGTTCCTCAGTTCAGCCTTTTGCGAAATGAATTTAAGGCAGCGGGAGGACACCCACTAGGATCTGGCCACATATCACTGAGCCTTGGAGTTTGTCTGATGCTGGGAACCCCATAGGGTAGTAATGGGATAAAAGGGAGACTCCGAGCTCCCCTCCAAGAATATCTCCCCGTTCCCATGTCCCAAGCTATCCTAGAGCAGGGAGGGAGCGATCCTGCCTCCAACACAAGAGATTCACTATTTGCTGCTCTAGCAACAGCAGTTGTGATGGTAAAAACTGTTGCAGGAGCAGGAAGGAGAGAGGGACGGGGCTGGGCTGTGCACAGGATACAGCGTCCCTTGCTAGAGCAATCAATTCCCATTCCACTCTGCAGAGAGCAGGAAGATCCCTTCCAAAAATAAAACAAACAAATAAATAAAATAAAACCCTGGGGTTGGAGGAAAGGGGAAAAATCCAGCACTAAACCAAGGCAGCACATTGGCTGCGTCCTGCCAGTCAGCAGCACGGCTGAGCAGCAGGAACAGCAAACAGTGGAGTTCATAGCAATGGGCACCGGGAGCTGCAGGGCGAGTGGTTTATAGGCCAAAAAGCAGCTTTATAAAACTGGATCTTTAAATATTTGCTCTGACGTGTCTTGAGTCCCATCTGCTGTGGCGGTTAAACACTGATGGTCCTCACGCATGTCCAGCTCCCACAGCAATGTGGGGAGGGTGGCTGCAGCACAGCAGTGATTCCCTTCCACTGCCCCCACCCAGGGTCGCTGACATCTCCAGGAAAACCCATCCCCTTCCTCCTCAAACTGCAAAAGAAACAGATGTCAAAACCAGTTATTCCTTTCCCACCTCTCAAAGAGGAATGATAATACCAAGTTGGCCAAAAAACCTAGATCTGCTCATTTTGGTGATCACTATCTGAACTGGTGACTCCAAAATTAAGAATCAGGGCATGGCAAACAAGCAACATCACAGAAGCCAAAACTGTCATCTGCCTTCGGGATCTGCAGCCTGGACATACCTACTCGTGGCCCTGGACAAGCCTGAACACCACTAGATCTCCACAAAAAGCAGTTCCTGCATGGCAGATCTGGCATGACCAGCCTCCCAGTCAACTTCCAGCATGGCAAAAAGAAACACGAGAAGACTGAATTCCTCCCAGTGCCAGGCTGGATGCCTCTGGGCTTCACAGAACCCTACTGAAATCCCACGATCCTTTCAAGAAGCTCCAGGAGGCTCAGATGAAGCAGGAGGAGATCTCTGCTTTCCCAGGCAGAAAAGGAGGATATAAGCCTGGACACCTAGAAGATGCTGGAGGCACAAAACAAGGAGAACCAAAACACAGTGGACGAATGTTAGCATTTGCATTCCTGCCAGACAAAGGGCCCAGAGCAAGGATTCACGCAGGAGAGGACAGGGAGCACAGGAGCAACGGGAGGCATCGGGAAGCGGATTAGATCCTCAATGCTCCATCTAAGCCCGATGGTCTGTCCCCTTCCTAGGCCCCCTATGTGTCCAGGTACCCATGTACAACTATCTCATATTCATGGCCCTAGTGCTGCTTGAAAGGGGGAGCCACTTGCACCTTCCCCCTGGGCTGCTGAGGAGGAGAAGAACCCCATTTCTCACAGGTGCCCAGCCACTGCCACAGCTCCATTTCGGGTTTGGAGGCATCTCTGAGTCTCCAAACTAGGCTCAGCCCCACCTGTGGCACAGCCAGTGCAGGCAAGACTTTGGGCTGTGGATCCAAGAGAAGCCAGAAAACTTCCAGTGCCTTTCCCCCAGGTCACATCCGTGGCAGGCACATCCTGCACCACAAACTGCTCAGCACAAGTAGCAGGTCTGGAAACCACGTGTCACCATGCAAGGGAAGCACGCAGACTCACGGAAGAGCTCATCCACCAGCTATTGATGATGACTCCTTAGCAAAGGCTTTTTGCTGGGTTTTCCACCTTCAACCTCCACCCCTTCCCGTGCTTGGAGACTCTGCTCCTCCCTAGCGCAGAAACTCCCCCAGTTCTTTTGCAAAGGCAGCTGCCAGCATCAGACACCCAGGATGTCCCTTCTCACTCCTGCATGGGATTTTGAGGTGACCGAGGATGCTCTCTCCGCAGTTCCCCACAGCTTCTCTTGTCCAGGGACAACATTCAGGGTTTTGACCGCATGGGGCTGGAAGGAGGTGCCTGACTAAGCCCTTGTGGGGCATCAGCCCAGACAGAAACTTCTCCTCCATGCCTGGAGGAGGCAGGCAGTGCAGGCAGGAGGGTCACAGTCCCCTCCCAGGAAGGGCTCAACACCAGGCAGAGAGCAAAGAGCACGATTCAGGCGCAGTTTCTGGCTCAGAAATGGCCTGAGCCTGCCCACGTCCGAGCTGTTTGGTGAGTTCAAATCACAGGGTTTCTAAAGCTCCTTTGCTCTAGGAGAAGCAAACAGCTGCAGCAAGCTGGATTTCTGAATGCGCTGCTGTAGGGCCTTCGCTTCCCAACAACTGCCTGTCTCCAGCTGAGAAACACGGGCTGAGCTTCCCCACACGGCTCCCAGCCTCGCCTGCGCTGAGCTGCCTTCCCTCCCCAGCACCCTCCTGCCTCCTCCACCCTTCCTCCAGCTCCCCCAGGGCCAAACATGCTCATTTGCTTATAAAGAGCCTGAAGGTGCATCTACAGCACAGGGGAGCAACATCCAGGCTGCTTCATTTTCTACTCTTCTCCTCCTCTAGCTCTTCGCTGAAGCACAAGAGCCTTCTCTGCATCCCGCGCTGCTGAGCAGCCTCCACCTCCCCAGCTCCAGAAGTCTTTCCTCTCCCTCCCTTTGCCTTGGGTCTGCTGAGCAGCTCGGAAGCAGCCTGCATGAAAGGTACTGACAAAATAAAGTTGGATTGTACTGCATTATTGAAAAAGTGACCTCCAGTGGTCAATAAAGCCTTTGCCCACCGTTTCCAGGCAGCGGTGCCTGTTGTCAAGCTCTGCCTCGGTTCAGCAGGACGGCGGTTTGTCTCTCCCAGTCCCAGCTCCCACGGGTGGCTCGTTAAAACTCAGAGTCTGCACTTTGGTAACGAGGAGCTCAAAGCACTTTAATGCACGGATGCAATCATGAATGCAAACAGGCTGCAGGCGAGAGAGCAGCATAACAGCAGTCTCTTCCCCCCATCTCCATCCTTACAGCTACTGGCTCTAGGCAAAAGCACAGGGTCTGATAAGAGAAGTTGGCAAGAGGCAGAGTTCTAGGACGAGGCATTTTTTGGTTTTACTGCAAACCTTCAGCCACGCTGCATGGTGGGAGGGGGGGTTTAAGGGACACCATTCCCTGCATCTCAGCAGCATTGAGCTCAGCAGCTGGACCCAGAGGAAGCTGATGGACCCAGGGCGGGTAGCACACAGGTTCCCCTTGAAGACGCCCTCCTCTGCGCTGCCGCCTTCCCACTCCTTTCACATTTGATTTCTATGAACAACTGCACAACCAGCTTCCTCCTTCCCTCCCCTACCCCAGCTGCAGAAGGCAGGTCTGTCCCAGCCACGTGAGACACTGCTGGAGGAGGTTAACCCTGGCATGGAGGGGGAGCAGCCCACCAGCAGCCCCCCACTCCCAAGCACCCCATCCTCCACACCGGAGCCCGAAGCAAAGCCTTGCCTGGGAAGAGCAGAGCTGGTTTGCCTTCGCATCAGGCACGGAGAGGCCTGGGTACCCCGCTACATGCATGCACACGCAGCACCACGCCGCTCAGAGAAATAGAGATAGGAGACGGCAATGGCCCGGTTGCAGGATCAGCAGTTCCTGCACAAGCAGCATCTCGCTGGCAAGCCGGGGTGCCTGTGGGTCCAGTCCCCTCTTCCTTCCCTCTCCCTTTTTACAGCCGAGGCAAGGAAAGCATCGCCTCAATGTCCCCCAGGCAGGAGGCCAGCTGGGAGCTCTAGGTAAGGGGATTTTTACCCTGGTTGGGATTAGCTTCAGGTAGGGCCCGACTGCAATGAGCTGAGCCTTCTGAGGATATTAGGTGAGGACAGAGCAGGACCAGCATTCCCTAGAGAAATGGAGGGAAGGCCCTAAAGCAGCCTGGCTCTTAAGTACTCTGCTTCATTTCCAAGTGCTAGTGCCACCATAGCAAGGGGTGCCTTCCTCCCTCCCACTTTGAAGAGGAGTGCAAGCAGCAGTCGTCCCCTTCAGATCCCACACCACCCCAGGACCAATGCTGCTCAGGGATGATGTCCTCTCACTTTGCCCGGGATCTGCACCCTGGGAACAGCCCCAACACCTTCACAAGCCAGACCAGGCTGGGAAGAGCTCCCCACGCCTTGGCAGACACTCATGATGGGAGCTGGAGCCTTTGCAGCATCATCTCCCCTTCCCGCCAGGGAAATCTGTACAGGGCAGATAACAAGCTTCACAGACACATTGCAGAGGGGGTCACCAGCCAGCAGGGTCCAGGAAACATGGGTAATGAAGAGAAGGGGGAGAAGGGGATAATTAACCGTCTCCTTCCCTAAGGGGACTGGTTTAGGCAGCATGAAAGATTAAAGGTCTCAAGGATGCAAGGGGAGGTGGAGGAGAAAAATCTCCCATGCATGGACACAGATAGGCACCACAGAGCTCGTAGGTACGGTGAGGACCAGGCTACTAGCTGTGGATATGACCTAGCACACCGGACAAGGAGAGAACTGGCAAAATGGTGTTCTTTAAATTTAGCAGCCACCATGCATATCGCCTCCCAACCCTTCAACCCCACAGCCCACTGCCAGAGCTGTGCAAGGCTAATTTCCAACAAGGGCCGTCTTGGAAGAGACTCTTTCCATTTCAACCCATCTGCCAAGTGCAGGCAATCTTCCCCAGCTCAGCTCCCCTCTTCTGCAGCGTGCCAGCAGCACGGATCAGGCTCCTCTCCACCTAGAGCAACGTACCCATGGCACAGAGTCAGCAGTTGCCTACATGCCACTTGCAACGCAACCTCCCCTCACATGGAAATGCACAAAGCATGGGTGGTTAACAGCAGGATCCCAGCACATTTATTGTCCCCTGTTGGTGGAATAGCCACCTCCCTCCATTATTCTGGGGTTCACAGCCCCAGGATTGAGAGCAAGGAGAGAGCTTGCTGTTCCCCTCGTGTTCCAGCAGCTCTGTGTGCTTACATGGCTCTTGCAGCCAGCAAGAGCTACACAGCATCCCTCCCATGAGGGCAGGAGCAAGGAGCTCTGGCTGAAACGGTGATTTCAGTGCTGCTCTCCACACCTCAGCATCTGGCACAGCTGCAGCGCCAAGGGCAGGACACCAGAAAGAGCCAGGCGGTTCTGCTGCAGGTTGTAAGTTCCCAAAGGAGAAGTGGACCATGACATTCAGAGGGGCAAAATCATGAGGCCAACCTCCCCTGCCGGCAACAAGGTGGGCATAGTCTTCTGTTAGCCATACACAGCCAGGAAGGAGGGAAGGTGAAGGCACTCAAGCTTTTGGGGTGACAGCACAGCCAAGCCCCAGCTGCCTCCAGACTACAAAGCACCTCTCCTCCTGTCAGGGGTGGGTGGGCTCACCTCACCCATTGGAGACCACCTAGATACACTTAGTATGATCCTGACACCACTGCAATGGGTGTTGGAGGCCCAGCCATTTCTCCTCCTGAGGAGGAAAATGTACCAGCAGAGCTCCTTTGGGCTCCAGGAGCTGCAACTATTCCTTGTGATACCCCACAGAGTTTAACCTTATGGAGCATCTGCAGAAAGAGTGGCTGTTTCGAGCTGCTGAGCTCCCACTGCAACATCTCACACCATCTGGTCACAAATCCTTTCCTCCTCCACGTGCTGCCAGGATTCAGACCCTTCTCCTGATAGGGTCACTCCTGGTGAGAGCAGCTCTGGCAAGGGTACCTTCCTCTCCCAAGACGGTGCAGAGAATGGTATCAGGGCCTGGAATTCCCATTTTTTCCTCTTCTTATGGTTCTGAAGGACAAGCTGGACAAAATGTTGCTCTGCTTTGCTCCAAGCTTTGGCGGGACCTAGAAGATCCTCCATCACTGGCAGGACCCGTCAGTGCCACACTCAGCCACACAAAAGGTCTGTTTCTCTCCAGAGACACAAGGAGATGCCATACCCTAAGCGTGAGTCAAACCTGGGTTTCAGGATGCCAAAGGCAGCCAGCTTCAACCCCCTAAATCTTTAACTTCAAATCTAAAAGATGAGGTCCACACCTGGGTGGAAGCAAGGGGCAGGGTGGGATCCTGTAGCTGCCTTTGCAGCTCTCGTTTGGATCTGCAACCGCACAACCCCCCACAAGCAGGCATCACATCCAACCTCAAGTCCACCACTCCATCCCTGGCAGATCGGGTCTATCTGGTGAATCTGGGCACAAGTTACAGCATTGCAGCTTCAAGCTTTAGAAGTTTTAAATAGTAATAAGTCATAGCCTCACATCTCAGATCAAGCTCCCTTTTGGAACATCCAAACCCCAGCCGGGAGTGCTAAACCAGACAGGCAGGACCAGAAAACGTTCCCATCCTGCCTCTGCAAAGAGAAGCCTCCATTCCACACCCTTCCAGTCTGCCCCTGGGGTATCCGTCTGACAGGCAGAGCAAGGCTTTGCTGTTTAAGGCAGTCTAATCCTGCAACTCTTACATCAGTGAGGCCAGATCCTGGCTCTCTTGATTCACCCAAGGTTAGGCCCTTCTTGATTCACCCAAGGTTGGGATGCAGCTGGGAAATGGGGAGGACAACTGCAAGAGGTAGGAGAGGAGACGAGATGTGGGGATGGCAAGCAGCCAAGCACAACCAGCGATAGCTCTTCCCTTTTCTCCCCTTCCCTCCTGCCTCTGCAAACCCCTCTCGGCTTCGCCCGGTGAGCGATGCTCAACCTGAAACCAGGCTGGAGCAGGGTTGTACCTGCACGTGTTGGTGAGTCAGAGCTGGCTGGCCAGATAGATACACACCAAGCCCTCCCCCACAGCCCCTTTTAACTTCTGCCTCTATGAGACATGCCCTCACCAGTTGTTTTAGAGAGCTTTTTTTTTTTTAATTTCCACCACCCCCCTCTTTTTTTCTCTCTCTCTTTTNGCCTGCACCCACACCCGGGGCCGGCAGGAGCTCGAGTGGGGCCCGACCAGTCGGGCACTCGCAAAGGATGCAACAAGGCTGCTGCCTCCCCTCCCTGCATCCCGGTTTGGCTAAGAATGTCCGTTTCTCCATCCATGGCTTGGTGCACCAGGTACACCAGAGATCAAAGCTCAGGAGGGCTGCAGGGCCAGGATTCAGTCCCCTGCCAACAAGCCCAACCCAAAACCAGAATTCCTGGAAATTCCCCAGCAGGAAGGAGGGAGAACCCCTTGTCCCTCCTGCCTGCTCAGCACCACATCCCTGACAGCAGCTTTGTGGCACAAGGTAGCCCTGCTACCCGCCCCGTGAGACCTCTGGGTGCCACAGTGCAGCCCTAGGATGCTTCACACCAAATATTTTGCTTTGAGCATTTGAATTTCACTCTTGGTCTGGGTGATTTTTGCCAAAGACAGTGCCCAGCCGAACAGCGTGTCTGGGCCAAGGAGGAAGCAGACCGGCAGAGGCACAAGATGTGCTCCATGCTGTACAGCCAAAAACCAGGAGGCACAAGGAAGCAGCCTGTCCTCTGCAAGGGCTTCAGTGGGGATCAACAGCTGGACAAAGCCATCCACACCAAACCCGCTGTGCCATGCGGAGCTCAGGTGCTCTCTGCGCGCTGCAGGGCCACCAACCTCAGCCTCACATTGCTCCTGCCTACAGCAGCCCTGGTCCACGCAAACTACCTCCTTCACATCTCCTGGTTTCCAGACTAACAGAGCAGGGCAGTTTGGACCTGGTGCTTTCATAACAAACCTATTTTCTTTCCCCCAGTCACCTGCAACAAAGAAAACCAGGCGCACAGACAGTGGAAGGAGATGTAGCATCTGTTTGATTTTCTATTGTACTCCTGAATAGTAAGTTAAAGCCTATTCACAGCTGATTTAGTTCTGTTTTCGGTGGCATTTGAGGTGCTCAGGCTTCACGGGGAGACAAGCTCTCCCACAGAAGAGCTGGCAGGAGCCAGCCTTGCAGAGTTAGGAGCCAGGTCCATCCTGGGAGGTGAGTGATAAACCCCACACAGAAAGGAAAAGGGGGATGTTTGGAGCAGGAGAGCCCAGACCTGTGAGCCTTCACCATGAGCCCCACAGTTAGAGACTGGAAACAGCTCCGCTCCCTGCCAGGAGCGGAGAGAAACGTCAGAGCGGCATTTTGTTGAAAGGGGATGAGCAGGAGCGTGGGAGGATGTGTTGATGCTCCCTCCCCAGAGGAAAGGGCACAGTTTTCAGTGAGAAAAAGCTGTCCTGGCTCAGTAGCTGTGCCAGGGAGGACGGGGAGCACTGGACAGGCAGTGCTGCAGCCTCCCGACGCCCAGGGATGTGTCAGGGCAGCTCTGACACCCAGGTTGACCTGCAGCATCCCTGGCAGCTCATGTCTGCCAGCCACCACCTTGCAAGTACGCATGCCGTGATTTTAGTCGCGCTCTCCCTGCCGGACGCCTGGCATGTTTGGATGCAGTGTCCTGAGCCACAGCAGCAAGTATCGCCTGGGAACAGTGCTCCATCACCCACCTGCACTGCCAGACACACGGGCTCTTGAGCATCTGTATGGAGCATAGGACCAGATATCGGCATACGCAGGATGCCAGTCTACTAAAAGCCTCAAATAACAATTCCCAAATTCCACGGAGGAAACGTGCTTGGGGACACACTCCCACTGCAGATGCCTGCTCTCAAAATACCTCCTTTGGGCTTGGCTCCAGCAAGGTGCTCACCTCCACCAGCTCGCAGAGCCAGCCGGGCGCTGAGAAACAAGCAGTCTCACTTTTCCACGCAGCCCACGATGCCCAGCAAATATTCAGCCTGTGTCTAACCTGGTGAAAAATCCTATTTCATTGTATCTTCCCTCTCCTCCCCCTCCAGGTAAGCAGGCGGTCCAGAGCACCCCAACATGCAGATGTGGGAAGGATGCTTTGAGCAACACCCCATTGCAATGGATAAGCCAATGCTCCAGAAATCCTGGGAAGAACCTTGATTTTAAGAGAGTGCTCAAGCATCCTGGAGTTGCAGGAGCTCTTGACAGGAGGGACGTCCTTGCAGTGAGGTAGCCAAATTACAGCACCCACGTTTCCCAACATGAGGAGGGGTAGGGCAGGAGGTCCCCAGCATCTCCGCAGGGCTGCCCCCAGCAAACCCTTCAGCCCCCACAATGCCCCTCCAAATGGGTTTCCACTGCAGGACCTGAGCAAGAGGCCAGGAGCCAAGGGAAGGGGGCTGCCGTTCCTCCATCCCACAAGCCAAGGGGGACACACGTGACTAGGTGTTGGCTTGGATTTCCAAGCCCGGCAACAGCACCAGCTGCTCCTGCCCGTCCCTCTCCCCCCGAAGAGGCCCACAGATCGGGTTTCCCAGGCTGCTACATCCAGGTGAGTCCCTGCAGACCTGACCGACATCCCCTTCTCTGCAGCCATTCCACAGAGACGTTGGACCAGCCCTTCGGCAGGTGAGCACTGGAGCATCCCCGCGGGCTCCGGCCAACACATGGGTGAGGGAAGCCAGCACGTCTCGCCTCCCGCGAGCAAGCGCTGCGCTGGGCAGGGACTCGCCCCAGCAGAAACCAGATCTGGGCCGCTCCAGAACCAAAAATAACCTGCCAGCTGCCTGGGAAGAGAGGAGAGCCAAGCGTGCACAGATCACGCACATGTCAGAAGGGGAGTCATCTGTACCCATCTTCAGGGATAACGGGAGGGGAGCATGGTTTTCGGTGCAATTCAGTGGATAACAGCAGAGCGCTGGCGTAAAACAGCCTCCAGGCCTTTTTGGGCAGCAAAGCAGCAGACGGCAAATACCCCCAGGGTCCCGTCCTCCATCTGGGGACGAGCTGCCATGCCTGGGAGCCGCAGAAAGCCCCGGTGCAGCTGTGCCGAGGAGCAGGGACCCCTGCTCGGTCCCTCCTCTCCTCCCCCAAGAGGCAGCAGCAGCCGGAGCAGCTTGGAGCCCAGAGAACTTGCAAACTCGTGCTGGGTGGGAGGGCGTTCTCCCGCCCCCAGTCACTCCAGCAGCAATTGGGTAATTGAATTGGGTAAAAGAAATGCTTTCGCAGCCCAAGCAGGGGTGAGCGGTGCTCGGAGGTGGCTGGAGAAGCAGGGAAGAAAATCCAGATGTGCAAACCAAACAGTGGGTGAGGAGGCACCAGGATCCGTTCACATCTCATGGCAGCTGCCTGCCAGAGGCTCTTGATGCAGCCACACCTTGTGTTTTCAAGGAGCAGCGAGAGCCCTGATCCTCACAGCTTGTGGGGAGGAGAAGTTAGAGCTTTTTGTCCCCTGGGTTAGCCGTGATGGCCACCCGGGGCTCAGAAGCAATGAGGGCAGAGAATCCAGAGGCACCTTTGGGGTGAATGCAGGCGGCCAGACCCCATAAACAACAGCCCTTTGGGCAGACACAAGATTACCATGGCCCACAAATCTCCCACCAACAAAGGAGCAGAAAACGGGACGCCAACTCATCAGAAGCCTTCACCACCTGCACTGTAAAAGTACGGTCCCTTCTTCAGGGCTTTCTGGTGCTTTGCCACTCAAAGACGCTTTCCATGGTAGATGTTCCCAAGCAAGGCAACAGATTTTCCGTATCAGAACAATATGATGTCCTAAATTCCATAATTACACACTGATCACTACCAGGACTGGGGCATAAGGTTAGGCTGAACTAGAAAATCAGCAGGTAACATTTCTGCATCAACACATACTTCAAAAGGAGTCATTTTTCCCTGATCATTCCCAAATTTTCCACACTTCTTATTTCTTCCTGCTGGCGAGGCACTCACAACTCGATGTGTTTCAGGACCTGACACCTCAGAGCAGGTCAACGTCTGCCCCAAAACCCAAGCAAGGAGCAGAAAGACCTGGTGCAACTCACTCATTGCCCCAACTTCCTCAGCCTCCTGAAGGCACCAGCATTGCTCATCCTCAAGCACTGTTACCACAGCCCAAGGGAGGGCATTCACAGGGCACACCTCGCGGAAAAGCTCTATAAAACAGGGCTGAGCCCTCAGCAGGTACAAGCCGACCTCAGGGAGCAGAGCCGCAGCAGAGCTGACCTCGAGGGAAAGGCAGAAGTGTTTCCAGCCAGACTTGGGAGGGGAGCTGGCAAGAGAAACATGAGGGTGCAGCGTTGCAGGATGCCAGCGCTTGCATTCACCACCGCCTCCCGGGGTTGTGCACAGGATCGGGGCTGCTCCCGCTTTCCCCAGGCAGGAGGAGACAAGCAGGAACTTGGTGCTCCTGAAGCCGCCGTCCTCCCTGCTCCAGTGGCAGAAGAAGAAAGCAGCATCGAACAAGTCTTGGGCTGTTAGCTTCCCGGCACCCTCTGCAGTGCTGGCCATGCCAGCACGGTGCTCCTCCACCTCCTTCCCTCCTTGGCATCGCTATGTCTACAGAGAGAGAAGGAGCTGCTCTGCTTCCCAGCCTGGGGGGTAACAGCAACTGGGGAAGGATGGACCCAGTTCCTCCCCATTTCCCAGCCCTGTGGTGCTTCACCAGCCAGAGGGGAGCATCCCCCCAGTGCTGCCCCAGCTCCTGGTGCAACAAGGGCCAGGGAAGAAACCTCCACACAGAGCTGTGACTTCCCCAGGAAAGACTCATCTGTGCTGGGTGGAAGAGGAGACTCCTGCTACGCGATGAAACCCTGGAGGCCCTAACACTTTCCGGCTCCATTGTCAGCTCCCTGCAATGGTTTGGACAGAGCTACTCAGTCCAGGTCTTCCTGCCCCTCGCAGGAGGGTGGAAGGCGCTGGCCCACCTCCCACACCCCCGCACTGCTCACTGCCCTTCATCAGGAGACCCTCCATGCAGTTTTGCAACAGGCTTTCTGGTTGCCATCAATAAGTCTTCTAAGCAAGAGGTTTTAGAGCCTGGCAGTGCTGGCTCTGCCCAACCAATCTTACCGGCATGGGGAAAGAACCCTTAACTCTGCTCTCCAGTGTGTGTCCTCAAAGTACCCACCGGGGATTAAGACCCTGCTGTCCTGACCCTCAGCATCCCGAAGGACTGAGTGCTAACACAGACACACAAAGAAAGCAGAAGCTCCACATTGATGCTCTGCACCATCTAAAAGCCTTTTATTTCATTCCACTTGCTCTCTCATTTCAAGCTAGCCGCCAATACCTTGGGAAACGCAGGCTAGAGAGACTTAGGATTTATTTTTGAGAGCTTAACATCCATTATGCTCTTAAAAAATTTATGCCCTTAAGCATCTCCACAGTGGCTGCTGAACACCCATTAAAAAAATTTCGTCCATTGCTTAAGCCTGACAAGTCTCACCTTCGAGAGATACCCGTAAAGACCTGGCAAGACGCTCAACTTGAGCCCTGGGCTCCTAAGACCTGACCATAGCCGAAACAGCCCTGGGAAAGACGTTATCCCCCCAAGAGAGCGAGACACCAGAGGTGAGGTTTATATCCCGGAGCAACCACTACACGCTGACTTTGCTGCAGACGACCGTGGCAGGACAGCTTGATGTGTCAGTTGGAAATGCAATTAACTTCGATGTGCAAGGGGATAAGGGAAGAACTGAGGTTCCTATGGATGCAGTTGCTTGGCTTTTAATTCCTCTAGCAACGCTAGCCTAGCGATGTTATCCACGTTTCATTTCTACCCTTTCCAGAGCGGGAAAAGGTCCCTTCAGCCTTGGGAATATCTGTGTGCATGGGAAAGTCATGCGGCATGCAAAGCAGCACTGCACCAGAAGCTGTTTGCAGCCAACTTCACCTCCAGAACCCCCAACCCACAGCTCCTGCCGCCCCCTCCTGCAGCCGTGTTTCACCTTTTGGGGCTTCTGCTCCAACATCAGAGTATGAAGAGCCTGGGCTCGGTCCGGGTCAGAGCAGGACTGCCTCAGAAGCTTGGGGAATGTGGAGGGGTGCGTACCTCAGCAACCTCAGTGTGGGGCTCCTCGGAGGCACCTGCTGCAACACAACCATCACAACGCTTTAGGCAGCCGTGAGACTGCCAGTACAAGGCTCCTGAGTGGCAGACAAGGGATGAAAAGCAAAAAAGAAATAAGCTACACAACTAGATGGGCTTCTAGAGGAGCTTTCCTATGCCCTCCACCACCAGGCAGCATCACCAGGTCCCAATGCAGCCCATGAATCCCCCTCCAAATGCTGTATCAGGGCTCACCCAGCCTCACAGGTGGGTATCTGCTGGTCCAGGAACAGCACGCACACAAACAGGAGCTGTTTGCAAGACAGCAAGTTGTCAGCGAGGACCGGAGGGAGCACAGGGGGTAAGGAAGCGGACCAAGGTCAGGCAGCGTGGCTGTGGGCTGACCTGTGCATCCCAGCCCACATCACGCACCACCTCACCTGGCCCCTGAACAGACCCCAGAGAGCACAGGTACAGCAGGAGGTCTTAGACTGAGCCCCCACCCTCTCCCCTGCATTCAGGAGAGGTGAATTTGTTTCTTCCTACCCGATCATCTCCATTCACACCTCGCTATAAGGGATGCACTGGTCACTGTGCTCCTACACACTGATGTGGGCTGGCCACAGCCGGGGAAGGACCCTCCCCAGGCTGCTTATTTTCGCATCCATGAGGCAGCAGGCTGGCTGCACCCGCAGCGCAGAAGCAGCATGGGCTCCCTGCACCTCGGGCTCCTCACTGGATGCAGCAGCCGGCAGCTCGCCGCAGGCAGCCTCTCCCACTCCACTACTACCTTCTGCACAGAAAAGAACCCAGTGCAGACTCTGCTGCAGCCTAGAATGGTCTTTCTGCTGCCCTCGATGCGCCCAGGAGGTCCCAGCTGCATGGGTTGTGATCCAGCATCCAACCACATGAGTCCCTGCAAACACGGCAACCGAGTCCTGGTACCGCAGGTCTCTCCACAGCCCCAAGCTCTGATGGATGGGCTTCAGAGCTCTTCTGCTCCCACCATGCCACACATGCACCAGGAGCTTTCTGCACCCTGGGAAAGGGTTCCGGAGCTCTGGGTACAAATTGCACCCAGACAACCCCAAATCCAAGCAGCTCTGCCCGTTGCCAGCCGTGCCGGGCCAGGCAACAAGCTGGAAGCAGTATGGACACGAGCCTGAACTCGCAGCATGGACCAGCTGGAGCCCAGTTCCAGGCAGGATCAGGCATGCCCAATACTGTCTTCAACACGTGCACCCAGGAAGGAAAAAGCATCAAGTGTGTCCCCTTGGCAGGCAAGCACCCAACTCCCGGGCTGCGAGGAAGCTGAGCTGCACCCAGCAGCCCAGGAGAGAAAGGCTAGGCTGGGCTCACTGGGTTCAGCCCTCATACCCAAGCCCTCCCTGTGCCTTCACGCTGACAACAGCCCCCAGGTGAGCTGCAGCGTGCGACCTTGGGCAGCACAGGCAGGCCTGGGCCATCTGCCCCAGAGCATCACCCAGCACCAGGCAGCTGCTGGCTCCCTGCAGCGTCACAGCCCTCCCCACCAGTTTTAGTTGTTATTCCTGCTTTTCCAGTCAGCGAGGTGCACTGCGCACTCCAGCAGCCCCTCTGCAGCACATTTGCCTGCCAGAGGGATTTCATCCCCCTCTGCTGAGGCTCCAAGGGGCAGGGACCATCAGGACAGGGCAGCAGAGACAAAGCAACTCCAGGCAGCCAGGTTGCCAGCCCACAGCTGGCTGGCTCCACTGGGGGAGATGTTTCACAGACACCCCCATCACAGCACAGGGTCACCCACCCAGCTGCGGCTCCCCCCATGCACCCCAGCCAGCCCCGGCTGCCCCACAGCAGGGTCTGGATGCTTTGCTGTCATCTCCCTCCAGGCTTGCACAAGCTCTCTAGAGGTAGCTGCTGGCAAGGGGCCAGGCGAGCCGCGGTGGCTTTGATGTGGGTGTCTGCTGGGCACTTGCCAGGGCCAGGCCACAGTGTTTGGCTGGAGGCACCAGGTGCCAGACTGAATTATGCCGGGGGGGAAAGAAATCTCCAGGTCATGGCTGTGCCACAGTGGCATGAGAAATCTGCCTCGCTGCCCACACTGTCACTGCTCCACGCTTCACTCCAGAGCTCTTTATCTCTGGGGTTCACCAGCAGGGATGTCTCCTCTGCGAGGAAGCAGCTGCGGTGCCGGTTTTCCTCGGCATGGGGAGAAGCCCATGGTTTGGCACCCACCTCCCGGCAGCACCAGGCTCCCGGGCACAGAGCACGGGGAAAAGGATGCTCTGGAGGGGATGCAGGACCAGAGGTGGTCCAGCATCACGCGTGCAGCCCCACACCGAGGCAGGCCCACCCCTGCCGTGCCGGGCTGCCGATGCCCAGGCGCCGAAGGAGTTACTGAGCACTGGAGATGTCATTAATAACGAAGGCCACGCGAGTGATTTTTATCTTTAAAAAGCCCACAGCCTGGGTTGTGCGGCTCCGCTAGGGAGCTCGCTCGGGCACAGCCACTGCTCCTTTAAGGTATTTAACAACAACGTGGGTGAACAAGCTGGCTCCTCCCCGAGACTGCACATTCCCTCCGGGTCCCCCCGCCCCAGCCACGAGTGGCAGCGGGGACCCCCCACGACAAGCCCGGACTACCAGTCCCGGCATCCCTCCCGGGCAGCCCCGGGGGTTTGCTCCCTGCCGGGGATTGTAGTCCTCCCACCACCGTCCATCCATCCATCCATCCATCCATCCATCCGTCCACAGGGCATCGCAAGGCCACACTCCTCCTCGGCTGGAAGAGCTCTGCTCAGGGAAGGCTGCAGTTTCCATCGCAGGCAGGCAGTGATTAACCATTTCGGAGCCCCACATCAGCTGGCAGCACTAATTGCACGTGCTTTGGGTCACTTTTAGTGAGGAAGGAGACCCTCACCCTGCCTGGAGCCAGGAGCCCAGGCAGGTCCCATGCACCATCCTGGCGTTCATTCCCCGCCTGAGCCACAGCTCCAACTTTAACACAGTTTTTGCCCCAGCTGCCCTCTCTACAGACTTGGTGAGTACAGGGAACAGGGAAGGATCTGCCACTTTGGTTGCTCTCAGTGCCAAGCATCACCACCCAGCATGGCGAGCCCTGGGAAGGTGGTCTTGCTGGAGATGGGCAATTCCTATCACAGGAGTCACCCAAGGGCCCCTCGCGACGCACTCTGCACAGTAGGACAGGTCCTGCCCTGTACAGGTTAGCATTTAGAAACCGCAGGACAGGGTATGTGGGAGGAGAAACAGAGGCAGAGAGACACGATTAGCCCTAGATCACAGGCGCACAGTCTCCATGCCCTCCCATCACCGTATAACAACTTACTGACCAGTCTCCTCCGGGAGTCTGCTGGTCCCTTTGTCAGCAGGAAGCATGACTGCAAATCCTGCTTGGTCCCCAGCTCGGTCCCCTGTCCTGCTCCACCCAGAGCAGATGGGAAAGGTATCTGCAGGTAATATCTCTCATCCATGCTAGTGCTGGAGACAGACTTTTCAGTTAGGGTAAGGGCTGTGCTCCGGCATAGACACATTTACATCTACAACACAGGGTCAGACCAAGCCCAGGCGCCAACCCTTGGCTGCGCAGCACTAAAGACTTTGAGATATTTGACCTAGCGATTAAATAGAGTCGCGATCAGACACCACAGCCCAGCAAACATCCCTGGCTGCCCAGGGCATCTCAACCCTCCGGGAAGTGATGCTCCAGGGTNCATTCCCCGCCTGAGCCACGGCTCCAACTTTAACACAGTTTTTGCCCCAGCTGCCCTCTCTACAGACTTGGTGAGTACAGGGAACAGGGAAGGATCTGCCACTTTGGTTGCTCTCAGTGCCAAGCATCACCACCCAGCATGGCGAGCCCTGGGAAGGTGGTCTTGCTGGAGATGGGCAATTCCTATCACAGGAGTCACCCAAGGGCCCCTCGCGACGCACTCTGCACAGTAGGACAGGTCCTGCCCTGTACAGGTTAGCATCTAGAAACCACAGGACGGGGTATGTGGGAGGAGAAACAGAGGCAGAGAGACACAATTAGCCCTAGATCACAGGCGCACAGTCTCCATGCCCTCCCATCACCGTATAACAACTTACTGACCAGTCTCCTCCGGGAGTCTGCTGGTCCTTTTGTCAGCAGGGAGCATGACTGCAAATCCTGCTCCGTCCCCTGTCCTGCTCCACCCAGAGCAGACGGGAAAGGTATCTGCAGGTAATATCTCTCATCCATGCTAGTGCTGGAGACAGACTTTTCAGTTAGGGTAAGGGCTGTGCTCCGGCATAGACACATTTACATCTACAACACAGGGTCAGACCAAGCCCAGGCGCCAACCCTTGGCTGCGCAGCACTAAAGACTTTGAGATATTTGACCTAGCGATTAAATAGAGTCGCGATCAGACACCACAGCCCAGCAAACATCCCTGGCTGCCCAGGGCATCTCCACCCTCCGGGAAGTGATGCTCCAGGGTGGCAGTAGCGAGACCCCAAAATGTCTACAGAGAGCCAGTTGCCACCAACTGCCAGGGAAGCCCCTGGCATGGACCTTTCTCCAAGGAGATGGTGGTCACGTCTACAGCCTCCACTCTGGGGACCTGGCACCAAATGCAGCAAATGACTTTGGGACTATTCTCTTGCTTTCTTCCCAGGACAATGCACCATGTCCGTCAGAGCTGTGACGAGCTCCCTGGAGTGGCAGGGTCCAGAGGAACACCCAGTCCAAGGCGCGAAACACTACCTCCCCGGAGGGAGTGGACACCAACTTCATCCCCTCTTCCCAAAAAAAGCAGCTCCTAAGCTTGCTGCACCCATTTCATCTTGTAGTTTTAACATCCTGCAATGGCTTTGCAGAAAATCCATGTGCTCCAAATGCAAGAAACAGAGAGACAAAGCACCAGCAGAGACCTTTATGGTAGGACAGGCTCGCTAGAGACCTGGGGAAGCTTTATAACGCTGCTGCTGCAGCAGAGCATCACCCCAGCGGTTCTGGGTGCCAGGCGAGCCAAGCAAATCACACCGAGACCAACTGGGACACTGCAACCTCCCCGTGATCACTCACAGCTCTGCTCACACCGTCGGCAGCTCATTCCTACTCAGCTCTAGCAAGGACAGATCTGCTACTGCAGACCAACCTGTGGGCATAGCAAGCCAGCAACAAGAGTATGCATGAGCTAAAAAACATCAGCACAGGCAGAGGCACCCTTCTCCTTTGGGTCACATCACCAACTGGGTCACATCATCAACCAACAGCCAGCACTTGCCCACTCGCAGCAGGATAAGCTGAGCTCACTGCAGAGGCAACCAGCAATAATATCCTGGTAACAATCCCCTCCTCAATTCCACCCTTCCAGGATTAGTCAAAGCAAGAGTCATGCAATTCCCATCCAAGAGGATCTCCCAACACTTTGGTAGTAGCGCAAGGAGCACCAGGAGTGATTGCAAGCACAGGGATGGGTGAGGCTGTGCTTGGCCATGCAGCAGCGAGCGGCCGTGAAACAGCGGCGGGGAAGCTTACAGGTGGCACCCGTCCCCTGCACAGCAGTGCTCAGGGTACACGAAACGAAGGAAACGAATCTGTGAAGTGAGGTAGGAACAAACCTGATCAAATCACTGAGCGCTTCATCCATGCCCCCTGCCACAGTGGCGCTTGGGAGACATTATAGAGCTCCCCAGCTAAAAGCAAGGAGGAACAATAATTAAATGGATGATTTCTCGATAGGGTTTTTTCTCAATTTTCTCCAGGGTTTTGTACAAAGTATTTTGACTGTGGTACCAGAGCTGTGAGAAAGAGCTAGCAGCTACAATAGTGGGGTGACAGTGTTATCCATTGCATGCTCAGTCAGTGCAGGTGGATATGCTGCTCCGAGGGCTGATGGCTTCTGTAGCCAGCATGCCCCATCCCCAACTCACTGGAGCAGACCCCCCGGGTCCGTGATAGAGGTCCCCTCAAGCTGGGGAGCAGCTTGGCTGTCCAGGCAACATTGCACCTGCCCAGCACAGGGGAGGGGGTGACAGAGGCCAGCCCTGCTCCCAGAGCTCAGCCTGAAAACCTTGTTCTGGCTTGTTTTCCCACTGGCTTTGGGTGCCTGACTTGTAATAAGTGAGCCTGAAAATCAGGCTCCTTTTCAGACATGCCAGGCACCCACAGCTCCAACTCGCAGACGCGTCTCCAGGGAGTCAAGTTCCAGGTGCACCCAAAAAAATCTCGTGTTTCAGCCAATACCCAAATGCCTCCGCTTCCTTGTCTGAGAAAAGCTGGGCAATGCCCAGGCCCAGGACTCTGAGGCTCAAGGGGAAATTGCTCTATAGCAGCCAGTCTAATTGCACTGAAATTACGAGATCAAGCGGTAAATTCACGTCTGTGTTTGTTGCTCTGGGTGGCAAAGCCGCACCGGCAAGTGCCTGATCTCCAATCGCTGCAACTTCACGTTTCATTGGAAAGGGAAGGAGGGGGTTAATGAAGGAGAGCATTGCCAGTTGGAAGTGCTACCTAAAAAGGGTTTCTCCTACTAGCTGAAGCAAAATGGTTTCTCTTGCCAGCTTGTTTACTCTGCAGCTGAGAGCAGCAGACCGCCAGGTTTTGCTGCTGGAGCCCGCTGCAGGATCGACGGCTGCGAGACCGGCCCTGGCACCAGAGCATCCCCAGGGCTGGACCGACTGCGGTACGGCTGCACCGTCCCCAGCCCAGGACCAGCAGCGTGTACGCAGGGGAAAACGCAGCTACAACCCTCCAGACAGCAAATCCTGAGCCCGTCCTCCTATCCTTTGGGGAAATAATGGTACTCACCATTTAATGGCCAGTTACGAACTACAATTACATTTAACCGAGATGGTTTCAGACCAAACGTCCCCTACGGCAGCAGGGTCCTTAGGGCCCTTTCCCATGGGAAGGGCACACAAACCCCAGTGAAGACCAGGGAATAGGGATACTGGACAAGACACAGTTTCCTGGGAAAGGCAAGCACCAAACAAACCCATCCTGCCCCAGCTTGCCACTGCAGAGCCAGAAAATGGACAGGACTCGTTAGCCTCTTTTAAAAAAGCGGAGCTTACAGTCATGTGTCAAGACAGGTATCAGCCAGATTCCTGTCTCATGGAGATTTTGGAGTCCACAGGCCAAACTGAAGCAGCGCAGCTTTCACAGCACACAGATCGTCCCAGCTCCAGGATTAAAGCCACCGTGTCTGCAAACAAACCACTCGCACCCGCCAGGAGAGCCAGCCGGGGAGGAAAGCGAGCCTGCAGCCGCCGTGAGCCTCGCCAGCCGCAACACAGCGCCCGGCAGTCACCGAGAGGATCAGGCCCATGTTTTATAGCTTTTATATTAATTACCCAGAGCCTAAATAAGATTAAAGTTTTAATTCTATCTTCATCTAGAGGCTCCTGCTGTGCTCTTGGGTTTTCCTGGTGCCACGAAGCTTCTCAGGCAGTTACAGCAGAGGGCACTTCCCTGACAGCCAGACGCGGTAGCATTTCCTGCGTCAGGGCTGCCCCACGATGCCCAAACAGTCCCGAGGACACACCACCCTCTGCAAGTTGCTCTGCACCTCCATGGCCGCAGCACCGCTGCGGGCAGGGCCCTGCAAAGCCCACCTGACCCTTCAGTTAAAGCCACAACCCGAGGCCAGTGGGGCCACGCGATGATTAAAGAGCAGAGGGCCAGCACGGGGCAGCGTCCCCAGGCCACACTGCAGGTCCCAGCTGGGACGGTGAGCAGGGGCTGGCTGCCAGGGTGATGCTTTGTGGCTGGCACCGTCCACACTGCATAAGCCACCCCGAAAGAGCAGGCCAACAGGCAATTCAGGCTCGTAGCCTAGACCACCTAGGCTGGAGTTTTACGGCTGGAGAGCCGCGGATGCCAGCTAAGCAAGAGAGGAGATTGCAGCCTGCGCTGGCTGGGTGGAAGAGGTGGCACGGGCTGGCAGCAGCAGCGCTCACTGCCCCCGTTCCCCGGTGCCCAGGAGGCCACGGGAAATGCTGCAGAGCTGCCGCTGGGGCTCAGCACCGATGCCAACACCTCACGAGGGCCGAGCATTTGATCTCACTGAGTGGGAGCAAGGCCTGGCTCCAGCCACCCAAGCACCCGAAATTCAGCACTGGTCTGTGTCACGCGGCCCAAACCCCAGCCCTGCTGCACCCCATGTTATTTGTGCAAGACCATCCCTGACTATCACCTACCGGATCTCTTGCTGCAGCACAGCCACAGCCTTGGAAAAACTGACCTGCAGCCAGGAAGGGCTGCAAGGGAGAGAGACCCATGGAGGAGAAGGAGACGGCACAATCCCCCACCTCAGATGCTGCCCATACACACTGCCTTGAGCTACAGCCGCTCTCTGGACAGGGTTGTGATTATTTTCTATGTTAAAACACAAGGAAAATGGGTCAAGAGCATCCTACAAGACTTCGGGAATGCACAGTGTCACTCATGCCAGTTTGCATGGCTGAGGGCAGACTATGGAGAAGGTTGCTCCACAAGCGAGGAGGACTTAGGCAGCTGCCACTCAGGGGGCAATGAGTTGCCTCAGCCCAGCTGCTGTTCCAAGGGCCCTTCCATAGGGAGAAAGCCCTCCGTGGCACTGAGCCTGCTCCCATTCCCTTGGGTAGAGGACATGAGTGAGCTGAGCCAGCAGAGTCCAGCCAGGCCAGGAAGCAAGCAAAACCCCCAGCCCCCCGAGCGTACTCCCACAGGCCCCCATAGAGCCAAAGATTTGCATGGTACCCCCAAATCTGACAATCCTAGTGACCACCTGGCACCACAGCTCCTGAGGTTTGGAGGTTGGGCAGCATGGGTAGGAGCAAGCGCTTTGGAGGTTTGCTATCCGGTGGGCTCCACACTACCTGCCAAGGCGATGCTGCTCGTAGTCACAGCTGAGGTGTGCATGCCAGTGTGTCCCCCAAAGCTGGCACCCAGCATAAGGAGCATCTCCCCACAGTCACTGGAGAAAATCCCCCTCCTCTCTCCCCTACCTTCTGCTTTTTACAGACAACACCGTTTCTGCAGCAGCACTGCAGCTCCTGCTGCCCCAGCACTGCAGTACCTAAAGGGTTCCCCAGCTCATAGCCCCTTCTCCCACCAAGGCACTGCAGCCCCCTACCCCGAGACCCCCCCGAATTGCACGCCCAA
>VXBO01004250.1:9309-46058 GCA_013400135.1 Rhinoptilus africanus
TCTCATACAGAATGACCAGAGAGACTCAGGGTTCAAAGGACCACTTGCTTATAAACAACCTACTCAATTTTGTCCCCACTGAAAAAACTGTCCAAAGCAATTAGTTCAGCATCAACACTGAATTTGACCTCAGGCTAAATCTATTGGAAACACTTGTATATAACTTTCAGTCCTATTTTGCACTAACACATATATCCTTGGACAAATACTCTACAATTTATAAACAAGCTTATATTTTACATAACAAAAAATCTGTAAGAAAAAGCAGTCTTTAGAATATACTGTATCTATACTAAATACAAGTTAATCCAGTACATCTGCTCTACAAAAACTGTGAGAAATCTGGAAATTATGACAAATATTGCTCAGACATTTGCATTTGTTCTGCCGGATAAATGCAAAAGGAAAACTCCCAAAAAGTTCAGCAAAGCTCTTATTTTTTTTAATACAACACTACTTTTGTATATTTTTTTTCATTTATAAATAGATCATTTTTTACGTTTGTGTAGCTACAGCATCAAACCCAGGAATAATAAAATCAAAAGGAAAATATTAAAAAGGATGAATTCTTACACTGATGAACTCATATAATGTCACTGACAATTGGTCCAGTTTAACCTAGAGTCACGTCTATTCTTCAGGATCTGATACAAGTCTTTGTTAGAGGCACGGATACTGAATGCAGGCCTGCATGCTGCTATGAGGGCATACGACAAAAATATAGACAAAACAGTATGCGGGACACAAAAGCCTCAAAGGTCCTTTTGTCTATCTTTATAACTTAGGACATGTTATACCAAATACGTTCCCGTAGTTTAATAGAAAAAAGTGTAAAATACCATCTTCCCAGATGACTGGCAGAAATATCTAAGAAGATACAACCAGCAATGAGTATCAGTATTCTTAGTATAAGCAAGTCTTGAATATAGACAGATAATTTATAAACACACACTAATCAGCATTACAACGGAAGGCAATTAATGACTTAACGTCTGAAAAACAACTCTTCTCATCTAAGGTGTTTTGAGATATGGATAACTACAAAAAACATCTCACCTTCACATAACACAACAGAAAAAACACGGAATAAATGGAAAAAAAGTGAATGGGGAGGGAGAAGCAAGAGAGGAAGACTTGGGATTTAAGTTGCTTAATTTACCCTTACTCACCAGGAGATTGTCCTGACAAATCCGGAGCTTGAGCTGAATCTAAAGAAGAAACCACACTGACAGCATTTGTAGGAATACCCATAGCAGCTGTAGAAGAGGAAATGGTTGATTTCTTCGGTGGTACAACGACACTCCTAGGTGAAGACAAAAAGTTAGTACATAATAGTAAAAAATAGTTAGTAAAATAATAGTAAAAAATAGTTAGTAAAAAATAGTGAAGGTTCACACATCATGATCTTTGTTTACACATCGAGTACATCCACTTCTATGTCCTGTAAAAGTACCATTCCTTCCCTATTTTCTTTTCCCATCATCCCTGGCAATCTACCTTAACCTAAAGAACACTCCACCCTTGTTTAGTTTTTATGGTACACTTTGATATCTCATCCAGTTCTGCAAAATCCCTGATGAACAAGCACACAGTTAGAAGATCAGCAGGTTAAGTGGCCTGCAAGTAGGTTTTACTTTTTGCCTTAGTTTCTCTAAGATTTGGGTTTAAACTTCAGACAACTATTTACAGAAGATACCACAGTATTCAAAATTATCAAGGTCCCTTGACAGTGTATTACTTCTGGTATTCTAACACAGAACTGAAGACCAACTGAAGAAGGATATACTAAAGGATATAGGATAGCTAAAAACATCCTAACACATACTTAAAAAATATGGCTAGGGCATGAATTTGAGTATATGTCATCAACTGAATTTTAAATATATAACAAATCAAAACATTCTTTGGAGTTGAAGAGAGAATCTCCATCTTGCTATACAAGTTAAATGTCAGATCTTACAGTCAGCATTAAAGATTACACAAGAGGAATAGATGCATAGTGACACATTAGGCATGGAGATTTATGTCACATGTTACTAAGACATCTATTTATGCTATACCAATTTCAATTAAATTGTAGCACTTTATTCCAAACACCTAAAAGGCCTTGCTAAGCATGCAATTAAAAATGCCTTTAACGTAAGTTAGCTCCATAAACATGCAAAAACCCAGCTAATGAGGTAAAGAGTACAGCTGATATATAATGCACTCCCACAGCAGCGCTTACTTTTAATTACCTGGTGTTAACCGTAAGCCGAAAGTCTTCAACATTCAATTTATTTAATCACATCTTTGTTGACAGTACTATAACTACACACTGAAAGTATTCCCTTAATAGCTTTAAAATATTCATTTTCTAAATAAAGTAACTTAGAAACTTGACCCAAATTCAGGTGTGATAATAACAACCCCAAAAGTTCTGTCAAATATTTCTAAAATAGTTCTTGCTAGAATGGGGAAAAAGGACTCTATTTGAATCGTTTCTTCAGTCCAAAGGATGTCATAGAAGCTAGACCATATTCCTGATTAAATCAACCCTCCTTAACGGCAGGAGTGGGCAGGCGCCATACTTGGAGGCAGTACATGCCATATCATTATAAGGGTGACTGCTAATGTTAACTATACATTAAAAAAATAGAAGCAACAACACCTGAGCCCCAAGTCAAGATATTGCGCCTAAATCATGAATTTTGCTCATATGTTCACGTCAGTCTCTCTGGAACACGAACAATGCACTAAAAAAAATTCACATATTTAGACTGCCTTCTAAATTATAATCACATTACCAATTAATTTTGCATCACCCAGGTATAAGTAGGGGATCTCTTGCTCAAGATTCTGTGACATTCACTGCCTGGAAAAACATTACTACTGTTCTATAATGCACATTCAAATACCTGGAAGGGGCCGGGAAATTAATACATGTTTACTGAGTACAAGATGCACCCACACATAGTAAACTTTTGAACATTTCTCCAACATTCGTGATCCAGCACCAAAGCACAGGTGTCTTCCTTTGCAGAATTTAAATTCCTTTACTGCATAGCTATCCAATTCAAGAAATATCAGTAATATTAAATCCAGATTGTACAGACATATTACATACACGTGTCTATGCATGTGGACTCCGAGATCTCAGTGCACAAGCTGGAAATATTTTTTTGCACACTCACTAAGTTACTAAATTATCCATTTGCTGCTAACTAATGCACACACAATCACACTGGATGCAAGGTAATACAGGAGAATGTTTAGTGACAAATTTTGGTGCACACGTAGATGGCATTTGTGCACGTATAGGTAGTGTCTGTCCAAAACATATCGTTCATATAATTAATTCTAAATTGGAAATCACCAAATTACCTTGATGGTAAAAACAAATCTAGTAGAGAAGTCTTCCGTTTCCAGGGCTTAAAGTCAATCAGAACTCCCTCAAAACATCAAATCGGAGTCGCTGTGCCCTCAGAACGTCTATAAGCACTACTGATCCTACTCTCTGACTCTACTAAGAGTCCCAGGAACTAGGAAATAGGTGGTATTTTAAGCCATAAAGAGCAAGTCAGACCCACACCTTAAAAAAATTGTACATAAATGGCTGAACATTGACTAATTTTATATATTAGAACTGCCTCCTTTCAGATGAAAGTACAGAAATGAATATGCTGGAAGGATCAAGAGGGAATTTTCGAACAGGAGTCATTTTTAGCACTACTACAAGTAGTTCCTCACAGGGCAAGTAACAGCTCTGGAACTGGATGGGAGCACGGAAGCCTATGTGCACATGGAGCTGGTACCTTAACACTGCTCATCTGCAGCTGACAATGAGTGGAGACAAAAGAAATCCCAGGTGTAACAGTCTCCCATTTTCTGTGCTGTTTCTAACACACCATTGTATATTGTCATTCCTTCCTGTAAACTTCTACTGACCTTCAGCGTGCTTAAGTGTAGTTGCACTGAGGGAGTAGTTTCAGCAAGTTGCCAGACTCTCTATAGCTACCCAAGAAGAGGCGCATTCAAGCAAAGGAATTCGACTTTTTTTTCCCCCCTGGGCTCTGACAGACAGCAGTGAATGACGACAACAGTCCATTTTGTCTTTTAAAATTTTCTCACCTTCAAATCTGTAGAAGTTTGGGAATACAAGTGCAGCTGCTACTCTCATCTTCAGTAATTTACTTTCCATGAAGAAAGGAATTATATTCTAACACTTCCATTATAATTTTCAGTATCTAGCAATGGCGTTCGCTTTAAGGAACATACTCTGATTAATAGCACCAGGAATATGGCACAAATACACAGCTGCAAAGTAGAGCTGTTAGTAGGCTTTTTTTTTTTTTAATTACCCAACATAATTCCTTTTGACTTGATTCAAGGAGTAAAAATGACTAAGTACAGGTTTCAGACTTCAAAGTATAGAAGAATATACGCTGCCTTATAAACAGCACACATGGGTGTGCACACGTATATTTTGGACAGAGCCACCACGTGCTTTGAGCAAGAGACATTGAATCTCACAAAATTTTCTGAGAAACTTAGATTATTTATCATATTCCACTTAAAAAAACAGTTTAGCTTTTAGTAAAATAAAAAAAATAAATAAATCTACTTCATAAATTCTATGATAATTCTGATATTTAAAGGTCATGTTAGATCTTGGTCCCTCTGTTACAAGCTTGCTTGAGGATTCAGTGTTCACGAGGCACTGCAGCCAAAGTCTTCTGCTGTGCTTCCTAACTATTCAGCAAGATAAAAGGCCACAGTACAGGGGCTGCAGAACTTGCTGCTTCACATTAAAAAACCTGAACCTTGGAAGAAAATAGAGGCTTTGAACAACTCACCATAAAACCGCTTTCTAGCCTTAGACTAGTTCTGAACAGAATTTTTTTTAGGTAGTGATCTTCAACAGTCAACTGAAATTATTCCAATTTTTACAGCCAAAATAAAATAACCAGTATTTCTGGAGGGGAAAGAAGGTCCCTTCTCCTGACAGCTGTGTCAATCTGAAGTACACAGCCAAAAGAAGGGTTGGATGTTGTCCAAAAATGTGATGTAAAGAAACCTCAAGCCCTGAATGCAATATCTCTCTGTCTTCTGGTCAGTTACCACGACCCTGTGATTCAAAAGAGTCTTTAAAATAGTTCAAGAACAACAAACCAAAACATCAAAGTATCGTAACATAATTACTTCATAGCTATGCATCGCTGCATTATTTGCAATTTACTATTATGGTTGTCTTCCCTTTCAACTGGGCAACTGAGCGATGTTACAGTTGCAGGATTTGTTTTAGGAGCTTCTATGTCCAGGCCTTCTTCAAGGTATGAAAGTACAGCTCAGCAATCACATACAGATTCATATTTACCACATACTGGAAAGCAAATTAAGATATTTGAGGCATAAACATCAGGTCATGTTTCTTCATTTACATTCTGAAATTCAAACATTTTTCCTTCTTTGTATAGTAATTTGATATTTTCTCTGAATATTTAGGTGGAAATGCAACTGCGTTCAAACAGAAATATTTGCCATTAACCATCAATGTTCCTTTGTGCTGTTCTTTCAAAAGATTATTTAAATGCTAATATAAGTAAAATGAATGCAACTGACAGAAAGAAGGTATAAGAGATTGAAAAATCAAGATTAAATATTGTAGCAAATAAACTACTTGGAACGTTTAGCACATCAGGTAAATTTTTCAGAGAAGTGCCTTCAAAATTAATGTGTTTTCAACTTAACTCAAGCAATAAGACGCTTGCTTTTAAAGAGTACACAGACAAAACAGTCCTTTTTTGTAGCTAACTGATAAGCATTTCTTGAAAAGTTCAATATTGCTACATATAGGAATAAGCTATTCATCAATAAGTGGCCTTATTAAGAGTTTATTTCTTCAGATCTACAAAAACCAAATTTTTAAAAACATCTGTAATCATGAATTAATATCATCAGAGTAATAAGGTGCATTAAGCAACCTCACACACGGGTAGACGTGTATCACATGGAAGAAAAACATCAATTTATTTTACTCCTTAACATTCACATTATCAAATCATTTCAATTAACTCTATACTTTTGGACTAAATTTATATATTATAAAATCTATTACCATAATATTCAGATAGAGGATAAATAATAAACTGGAAAAATGGCACAAAAATATTCTTAACGTGTATTTCAAGCAGACCTCAAGCACTATGGTAAAAAAGATAGTTTAGTTGCCTCATTTCCATGGCTATATTAGATGTTTGCCTTTTTTAATTTAAAATCAAATGTTTAAGGTTTAAAGTAGGAATTTACAGCACATGAACTGATAAACGTAGGTCAGGCACAGTGAGAACTAGCCACCATAAATACATCTTAGCCAGAAGGTCAGTGTGTTATTAGTCCCAATTATGCTGAAGTGTAAGAAGCCTTCGTGTTGCAGACAATTATTCACTGCTGAATGAGCACAGACCACTGAGCTGAACACTGACTTCCATCACAGACAAAGGCTTACACAATAATGATCTATTCTGCCAAATTCTATAAGGATTTACTTATTGAAAGCTTTCTTGGTTTCAGATCACTGACTCTTCTCTTTCAATAAAAGGATACAAAATATCTATAAATATCTCCTAAATTCTGAGTACATTTTCCTAATTTTTTTTTTTAAGTTGGCGAGTCTGCAAATAATTTTAAATATATTTTAAGTTACGAATTTTCCTTGGGCGTCAGTCAAATATTCCTAATACAACACGGGCCAGGCCAAACTGATGACCTCACTATAATTTAAAAATACTTACATGAGCTCTAATTCCTTTTGACATACAGGAATTTATACAGACTTAATTCTTCGCATTCCATTTTTTAGCACTGAACAGCAGCACAGGTGACAGTTTGTCTTGTTTCCCTATAGGATAGTGGTTTTAATTCAAAACCAAAAGAAGTCAGCCTTGTGCCAGGCTTCCAGAGCAACGCCCACCACAGGGCTCCTACGCCATGAGCAAAACAAGCAAATAAAGAGGATCAGAGACTTATTTTTACCTCTACTTTGTAAGCCAGGAAAGCAGCCTGCCATGTCAGTGTCATTCTATGGGCTCTGCTGTCTGTGGATAATACCCATTCTCTTATGGCTCCCTTGAAATACCAAAGGAGAAAGGAAGAATAAGAGACTCTTAAAACCATGAGAGATCAGAGTGAGGGGTTGGAGGAAGAGAAAAGATGATAGAAAGACTACAATGGATTTTGTAAGAGAACTTTAAAATCAGCTTGGCAGGGAGAAGACTTCAAATGGTTTCCCTCTTCAGCTCCTGCAGAATGCAAATTGTTGGTGTGCCAAAAGAGCTGAGCTTCTCATCACAGCATATGTGCCTTGATATACAGATCCTCATTCTCATATTCTGCCTCTACCTGTACCTGGGTAGACATAATCTTCTCAACAACGAGTTTATTCTTTTTACATTTGAAGCACAAACCAATGAAGTCTAAAATTTATTCATTCCATATAAAAAAAGGACTTTGATTAAATTTAACTGAAATAGCCCAACCACAAAGGCACATGCACGCCACTGACTGACAAATGCATAAACACAGGCTGAGCCAAACTAAGCAGCTTATAGACGATGTTCCAAAAAGATAAACAAGCTTATTAACATATCTGTTCTGTAAATTTCAGCTTAGCTGCAGATTTAAGCTCTATGGTACAAGACCATGATTTAAAAGCCTATATTCCTCTGAACCCTCAGCATCAGCTTTCTATAATGACATGATTATTGAATGTTTCCACAAAGAGCAGTAGAAGCCAAAAGAGACCAAGGTTTTATTTTAAATTGCACAGTAAAAATGGCAAGTGATAGGTTATGGGTTTTATTACACTAACTGAAGAGAAATGTCATCTCTGTTTTTTTAATCCTAAACCTTGGTTATTTTTATTTCTGTTTTATTTAATCTTGCTTGCAATACTCCCCCACCCCTTCCCACCCCACTTTTTCTGCAAGGTTACTACTAAATAAGAAAACTGCTGGTTTAGGACACACTAAAATTGGACCATTAATTCACGTCCCCATGGATCTGGTGAAAAAAACAATTCAAGTCTTGAACTTTCTCATGATAAACCCCTGGCACCCACTAATCACAAGATTGCATCTTCACATAAGATAAGGGGAAGATTTCTGGCATGGGAATGAACACATACACCTAGTTGTTTGCAAAGGCTTGCAACCTGGCAGCCTTTCAGTAAGGTTTCACTCACATAGCTGTTACTGTATACTCTCCAGCTATGGCTGGGAAGTTGATAATCCTTAAGATATGAGGAGAGTTTTGATTTCTGACACAGCATTCCTGAGATAAATGCAGGATCAGAGAGATGCTTTGAAATTCCCAGAGATACCTCACTGGTAAACCACTACATGGGAACAACTTTTAACAAACTGTCTTTAAAAAGGAAAAGAAAAAAAGTTAACTCACAGAACTTGTGCTTGCCATCAAACAATATATTAAATGTAAACCAGACACAGAAAATGAGAGACCATCTCAAAGCCTGTTTTTTCCAAACTTTTGCAATGTACCTCAGTAGTTTTGTCTACCCCAGAGGTAAGAGCTACTATTTCCAACTCTATTACAGTTTCTTGTAAAAAGTTTTTTCTTTCCCTGATACAATTAATTCCCCCTGTTGTCACTAGGTGTCATTTCAGGGCATAAACTTGTATTTTAAGCAGAGTCACACTATGTAAATATACAGTCACCCTCAGATGGTCATGAAACTTTCTTGTGTAATTTTAAATATAAATGTCTCATATAATCAAAAAGACAGAATAATTGTGTTACTGGTTTATTCGCTGGTTAGCTACATGCCTTTATCACAGATGAACATATTTACCATAGATGCAAGACTGTGCATGTCACTACCAGATGACAATTGACGAGGTAAGACTGCTGTGTCATTAAGTACACTTTTGTCTACCTGATGTACCCACAAAAGGAAGGAAACAAAAAATTAAGCCACCTAGAAACACAGAGCTGCTGACATACCTAGGTCACGTGAAACTGCTGAAGGACAAAACATTTTATACTAGTTAATGACCTTTTCCTCGCATTTTTAGGCCCACCCAGTAAACACAAAGAGTCATAGGAAACTAATACCTGCAAGTTATCACTGTGAAGCTGCCCAGAGCTCCACACAAATCCCTGCAAAACCCCTTGTCCTCTCCTCTTCCATCCCCAAACTGCTTCAGGACATGCATCCCTTTCACTCCTGAGTGTATAGTCCTTCATCGGACTAGTTTCCTTGCACTATCTGATAATAGTAATTTTGTGTTGAGGTTAAGTGAGAGAATGTTGAGAGTTACAAATGGCTGGCACTTCGGAGGTGGGAAAAGGAGAGGAAAGTCCATCTGGGACAGTACGGCACTGGAGAAGTGAAAGGGTAAAACAACAAGTACTTCAACTTTTCAGTGACTTGCTTTACAAAACACACTGCAATTTAAGGGGCTTTTTTTTTTCATTATTTGAGTGACTTTGTAACTATGCAGAAAAAAAGAACACAGAAATGCAAGTGACTGAAGGGCTGCTACCAGCGCCCAGTATGTCACTAGTGTACATACTATCAAATGAAATCGCACAGTTTACTCTCATAAGAAGGTTTTGTAGGCATAATCTACCTATGCCAGATATCAGTACTCAAGTGCCCAATTACTTCCTGTCTTATTAACCTCCTTTACACCAATTCAAATCAGATCTGCATAGGCAGCACAAACCTTCAGTTTTAGCAGTATAGCTGAAAAATAATTCCTAGATGCAACATGCACTTCTGTAGCAGACTTCCAGACAAATGTTATTTTGTGGTTCATATCTCTACCACTTAGCAATAAACAACAAGAATTTCCTGAGGAAAAACATTAGTCACTGACTAAAACATTATGCTATTTTACGTCAACTGCCTGCTTGCTGTGCAGAGCAATGACAGGCCTCAGTGGGGAGGTGCTAAAGGCACTTGGGAAGCAGCAGGGAGAGAGGCATAACAAGTTCTAATTCAGTGTCTCTCTTCTCCCAGTTTTCCCCCCTCTGCTTCCATCCTCCTACTGCTCCCAAAACCAAGTCCTCCTGTTTAGCATCACAAGCAGAACACAGTATTTATTTTGAGACAAGAGCACGGGGGCCAAATGCTAGCATACACCATCTGTGTCTAATCTTGCCAGACAACCACCGCCGTCTCTTCCCCCACTAGTGATATGGCAATCCCAGCTGAGAAGGCACGTTGTGACAGATGCATCCATACCCCTGGCAGAGCTGCCCTCCTTCCTTGGGCCATCTAATTTCGCTGGTTTGAGCGTGGCAGTCGTAGACTGCCAAGACATCAGAGCCAGAGGAAGTTCAGGAATAACCAGAGGATCAGACACTGGTATGGTAAGAAGGGATCTCATTGCACCAGATCAACTGTAGGATTTCCAGATATGGCCAAGGCTTTTCTAGAGGCAGGAATGCAAGTGTTACGGGATTCCTTCTTTTGTTTTTTGTTTTCTTTGTTGCTTTAGGGAATCCTGAAGAGGTACAAGTCAGTGACAGTAGTAAAAGACAACCTGATCTCCTATACTTGAGAGGAGACAAGGAGCTAATGAGACTGAGATGTAGGGGACCTCCATCAGGAAAGAGGGACTTCAATCTAAAAGGAAAAGAAAGGGGGGAAGAAAGCAGGAATGCTCCATTTTAAATCCATTATGACATGTGAATATTAAGAAAGGCAGATATTTATTTAAATGAAACAAAATTTTAAAAGCTATTATAACAAAAAAGGAAATCTAACAGCTTAGGGATATATCTTCTCAATGAAAACTGAAAGATTTAAAGTAGGCCTTTATCACCAGAAGGCAGAATACAGATGCATTTTCATAAATGAGTAAGGGAGTAGTCTACAGGTAGAAGGACACCTAGATGATTACTCCATTGTTTTAGAACCATTTGGAACTATTATAAAACCAGTATTATTACCAGGCCCATGGTAATAGAAACTAGATACAGCTTTGTGATCAATACACAAGCTACTCTACACATCATTAAATTCAGCTATTTAATGTCCATCTTATTTCCTGAGCCCTTTAAAATCAACTAAATATGCACAGTACAGCAGCACTCAACAGCATGTGCTGCAATTAGGAATAGAACAGGAACAACAAAAGAACACCTCACACCCTTAATCTTTTACTCTTGCAGTCATTTCTAGGCAATTTCTTGTTCCTCTTACCATATTGCTTCTGAGCTGTAGCATGTACAGAGACAGAAGAATTAACTCTTGTAAAAGAGGTGCTAGCTTCAAGACTTTCATGTACAACCCAATCACAAGTTACTTTTCACTTCCAGTCTTTTTTTAGCATAACATAGTATCCCACGAATTGCAGAGCGTACCTTCATGATGAACCTATGTGATGCCAGTCGTCAAAGGCTCTACTTGTACATCACAGCATCTTGTTAATATTAACTACTAGATGACACTGTACATGAGATCTGGTGAACTGAAATGTGAATTTTTCTGTTCCTTACAGGTATCTTAAGCAAACTGAAATACCCTAAATATTTCAGAAGTTACATTACCTGTCAAAGGAATGGAACTGTACAGGCTGCTCAGCAGCTCCATCGCCAAGGACTCCAAGGAAGGTTGGTGGCAGAAGAGCAGCATCCACTGCAGTCCCATCAGCTGGTGTGCTTACCAAGCTTCTCAGGATGTCCTTTACGTTGACATTTTTTGCAGCTGGCACAGAAGTTGCAGGCTTGCTGTCTTCAGTTCCTGTCTCACTTCTGCCCTCCTGAGACTTATTTACTTCTAATGAGAGTGTGCATAGTACTTCACTGATTGCATCTGGACCTGCACTGACATTCAGAGGTCCTGCTTCAGCAACACTACCAGAACTGTTTATTGGCCCTGAGGCTGGTTCCTCCCCAAGACCAGAATCCCTTCTTCGTATGGATGCTGTACTTTCTGAATCTTCAGTGGTGGCTGAAGTACCGAGAGCAGCAGATGGGTTTTCCACATCTGTTCATACCAAAAACAGAAAACACATTTTAAGTTCATTACCAGAATTGCATTCACCACATTGCTACTAAAGAAGTAACACCAATAGGTGACAAGTGAAATAACACAGGTATAAATATTTCCTCTTGCTTACTCAGAGATTTAATATTATCTGTAAGTATTTAAAAGCAAACATAGAACAGAAAAATTTCTGAGAAGTCTGAAAAGTTATAACATCCAAAAATTGAGACAAAAAAATAGAAGATACTGACTGAAAAGTCAAAGAATGAAAATTAACTGATTGCCCTAGAGAAGAATAGGAGAAAGAATTCTTGTAGAAGAAACAAAAATGCATACTTAATTTTACACAAAATAGTAATGTTTCTGTAACAAACACTTGTGAATATGTAGCTATTTCAGTGAGATTAACTACACAGCAAAATCAACCTGTAGATCAGGTTCTTCTCAGATCAGAAAAAGATACACAGAAATAATGAGGCAAATTGCATACCATAATGTTGTTTATTTAAGTGGTTACAGTAAGCATATTTCTACACAATCGCACATGGACTTCTACAGAATTTTAAGATGCATAAGCCACATCGTTTCATTTGGCCAAATAATTAACAGTTCACCTGTAGCAGAAGTTTCATTATTTTCGTTCTCTGATTCCTTGAATGACTGGCTATGGTTTGGCGGTCGTCTTTCATTCTGGGGTTCCAGTATATCTCTGTATTTCGAAACCATGAGCACAGAAATAAAATATACAACAGCCAAAGCCAAAAACTGAGCCTGTTTACTATCCTCCTGTAAAAAAGGGACACACACACAGATTTTTCCATTACAATTTCAGCAGCAAGTTTATTCTTTTGTAAAGTATGCCCAGCGCTACCATAAACAGACTGAAAGTAAGCTGATGTGTCAGCAATGGAAAAACAATATTCTCTAGTCACAGTTTGTCTCACCTATAAAGCTAGGGAATACAGCAATTGTATTCAAGTGGCACTAATCCTTTCATTTTTCATTTATAAATATGACAACTTTGACTAAGGTTGTGGGTTTTGACTACATGCTTCAAATTAGTGCAGGGACTAGGTCCCCTTTATTTATTTACAGGTGTTTCCTGTATTACATTTCCTCAAATGTGCCAAAATATTAACAGCACTGGCTGTGAAGTACAACCAGGCAAGCGTATTCAACAATACTGTAAAGGCATTTATAAACTACTACATATTAATGAAGGAAGTGGAACAAATTCCAGAACCAGTGTTAACGTTTTATTTCATCATTGGATTGTCCAGAGGGATGTAGTTTACTATGTACAACTTCAAAAGGAATTGATAAATAGGCATTTGCATTATAGGTTGTAACTTTATGAAGAGATTTTAAGAAAATCTTAAACAGAAATCTTAATGTGAACTATGCCAGGTACCTCCCCAAAGTACTCAGTCACTTGTAGTGAAACAGAAGAAAGAGCCATGTCCCAGATCTGACTAGACATTTTGATTTAGCCTAAGCCCGTGTCCTTTGGCTGTTGAAGAAATAAAAATCTTTGTACATTTTGGAGGCACAAGAGAACTGGCTATTTGCATCCTCACTGACCAATCAGTAAGAGAAAGGGTGTTTGGGTTCCCCTCCTCCATTTACATAAGGGCTCAGGTAGCATTCAGTTTTTACTTTCTTGAACTGTTCAGAGGGAAGTTAAACTATAAATCTTATTTTATCACAACTGAAGTGCGTACTGAAGCCACATATTCCATGAAGAGTTCTTTATTAAACTGTACTGGGAGAAGTTTATGAGAAGTTCTCTATTAAGAACTAGATAACATAGCTGGATACTATCTGTTACACTGAAGAAACAACGTGTATTCCCGTCAGCTCAACTGAAATCCTGAGTTTTCATAGAACAAGACAGAAACAGTAAGCTAATAACAGGTAAGCATCAGGCAAGCACAGTGTGAGATTGATGGAAGTCTCCTACAACGGTTTATAATAGATTATATGGATTATATAATCCTATAATGGATTGTAAAGAATTTTCTTGCTAGATGAATTTTTGCAAGACAGTTTCCAACTGTAATTAATAAAGTTGCGATCCACTGAATTAGCACTACTCCTTCCCTTATCTTTTATGCTGTGTTTGTAGAGCTCCTTGAAATAAAGTCCAGATAGTACTGGAAGTACTACTACTCACAATTCAATGTGCTGGACACCAGGTGAGAAACTGCATGCAAATCAAACATAAAATGTTTAGATGCAGCTTAGATAAAAACTATTCCAAAATAGATCTTTTAAACTCTACTTTTTCCCCACAACTCAACACAGCAGCCAAAAAGCAGAGTTATTGTATTATTCTACACTTATTTGCAAAACAGAAAACCTGGTGGATTAGATATGCAAAAAAAAAAAGCAGACGTTGTATGTGCATATTGCTTTTTCTTTAAAAAAAGAAAAAATTAATACACATTTATTTGATTTTGAAGATTGCATCATTAGGTTTATTTTAGTTGCCACCAGCATGGAAGATTCACTTCCTGTTACTCTTTTGCACACGGATACTGAAGTAGGGGGTTGAAAGAAGCTTGTTTCAATCAATAATTGCTGTAAAGATAAAAACCAAAGATCCTTCACTATTCTGGATAGAACAAAAGTCACTGTGTAAATCATTATACTTGCTAAATAGTCCAATTATTGTAAAATAAGTTATTGTGTCCAAGCTTGTGGCCACCAATGACTCATAGCCATTATAGCTGCTGTATTTGCTTACAGATGTGGAGTTTTTTTTAAGCAATCAATCTCACTTTCCTCAATATCAGCTATAAAGTTGCTGACATAGGGCAAAGATATTTTTAGTCAATTCAAGACTAAAAAACATATGCATATTTACAGCACATGCACACAAATTGGTTCCTCTGAGGGGAAGTAAAGGAATTGGAGATGACCTCTAATTTCCAATTAGTTAGAAAGATACTCATTTTTCAAAAAGGATACATAAACATTGTTATGATCCACAGTATACATAAACAGTTTGTCTATGTACAGCATGTAAAAGTATATATTTGTACTAAACACAACTTATTTAATACACAATAGGCAGAATTCCAGAGACTCAGCTCTTAAGAACACACCAAAGAGCCTGATCAGCAGGCAGTGATTTTCATCTCTCCCTCTTTCCAATCCCAAACACTACAACAGCCGCAGAGTGTTGTGTGTTGCTAATTACTGTGAGCAGTATTCAGTTTTTGTAAATTCAGTTTAGCCAAACTGCATAACACATAGCAAGTGTTCAGCAAAAGACATACGCAGAAATCTAGTATTATTTGTAACTTACTATATCTCTGAACACTACTGCTCGAAGTCTATTAATATCCATATCCTGCAGAAGTCTGTCATGGTCTCGTATTGGAGAAATGCCACCAGTCACAATGTCAACTGGACTCTATTAAAAAAAAGAGCACTAGTAAGAAAAAAAAAGCACTTGTTTTAGATTCTGTTTTTTAAAGCATTCTACCAAGAATCATTAAGTGTGTAAAATCACCCCCTGTACATCATATTGTCATAACATGAGCACAAAGACCAGACGTGCATTTCATCTTTAAAGGAAAAAAAATCTGACAAATTCTTGTGACAGATTTATTTCTCTGTGGAAGGTTAAATATGTAAGTGTTAAATTCACATCTTAGAAAAACTACGTCAGGATTTCCATTGTTCATGCCCTTCAGCTCTATTAAAGTATCTCTGGTGCAGGTATAATTTTAAAAACCTATCTTTCTGTACAGAGTAATAATTAATGACTTTTGTTTTCCTGAATGTGGTCTTATACTTGCCTTCGCTGCAGACTTTGCTGTTCCTATAAAGCCCTGCACTGCTTTTGGATTCTTCCCAGTCTCTCCAATAGGCTTCATCTGTGCATGTTGCTGACACTCCAGGCAATTTCTTACTGCTACCGCACATACTTGAAGGGAAAAGAAATTTAAAGAATTACTCTGGGAAATAGTATTGTTTATATCCCTTACAGAAATATACATTTCCACTTCTCACTTAAACTGAAAAGTTTAAGCACAACAGTAAAATGATATTTTGCTTCCATAAATTTTAAACAGTCACAAAAGAGTGCTCAAAATTGTTTAATAATTTATAACTAATAATTGATACTAAACTATTAGAACAAGTATGCTATGTCTAATGGATACTTCAAAGTGCGTACGTTAGCAGCCCTCATTGAAATTCTACCACGCCTACAACCACGGGGTGGGGAGGGTGAAGACAGCTAGATTTCACAGTCTAGCAAGGAAGAAAGACAAGTGATGCAGTAGTGAAACAAATGACAATGTTTGCTTCACAATGTTCTGTTACTCTCGAACTAAATGCTCTGCAGTTACATGATTTATTTTTGTAGCGTCACAATTGTACCTGTTTCATCTTCTAATATTACTTTCAAAGGAAAAAAGAACTACCCCACCTCTATACCTGTTTGCATCCCATAAATCTTGTTCTACCTGCACAAAGTTTTATTTGCCTAGAAAGAGAGAGGAAGGCTAGTTACTGTTGAGGCTCTGAGCTGCTCTCTCTCTCATGCAAATTAAACTTTTCATTACAAAAAGTCTGACAGCATGCAACTAGCATGAATACTCTCCTCCTACATTAAATTGAACCCAGTTATGATCTTGTACATTCTCATTTCCAGACCAGTCATTACTCCTTAGGTAATGCCCACTTTCTTTCAATCCAGTTTGATGCAAACACACTATAATACTGGATACAACTACTGCCCAATTTGAATCCTACTCTTTAGAAATGTACGCCTCTAGTTTTCACCATACCTTCATCTACTAACCTCAAAGGTTCATGGTTTTGTACATAGTACAAGATTTCTTTTTCTTAAAGTTGCTATATTATCAGCCTTGAGTATTTGGGGAACTTTGGCAAAAGTAGTATCTTCATGGATAAAATGAAAACATGCATCCTCAACAGTCAGGCTACCAAACTTAATATTTATTTTATTTAAACTTAATAAAGAGGAAAAGAAACCCATGTACATGCATTGCAGAATACAATAGTAAAATAGTAAAAGATCTCAATAGTTCTTTGACTAAATTTAATCTTGATATAACACAAAAAGGACGGAAAAAAAAAAGAAGCTAACAATTGCTAACTAGTTAGTAATGGGAAGCTCCTATGCTCATTAAGTGGTTTCATCTGCTTACCCAAACGAAGACATTGTCGCAGAATTCCTCCAGACGACATATTTTTCTCAGACTCAATTTCAGTGAAACCAAGAGAACTTGCAAAAATTAGCACATCCACAAGGTTGATTAATCTCTGGAGAAATGTTAAAGAGGCTTCTACTGAAAGTCCTTGAGTTGGCTCAATATTCTCCAATTCATGCTACACAGAAAAAATTGAAAGCAACTTTTACTTTTCACAAAGGTGATATTCCTACAACTTAAATGAAGAAAAATGCATGCTGGAAGTCCTTTTGCAGTCACATTCAAAAGTAGTAATTAGTCATATTCTAGGAACAATCATTAGTATTGGGATTTAATCCCATTCCAGACCATTGTGGGACAATGAAGCTAGTCAACTTCTTTTTATGTCTTCAGGCAAGGAGGGCAGGCACCCAATTTATCTTAGGGAAAGCATGAAGGTAGCAAAGGGAGGGAAAGAGATGCTTGTGGAAACGTCCCACACGCATTCCTGTTTCCCGAAAGGACAGATATAATAGTTAATGCACTACATAAAAAAAAAAAAATCATCCTACCACAAGAGATAAATTTAAAAAAAAAAAAGAAATTTCTTACAGTAGCGGACGTTGCAGCAGAAAGCAATGGCAATATACCACCACAAGCCATGATCATGTTGTCCATCACTTGAGAGATGAGGTGAATTGTGTTGTGTACAAATATGACATTGTCACTGCTGTTCACAAAGTCCATCACAGTTTTTGTAGAATGGCTGTCCAAAAAAAACCCAACCTTCAGAATACAGTTTTATTTTTGTCGGTTTTTAGCATCTATAGGCTTTTATAAAACTAAAAGTAGACAGTTAGCAATGGGGCAGCAAGTATCACATGACCATAAGGGTCAATTGATGTTCCTTAATCTAAATCTAAAATGACCTTTCCTTTCTGTTCTTAAACCTCTCCAGATCGTAGCTTGCTAAAAGCATCAAGACGTTTGTTAATCATCATTTGTATCAAGGTACATTATAGGCTGGGTCTGCGATTACATGCTATAGGCAAAATTCACTGTATCGGGTATTACGATAAAAATCCCTGGAAGTGAGAACTAGATTTGAACTTAAACTTTTGGAAAAATAAAACAAATTCTAAGGGCTTTTCCAAGAAACTATAAATCAACAAAATACAAAATCTTAAATCCTGTTAAACATGGAAATAGATTTTCAAAACAAGACTTAAACTAAAAATGTGTTTTAGCTATATCTGATGATGTCCTGAGAGCTTGATTTAATCACATTCTAAAAATTATAGTCAGACAAAAATTCACCTCAGTTTGAATTGTTTTAATCACTTCAATATTCTATTTCTTCATCCTCACATTCCTTTTTATCAGGTCAGTACAGCTATATAGTTCAATTTAAATTTGACGTTCACTACTGCAAGTTAATAATAGACACCACTCTTATTTAAGTTATTAAATCTTAACATTAAAATGCAGAATTACCCCCATTTTCAAAGTTTCCTTTTCTTACTAAATTCATCTTGATGATTACATTCCAGATCCCTGTTACAAATTAATTTTTGAATGCAAAGAATACCTCTGTGTTCACAGAACCATACCAAAGCAGCAACAAAGTGCGTGTAAATGCAGAAGTAATAAATATTATTTGGGATATTATTTTGGATAGATTTATTAATTTTTGATTACATATTTAGATACTAATAAAAGATGCAGGCTCTTACATACATGGGAACATGAAAATCATGGTCCAACAAAAATCAACAGCAAGACTGCCACTGCCTTAAATGTATGTACAGTCCCTCTACCAATACACATTTATGTCTGTAGAGACTCTTAAAAAAATAATCTGAGTATATTTGGGAATAGGTCACAAAGTAAGGTACTGAATAAGTGAAATACCAGATGTGCAAAATCTGAAGTCAAAGAGCAACTCTGATGCAGTTTCAACAAAATCTCAAGTCAGTTATACTTGAAACGCCAGTCTAGATCATTACATATAAAGCACAGAAATTTACCTTCTCCACATCTGTATATCTGTTTCTATGGAAAAGAGTAAGTCTGTGAGCAAGCGCTGATGCATCAGTGACCACTTAAACTCAGGAATACGGAACACAGTTGACCTAGAGTCTCTTCTCTGCTCCTCTGATGTCGCAGCTAGTTCTTGTCCTGATGAATCTTGCTGCCTTGAGGTCTGAATACACAGTTTGCAAACAGAAAAAAAACAAAAAAACAACAAACGACACTCTGGTTATTAGTTTCCACTGAAATACATTTAATAGACTTGAGATTTTAGATATTCAACAAGTTTAGACTGTGTACACGGTTACAAATAAAGCTAAAACTATTACACAAATGCTATTTACTGGATATACCAGACCTACAAACTAGTCTACAGCTGCACTATCACAGCTGCCAGTCTAGGCATACACAAGCAGCAGCCCAGCCTTACCACAGGGGGAGTATATGTTGCTGTAGACAGTGGTTTTCCTCCTTTAAGGAAGAATGGTGCAGAATGAAGAGCATCCATTAGCAGGTATCTCTGCAGAAGGGAAGTACTCAGATACATGACTATTTAACCATGAAAAGCTGAGTTAGAAACTAAAGACTAGAGGGGTGAAGCACTGCAGCATGCAATAGAAGCCTGTTTTTAAATTATGCTTGTACATTTAAAAAAAAAAAAAAGAAAGGTAGGCTGATGTGATGGAGTGACAATCCTATCAAATTTTAGTTTCAAATGTACATACATATATCTCGTACCTCCTGCAAAGTAGCTAGTGGAAAAAATATATTTTCACAAGTTCCATCAGGATATGAAAGAAATTTAGGGTTATTTTTTTCTGCACAAGCAATGTTCGCTTCTCAACAATAAGAGACAAGATTGAAAAGAGTAAAAGGGAGGTTGAGGAAAGAAGGAGAAGAAATTCTAGATAAAATCCTCTCAGAATAAATGTTTCTTTCAATTCTTCAAACTTAAGAAGTAAGTCTCAATCAGCACCTATAGGTGGATGTACAAAGAATAAAGTCTGAGAGACTTCTCAGTATACAAATTAGTACGAATTATGGCTATTTTAATGAAGGAGTGAAAGTAATCCTTAGATAAGTCACAAAATCCACTCACGTTAAAATCCCCAATGGGCACACTTTTTCAAAAATCTCACAAAATAAGAACTTCCTTTTATTTTTAATCTAGATAGATGAAGGACAGGTAGAATTTACCTCAGGCATGGATCTAGGGGGCGGAGGTGCTTCTAGACATGTGTTCGCTTTCAGTTCCAGTTTTTCTGTATCTGATGCAACGCTAGAAACATCAAGTTTGGCGATCCTTTTGTCAGAGGCTCCTGCAGGCTCTGACACACGTGCATTTGTATTTTCTTCAGCTGCTTTAGTTTCATTAAAAAGAATCTTTTCTTCCTCCAGCTTCTTTCCCCCTTCTGAATCCAGCTGAGTTGCTACCTCTTGAACTGCAGAACTCACTGTTTCTGGTAAAGACAACAGTTCTTGTTTTTTCTCATCCACACCTTCAGTATCTTCGGATTTTAAAAGCAGAGATTCAGGTTGCTTCTCTATTGCTTTTTCCTGCTTTGTCATTTCACTTTCATTAGAGCTACCTTCCTTGTTTGTTTCTGAAAACTCTTCTGAAGGTAAAGGCATACTACTTTCCTCTTTCAAATCAACAAAGTCATCTTCATCTTCCACCTCTACTGTTGATTTTTCCAGTCTTTCTGGACTTTCAGGAGTTTCTCCTTCCAAAGTAGTTTGCATAGTTAAAGAAGCAGCAGTGACAGCTACTGTTTCTTCCACAAGCTCGCCAGCTTTGCTCAGAGAATCTTCAATTGCTTCAGCTATTCCAGTACTAATTTCTGAAACACTTGGCTTTATTGCTTCTGGTTCTGGAGAAAATTCCACACAAGACACTGCTTTTAAATCCTGTGTAGTCTCACTGTCTTCCCCCTCTAACTCCTCCCTATGATTAGATACTGAATGAGTTTGTTGGTCACTATCTGATGAGGTATTTGTCTCTTTTTTTTCAGTACTGCACTCCATACCACCATCAATAATGCAGGAAGGAGACGCAGCACCTTCGTTTAACTCCAAACGTTGTTGCTTTCCCTTGGTTTCAGCTTCTTTGCCAACTCCAGAGATTGTTCTAATTGGTGTTGAAGAACGCAGTCCACTCCCTTCACCTCCTTTCCCTTGGTACTCCCTGTACATTTGAGAAAGACTCTCTTTATGCATTTCAAATGTTACCTAAAAGAACAGAGTTGAAAATACATTAAAAATTATACATTAATGACTGTTTCTTTGAAAAAAAGAAATCCAAAATCATTGCTCAAATCACAAAGTTACACTACAAAACTAATACTGTCCTCATGATAAAAAGTAACTTCATGTTGGAGATCACGTCAACTGAGAGCATGTTCTTCTTAAGTGTACCTGTTATTCCCGGACAAAAGAAAGAAAAAAGAAAAGTAACATCAGAGTCAAAAATCCTAGACTGATCCTAAGGACAGGAAATTAAATGTTTACTAGAAGTATTCAGAGTTTTAAAGACTGCTTCTAGTAAAAGAAGTGAAAACGTTCAAAGTTTAATATTTATAGTTAACTTTTGTATTATTTCCTAGGCTAATTATAGTCACCTGTAATTAGAGTTATCTGTGCAACTTGCATTCACGTAACTATAGGATGCACATAAAAATGCAACAGCATAACATCCAGAGGATGACTAAATTTTAGACAGCTGACAATCTTTCGTAAGGGGGGGATACTGTGACAAGCAGCAGGGGCACTCAGTATAGCTGAGCCTTCACATCACCTTAGCACCTTGAGTATGGGTCAACAATCTGCAAACATAAACAAGCTTATGAGAAGTTCACATAAAAAAATACAATCTCACAAAGTTAGAGTAGAGTGAAACATGTAATGAAGCCAAAATCCTGGGGACCTTTAAACGATACCTGAACTTCTCCAGAGGACTTTTCCTCTGGTGAATGCTATTCACCTGGCCTAAAAAGCACATGAGAACAGCTACACAATCTGATTAAAGTGAAAAGACCTTCCTACAGCTGAGCTGAAAAAAATTATTACTGTTTTTAGGTATATTACGTTTTAAAAAATCCAGATAAAAACCTCTTTATATACATACTGATAAAACTAATTTGCTCAATCAAATTGCTATGTGTTGAAAGAAAATCTCACAAGAGTAACTGAAGTTTTTATTACACTGTCATTCAATTTAGTTTATCCACACCTTTCTGTTTAGAATTTAGATTTATCTTCTGTAAGAGAAGTGTTTATTTATCTATATGCTTAGTTCTCAAAATTTTCCCAACATGTAAGTCGCAGCTGACAGGGGATTTTTTTAAACCATTTTCTTTATCATAAACATTTTCCATAGACAAAGCAGAGCAGTACATTTTACTAAATATATGAATGCACTTTTCTTATTCTCTTACATAATAAACTCATTCATTTGGATCTCTTCTAAAAATTCCATGTACATGGTATTCACAGTGACAATTAGTCAGTAGGAATATTTTCTCTTAAGACAATACATGTAAGTCAAAAACTAACGTGACATGTTAAAAAGGTATTAGAAATTACAGTTAACAAATCAGAGAGGAGCAGAGAATGAACAAAGGTAAAAAGCAATATTCTTGGCGGGGTATGTTGTCAACATTAGCTTTTTAACACACTATTTTCTTCATCAATCAAATATAAACTAAAGTACTGTAGGCGCAGTGTACTATTCTAACATATGACCTGAAGCATGTTATTTGTTCAAGTTGATTTACTTGAAACTTAAGTCTTTAGCAATAGAACTGGGATCTCTTCCTCCTCCTGGTAAAAAAAAGAAAAAGTCCTCTTGTACTAGTTTTAAATCAGTTATGTAGAAACAAAAAAGTGTGAATGATGACAAATGACTGAAAGCTCATCCATCTGCCACAACAGATCTATAAAATACTTGATTACAGGGTATTGATGAACAGAACATGGGAGGAGCATTATTTTAGAAATACTTCCTTCCTCAACTGTACCATAAGGCAGGATGTCAAAAGCAATCCAGAACAGATCAGGCTAATAAGTTCTCCCTTGCACTTTTAATTTGTTTTCCAGAACATGAATAAGCAAAGCTGCTACTTTTGTCAATTCATTACTTTCCTGAAGAAATCTTGACGATTTGAACTTATCTCCAGCTATCTTTCCTCCTTCTTTCCCTGTTGCTTCCTCCATTTCCAAAACTACTGAAAAGTTTTATGCCAACAATTACCATAGAGGTGCTCAAAAAATAAAAATACTCTTGGTTTACTTTAGCAAAACTTACCATAGGTACTTCCCAGAAAGCAGACTGACCCACAATACGTATACGCACTACCTATGCCATGCAAGTATAGCTGTAACAAACCTGTGACATAGCTACCTTTACTCATTTCTGTCTTCAGTATCAGACTTGTTATTGCAACATTCACTTTGAAAAATACATGGGAAAAATGACTCCTCAGAAGTATTTGCAGGTTTTAGTTACAATGTACACGTACTTTTTTAATGCTGTTAAGCTACATCCAAATACGAGACTTGGATTCTATTCTGGTTATGCACTGCTTCCACAACTGTTGAACAAGTCTCAGGTCTAGCTTTAAAATCTTATTTCACTAGTTCCCTTAAACAAAGGCAAAGCAAGACAGAGATAAAGACGAGAATGGTTCTTTTTGCCCCCTCTTTTTTTTTTTTTTTGGTGGAAAGGGGCAAACGAGGGAGACATGCATGTCAAATTCTATTACCACTGCTGCCATCTCTCCACAGTACAAATGGGGATAGGCACAACAACACTAAGATCACAAGAGTAGCTCGAGGGACCTGTTACGAAACATTTTCTTCAGTGCTCAAACTTGAGTGCAAGGGAGAGTAAGCACATGACTCACACAACATGTTCAGTAACAGCAACGATTCAACCTTAATGGAATGAATCATAGAGATGTTTTGCAGGGCTGGCAGTCACTAAATCCACCTTGCAAAAAGAGCACATTCATGGTCTTGCAAGGTTTTCATCAAGCAACACATGGTGCTTACACTGGTCCTTACAAGACACAACAAGCTTTCACAGCAATATAAAGCACCAAGTCCTGGCAGCACTATCTATACAAGTGCTTCGATAGATTACCAACCTGGTTAAAGTAAACTGCAGGCATCAAGGAATATAACTTTAAATGCATTCTAAAAGCATATAATCAGTTCTGTTACAGCCGCTTTCCCCTAACACTACAAGGAATCACTAAGGTTAAGGCCAGAAAGCCACATCAGATCATCTAGCTCAGCCCTTGATTTTAACCCACTTTCCTATACATTCAACCTAGTGACATGAATTGGATGACAGCATCCAGAAAGTTGTCCAGCCTTAGTTTTAGAAATCAAGACATGAAATCTCCCCTGGATCATTTGTTCCAAATCCACTCTACTATCTTTAAAAAAAAGGTATCCTTCTTCATTTTGAAAGTCTAGCTTCAATTTCTAGCCACTAATAAATCTGTATCTCTGAGTTGTTAAAAACACCTCAAGGACGAAGAAATACCATGTTTCTGAGGTTTGGGTTTTTTTCTTTAATGTACTGTAACAATGACTTTAAAACACCAAAAGATTAAGAAGATCCTTAACTCCACCATCTCATGGTCACCCTAGCCAAAGCTGCCTTTGACCTTCAGGTTCCCATTGAGCCCTTTGTCATTGCTGAGTACGAGGGTCCAGCAAAACAAGTCTCCTCTTTGGCTCTATCACTTGGAGGAGGAAGAAGCTGTCAATGAACTCCAAGAACCTCCTGGATTGCTTGTCCTGCTGTGTTGTCCCTCCAGCATATACTAGGCCCGTGAGGGCCAGGGCCGACAAACATGAGGCTGTCCCTATCTGTCTGTAGAGGACTTCATCTGTTTGTTCTTCGTGGTCAGATGGCCTGTAGCAGACGCCCACTATAATTTCACCTTTACCTGTCCCCTCTTTTAATCCTAATCCAGAAACTCTGACTTGGCTCCTTCTCCATCCGCAGGCAGAGCTCCATGCACTCCAACTGCTCTCTCACATACAGGCGAACTCCTATTCCTCATCTTCCCAGTCTGTACTTTCTGAAGAACTGGTACCCCTTCATTATATCACTTTAGTCACAGGAACCATCCCACCACATCTCCGTGATCCTAACACGATTGTTATGTTCATGCCATACTTCATATTATGTTACTTAAAGCTCCAAATTTTCTGGCCCCTCATTAGCAATTTCACTGTCTCATTAGACAAGATTTCAGGTATTCTTAATAGCTTAAGTTCTGATTTCCTTGCCAACAAGAGAGTACCCCTGCCTCCAAGCTCTTTCCTTCACATCATAGCTTCTCGTTTAATTTTAGACACTTAAAATTTCAGTGCCAGAAGGAAAGTTCATCTAGATGTAAGACTCCCTATTTTTTATAATCCAAACAATCACAAAACCAAATTTTATCTAACAACTAGCCACTGTTTCAGCAAAGCCCCCTGGTATTTATTAGCAATATATACTTATCTTATTTATATATTATTCAAAATCTTCCCATGATACCTTCTCTCTTTTGTTCTCTTTAAGAGTTTCTTGTTGCACACTTTGTTTTTCCTAATAACCTACACATGCAGTCAGATAGGCACCATAGGCATTTGTATTAATTGTTAATGTTTACATGTGAATTATGAAATACCAACTAAGCAGTTTTGTTTTTCCAACAAGAGTGTTGAAAGTTACAAGTATGAGTTCTACTGATTGTATAGGTTAGAGACACAACTAACTTTGCAGCCAGTTGATTTTTGTCCAGCTGTGGTCAACAGTTAAAAATACAATGTATGGTACAGGGATGCAATATAATTTCACAATTAGTCTTATCTGAAACAGGAACTAGACAATGGTTTCAAAGTCATTACAGAGCAACACTCTGGAAACCAGACTGTGCTCTTCAGGATTGCTAATCACTAGTATGGGTAAAAAAAAAAAAAAAAAAAAAAAAAAAAAAGTGGCAACAAGGTCAATACAGATGGGCAACGTAAACTTATGGGTAAATAAAACCAAGCCCAATCTGATGAGAATCTACGTTGATTTAAGAACAATGCCAGAAACTCCAAGTAGATACACACTGGTATAGAAAGTTAGACAGTACAGAACTACAGAAGAAAATCACTCACAAAAAAACCCAAAATTGACTTTAAAAGGATAGCAATTTCTACTTCCACCATAACCATCAAAAAGAATTCATGTCACTTAATGTATTACATACCATCCTTTAAATAATACTCCAACTAAAATAGCAAAGCACAAAATAATGCAGACTATATAAAACAGCATTTTTCAAACATGCACTTCAAGTTTGGGTTTTTCTTATTTACATAAAAAAGAAGACAAATTTAAGAAATATTGCTATGTGAAATCCAACTTTTCAACTAGCCTGTATAAAGAGTTCTGCTCACTATACTGATTTGTAATTTGGTTGGACAGGAAACCAAGAAATAGTGGCAATACGATGGAGGCACTGGGCAATTCTTCTCCCACACTTCTGTTGTGTGGCATGGCGTTTACGAAGCACACAAGTTCACAAAGCCAAACAATACACCCAACAAAGAAAACACCCAAGGTTAATAAAACCACTATCAACAAAAACGCAAAATGAACTAGAAATTATGATTACTAAATACAAGTAGACAGATAGTATAAGGGTACTAAAGATTAAACATTAGAATCTGCAAGCATGCAACAATCTACAAGACAACTGTTAGCTTAAAAACCTTAAATGTACTTAAGTCATTTTTTATTTTCCTTCAGGCAGTTGCAACTGTAAAGCTGATAATACAAAATTAATTACTAGAAATTGTTCTAAATTAGTGAGCTAAAAGGACAATCATTAATCTTCACCATCATCTGATGGTTAATCCATAGCTGTTTGCAATGCTTGGAATGCATCTCTACGCACTACTAGTTAAAGACACTTGTGAGCTAATAACTGCAACATTTGCCTCTGCCATCAATATTAACTTAATTTGACATCCAACATTTACTAATTGCCAAGGAGAAAAATTAGCATACCGCAATGAAAAAGGTTAAGATGATTGACGTTTGCATTAAAGAATACAAGGGAAATATTTTAACTATACGTTAAGATTTTGTCCTTTTTTTCATTATCAGGTGGGCAATTTTGTAGAGGAGAGAAAGAAAGGGAACGTCTGCAAGACAGTTCAGACAATTATATTGTATGGGTGTTTCCTCACAGAGTCTGCTCAGTGCCAACTAGCTCCTGCGCTGCTGACACCGTCAATAAACTCTTCATAATTCCACAAAGCGTTACAACTTTTAAATCTTAACAAGGACTTTATTGACTTGTTTTTCCACTTCTCCTCTAGCAACATTAACTGTTCAAAAGTGGAAACCATTCTCCAAACAAAACCATGTCTGTTTAGACAGGAGGTGCCAGTATCTGAAGATATCAAACCTAATTTTCAATTCAGTGAAGTGAAAGATACAAAGGTACTGTGTGCGCCACACACTGACTTACAGTCTGTAACCCACTGACTTAAGTCTGTAACCTGAGGAATCTCTGGGTTATTTCTGAGAGCTTCACAGAAGAAAGCTAAGAAAAGCAAATTAACGTATATTACGCAGAACGTTACATCTGAGAAATTTCTAGGTGTCTAAGCTTCCACCAAAAAAGCATTCACTGACACACAAAACCACTCTACCAAGACATTTTCACGTTTCTGCATTTTCATCTAAGTGGCAGTACTTTTGCCTTTTTTCACCTTAGCCTGAGAAAAAAAAATATGCATGCAAATAATTTCTAGAACAAGAAAGCAAGTACTAGTCAATATAATTCATAAAAGTCTTTGCTTATCTGAGAGGTAATTTTACGTATGTTGGCAGTGCTTTATTTTGAAATCAAGTCACAGTATTGCTTACTGTTACCGTACAATAATAAATTGAAACAGCATACCAGACATTTATTTGTTTATTTTCACTAATGCAACTATTGCTTTTAATTTGTTTAAATTTCAGGACATAAGCACATTGTCCTCTCAAGGTATCTATTTCCTCTCTATCTCAATCCCGGTCACCATTCCTACAGTTCAGTAGACTGTCAAATTCTGCCTTGTGCACTTTTGAAATTCAGTTATTAACAAAAACACGTTGTAACTAAACTCAGTGTTTACCACCCTGCATTGTCATAATACCCAGCTATAGGTCTTGTGCACTTCTCCCTTTGGCCATCCTTTTCTAGTGTCTCCCATGTGTTGTTGGCAGCCCTGCAGCAGAGACGCCACACACATCATTTCAACTCATGGCCCAGAGGCTCAATTTGGTCCCCACGGCCACAACCCGACCACAGGTAGCAGCAAGTGTGGAGAAGGTTTGCCTCTAACTCTGCAGCAACAACAAAGGAGGCCACGAGCAACTCTTGAGGCTGCACACACAGGTCCCATCTTCCAATGATTTTTATACTGAGTTAGACAGATGAGAACCCATTCTCTTTTCAGGTCATCTTTGCTTAGCAAGACTATCTCATAGCTGTTGGCCTCTTCACACATCAGTTCTTTCTGCTGCAAACATTTCCCCATTTCTTCTTTTTGAGTCCTCTGGCGCGTCACAACCCATAGCAAAGCTGTATTACGCTCGTCCTGTTAGGCTTCTGTGTGGCCTCTACCCAGCTCATCCTGTTCTTCCCTGCTTCATAAATTCTCAGTTTACTTTGCTCACTCTATTCCTATCCCCCATTTCACACTTTTTTTTCCAGTTTGAATTAGTAAAATTTTAGCATCCTGCAGCTCTATTCATGACATTCTACTCAACCAAAGTGAGTGAATAATGAGATGGAGGAGGTCCCCATTAACCATACATGCTGCATGCATAAGAGCCCAAGAGTACAAAATCCCTGCTCCTGACTATTCTACCTCCTGAATAACAGAAATATTTTCTTCTCCTCAGAGGTGCCGATTAGGAAAGGTCTTCCCACACACTTACTACAAAAGAAGCTGTAACAAGGACACACCTAGAAAAGGTGAAGGATTGTGTTATAACCACACATCTTGGAAGTTACACAGCTTCAAAGGAGGCTGCACGTTCTAGTCTCCAAGTTCCTTCTGCTCTCCGTAAGTCAGGTGACCCCCTGAGAATCATTTCTATCTAGGATAAGCAATAGGTTTTTATAAATAACTACTTATAACATAAGAATAGAGCCCATATTTTAAGCATTTCAGGTGTGCTACTTAATTTGTGTCTCCCCCAGCTTTCCTTCATTGATACATTGGGCACCACACAATTGAAAAACCAAAAACCTGCAGTAGCACAATGACCCTCTGCTTCCCTGCAGGGCTATGCAAACACACTTTTCAGAGGATGGAAGAACATCTGAACATACCTGCACATACCACTATGGGAGACCCTACATTCTTCCAGACAGGGAGAAAAAAAAAAAAAAAAAGGAGAAAAACCCATCCTTAATAACTCACGAATGACAGTGGGATTGGGACCCAAGAGATCCTGATGGCCTGTTACTTTCTAAAACTACTGAGCCATGTTCAATTCTCTGCAACTTAGTTTTTAAAACTGCCATCATATACTAACTCCTCCACTCCCTAATCTTTGCTGCTTTTGTCCATTTTCCCTCATCTGACAGTGATGAAGATCAGGCAAACATAACACGTGTAAACACTGGGCACACCTCAGGTTTTTTTCCTCTCTGGTATTAAAGGAGCTGGGCACCAAAGAACATACAAATTTACTGAGCACTCACTAATGTTTACTACAACTGTTCTTCCTTAGATTGAAAACTAACAATTATTTAGAAATACGTTGTATGTTAAAGTCACAATACTAACATTTTAAGTTTATACTTCCCATTCAGATGCTTGAACAAAATTTTTCCACTTATGCAGCAAGAAAACTGTAGCTTATATATATTAACATTTCTGAGTCTTACTCAATGAAAATTTCTTGCACCACTAAAAAAGAAAAGATATTAATCAGAATTTACCAAAATATCTTCTCTTTAACCAAATCATACGGTAATATGAAGCAACTTTTAAGTAGTAAAATGTATTTAAGTGTCTGAAATAAGCAAATGTTAGTTATTCCCAGTAGTTTAAACCTTCAGATAGTTTAGGAGTGTATTATAGTGTGTAAATCATTATATTCTTTTAAAATATGGGAAGCTGAGAGGTCAAAAAGGCAAGTTGTCCACCATTCTTTACTTGTTTCCTATTATTAACCCCCAAATCATTGGTCCTTTCTACAAAGTAACATGGTTAGACAGAGACAATCTAAGGCCTAGCTTGCACGGTTACAAGGTTTAAAAAACAGAAGTTCTTAAGATGCTTTCATAAATTTATCACTGGTCAGTTAGAACTATTAATTAGGTTATTTTATTTAATTTTTCTATAACATTTTTATTGAACTAGAAGCCACAGATTAAACACCTTTGTATACACTGCGTTAATATTCAGTGAACATAAAAAAATATAATATGGAAATGAGCAAAATACACGAGTAATACTAAGAAATTTGGCTTTTAAAAGGTTACACACACCTTCTAAATCCTGAGCGCAAGGAAACCAACGCAGCGCAATTATGCTAGAAAAGCCGTTGCTGCTTATAAAACGCTGTGCAGCTGTTGGAGGAGAGGGTTACAGTGACAAACAGCTTCCCTGCTACAGAGGTGGCAGGAAATCTATCAAACTGGACAATAAAATTGCAATTGAGTTTCTTTGGCTTTTTATAGCAGCTGCATGTATCTTGATGTGTAGCTCTGCAAAACCTATCCAATTCTGTAACACTAGCCCTTTATATACTAGTTCTTTATCATAGAATGGTGTTATAAATTAGCGGCAAGAATGGCGCAAAGGGTTGTAAAAAGGAAAAATAAGCAGTAACCCAATACAATTAGAGATGAAATAATAAAAACACAAATTGGTCATTCTCTTAGCAATGTTAAGGACATATTTTTGTTCCCATAATTCCCACATTACTCTGAAAGCCTGCTAGAAATCAAAAGCATCTCAGATGCACTTAGCATGGAACAGTTTGCCCACTGACTTATGTCTACACTACGTTATGTGTGAATCTATACGAATCTCAGTACTGGTATAACAGGATAGAAAAACATTCAAAATAAGTAAAATTAGAGAGATTAAAAAGTCATTATCACTAGATATTGCTATCAGTTTATAAGGACACTTTTCAAGTGATTAGGAAGGTTTTACCACAAAGAGCTTTTTCTGTGATTTATCCTAATTTCTGCTTATGTGATTAAAAGGTAATTATGAAACATCATCTAGCTTTATATTACTAGTTGCATAAATTGCTTGTATTATTTATAAAAAAGTTTAAATGGCAAATGCATAATAAAGGTAAAAAAATCAAATTTTAAAATCCTTGATTACTGCATCATTGTTCATATCACTATTGTTACGTTAGTTTCTGGGTGCTTTTGTCATTTAATCATTTTCATTTACACTTCTGGAACTGGACATTATTAGCACTAATGTCCAAACAAAATGAACTCCTTTATGATTCCTTTAAAATTACATCACCACTCTGGTGCTAGCTCTGCCCACGCTCACACCCGTCTAACCTTGCCATTCATTGTTCGGCTTCCTCTAAAGCAGGTTGAAAGAACAGTCTTTACATATTGACCAGAAAGCCAACACCAGTTAGACTTGGGAAAAGTGACGCAGGAAGTTACTTCTACAACCAAGGATACCTCACTATGCCAGTAACCAAAATGAGAAACACAGAGTGAAGCACGTTACAGAATTGCCCAGGTTGGAAGGGACCTTTCCAATCATCGAGTCCAACCATCAGCCTCACTCTGACCAAAACCATCACTAGACATACCACTAAGCACTATGTCTACTCATCTTTTAAATACCTCAGGGGATGTTGCCTCCGCTACTTCCCTGGCAGCCTGCTCCAATGCTTAATAACCCTTTCAGTATAAAAATTTTTTTTAATATCCATTCACTACGGTATTGCAAAAAAACCACAGCCTTTCAAAAAAAAAAAAAAATCCAAAGTAACATTATCTCAATTATTATCTCAATTTTTTTCAGTATTTTCTAAAATTGTTTCTTTTTTTTCCCTTAATGTTTGGCCACGGCATCACAATAAAATCTTGGGTTTTCCTCTATGAACTCTAGACCATTGATTAGCCACATTAAGTCACTGAAGATAATGACCAAAAATCCATATAATCATTTTGACATAGAAGCTGTTTAAATGAGACTTCCGACATTACATTATCTTACAAAAAGAGGCTAAGAATAGAACTACAGCTTATAAGACAGTGTGCTACACAATTCCTAAATTCACTACACCAAAGCTCCATAACAGAGATAGAAAGATGGTCTTCCTTCACTCCCCTCTCCACCTTTCCCCAGGGACAGACAGTTCCCCGGTAATTACCAGGAGGACAGAAATGCTTTAAATTATGCCAGTTTCTATAAAAGCATATTAGGGATCTTTACTCTGGCTGCAGCTTGCCGTTGTACAATCTACTCCACCCATGTCCTCTGCACCTTGGGAGCAAGAGAGGAAACAGATTTTTTGAAAACTGCAGAGCTGACACAAAAGAAGATGAAGGATATTTCAACAACTGTGATCTCTGTAAGGGTTAAAATTTGACCCTGGCTTGTTTGCACCTGGATTCCATTTAGCTAAGTGACTATTTAATGATATTATTTCACACACTTTTATTCTATAGATTTCTACATTTGTCTCACCATAGCCCAATAATCCACCATAGAGCTATGACTGTGATAAATAAACAGAGCTGCAAAGTAACAGTATTCTTGCTGTCTGCAGAATGACTTTTTTTGAGAAAAAAAAAATCATACAAAATCATGGACCTCATAAATGCTAACAATTCCTTAGAATCATAAAGCGATCTCCAGGATTCCCAGATGTCCTTTTCACTCAGTTAAATTGCACACATTTAGAAATGTATCATTGATAATTTAATTCATTTCAGGTAAATATTTCTGATAAGCCAGAATAATTACAGAGGCCTGCGTTGGCCTCACTTTTTTTCAGAACAAGGCAGGGCAGTTATCTTTTATAATACTGGGCCCCGTTCAAAAATCCACTAATAACTTTTATGATGTAATTCTCGTTGGAACAACAACAAAAAAATCAGACAGGAGAATAATGAAGGGTAATAGTCTCATTCATACTGCAAGGATTTGCGTTCTCACCCTGTATTCCATGACAGTTTAACAGCTGAAGCATCTGTCTGAACTTTGATTTCTTTGCTTTTTACTGGTTTGTGTTACAGCCTTTTGATGTTACTAAAAGGTATTTTTCTTTATGAATAGATATGGTGCGCCACCTTGTGTTCCTGCCATTATTAAAAACCCAAACCAGCACTAATTTTTTTCAGTAATGCTCCTGAAATTCAATTCTCTCATTTTTGAAAATTTGTGCCATTTTCAGTATAGACTAGTACTATCACAATTTGAGCAACAACAAAAAAACACTTGTGTTCAAACAACAAAAGTAACATTTAATTTTCAAATATTTGAATGTTATGGCCAGTTACAGGTATAAACACTGAGCTTAACTACTGACCTTCACTTCAAGACTATCTCACTGTACAATACAGCAATTTAAGGCTCTACATCTAAACACATAGTGTAACAAAATTTCCCAACTATTTGAAACACTCACCTTTGAATGTGTGATCGACAGTGTATCCACCCAAACACGCCAGCCACCCCACTCATACTTGATTGCATGGTAGAGCAAAATTCGAAATATGGTATACACCATCTCCGTTATCTTCTGTTCCTCAGAAGTCTTTGGATTAAAACAGCAAAGGGAAAGCATCCACTCCTGCCAGACCGAGCACTGCAACAAACTCCTGCAAAACACATACATGCTATTTAATGATATTTCAACATATATCTGAGAAATATACATCAGCTAAGTCCGTAATTCAACATGTTTAAAATAACTGCTATGTACAAGCTTCTCTAATTTTACATATTGAAGACTATACTAGAGTACAGAATTTGCCAAACAGCAATGAAGCTGTATCTGCTTAATGAGCCTAATTTAACAGGAGACCTTGTTACTTTGTATACACGTGCATTCAGCGAGCTATCTTACCTCCTATTTTCTCTGCTGTTATTAAATAGTTTAATCATATCTGAGAGAAAGGCTCTCCGAACCTCCAGAGTTTCTGGACACTGTGGAGAATTACGTAGCAGGACTGCAATAACCTTCAAAATCTCTGTAAAACAGTTAATGAGCAACAAAATACTATTATTAAGCACAGCATAAAATACAGGACATCTTCCAGTGTCATTTGTACAAGAAAAGCGATGCCACATAACACAGTTTTACACCAAGAAAAAGCCCATCTCTATTTGCGTATTTAACTAATACAAATCCCTTCTTCCAAGGCTTCTCAAACCTGGACACCATCAGGGGATTTGCAGGCCTATGCAGCTGAAGAAAATGGAATACAAGTTAAATTATTCTGAAATTTTTTTGAATTTTCAGGTTTAAGAAACACAAATGTTACCGCATGACAAATGATAAGCTACCAGAATCTGTTAGAAGCTTTTTCTAAGGAAGTCCACATAATACATTGCCTCCATTGTAAAATCAATATATGAGAAAAATGCATAGACTTTGCTCTACTTTAGTGTTTCTGAATTTTCGACAAATGTGAACAACTTCCAACTACACATAGCAACTTCTGTTACTAAAAAAGTTTGAGAAAGGGGACAAAACCTTCCTGATATAAAATTTCATCTCTTCTGAGCATTGCGCTTTTCTATATTTTTAGGAGGCAAAGTTGTGGGTACATTCTGTTTTTTGAAGCATTGGGGCAGTCACTGTTCTTGTTACTTTAAAAAAGTCAACTTTGTAAATAAATTAGGGTGTAATTTCAACACGGTGACCGTGATAGTTTCAGGTCACCTTGTACAATTTCTTTAAAAAGATAAATTCTTTATTTGATAATATTAGCACTGATCTTAAAAAGACACTCTAGAAGACACTCTTCCTACTAGATCTAGATAATGCTAGACTCATACCTCACACTACAAAGAACTGTATTACCCACAGCAGTGACTGTCAACTTCAAAAATCTTAAGAGAAAGTAACAGAAATCTCATAAAATTTCCCACTTCATACAGATTTACCAGAAGGCAAATGGCACACTGCAACCAGATTTCTTTCCTGTGTATCTGCTTTGCTTTCCTTTCTCTTCCCCCACTTTCCACATGAAGCAAACCCACAACTCTGATCTACATTTAATGACAAAGCAGCTGTGAAAGTGAAAAATCTATTATTTCTTCAGAAAAAACGAACTCCCAAAGCTATCATAAGTCCATTGTATTATATACAGAGCACATTAATAATGCATATAATTCAGGAAAGGAGATCAGTATTTTCTCTTAGTTCAAAAGACATCTGAAGTTTCATATCAAGATATTTCCCATAAAGTTAGCTAACCAAAACAGTGAGCAGATACATTTCTCCTACCTTCCATCTAGCGTTGTCATACTAAATGTAATTTAATATAAAGGCTGTTCCCATATTTCAGGTAATTTAGTCTGACATCACTAAATAATGCAATCAGAATTTTGCTGGAACCTTAACATGTATTAAATCAAAGTACGCTGTGCATGCAAGTATTGAAAAACCATTTCATAACATGACTGCACAGCAAAAAAGGGTGAGTTATGAACTACACACACATTTAGACACATTAAAAAAATCTTTCAAAAAGCTAGAGAGACACACGTCCTAAATAACTCCAACTAAGTGCATATGAAAAACAAGGTAAAACTGAGATCAGAATTAAGACTGGTGGACGTAATTAATAAACTTTTTCATGTGGTTTTTTTTAATATCAGGCTTTTCTTACGGTAACACTTAGAAATGTGTATCATTCTTACGAGGATTGTGTATCTTCACTGTTGAATCTGGGTCAGGATGTTGTTTATGTATCACTTGAGTACAAATCTGTTCAGTCAGAATCTAGCAAGAAAGAAAGAGATGCCATATCAATGTTCATGAAGACAGCTTACTGAAAAATAGCTGGATACATCCTTCATACAGTACAATCACTATTTCATCATGGTTCTAAAAATTAACCAAAATATCCACTTGTTCTCTTTCTTGATAATTTATTTCATCCTGTTCCTAAAATTTTACTCTAAACCATTTTTTGTGCTTTCTTTTAAGCACACACTGTTATTTTAAATACATCGGAAGAGAAGCCCAAATCTAACCAAAACAATCATCATAAGGCAAGATCATTGCCATAATAAAATTCCACATATATATGAGTGTCTGCTTGAGACATTCAGGTTACTCATTTTACAGAATTGTTCATAATGAGCATAACCAAATTAAGGGGGGGGGGGGGGAACCAACCCAAGTAGCAGGCTTGGGAAAAAAAAAAAAAGCAGCACTCAGCTGCATAACGCTAAGATTTAATGTCATCTGGAACATATCAGCACAAATATGTAAGCAATTTTCTAACAATGTCTTACAAGTAATTAGGAAGATTGGATCCTAA
>VXBO01004256.1:166-15625 GCA_013400135.1 Rhinoptilus africanus
CAACAGATTCTCGGTAAGTGACTAATAGCATGCTAAACTTTAAAATCTTAGCTAAGTGATATAAAAGGTTGACTGTGCATATGTAATCCTTTAGACATAAACTGTTGACCAAGTCTGAGACTAGGATTGGACCCAGCCACACCTAGACTCCTTTCTAAGAAGGAGTTATAAAGCAACGGGAGCTTCTCTGAACCTCATGACTCAAGGTGAGGGTCTCCCTGACAGCTTGTCTGACCTTGGCCTCTATGCAGTAAATAATCAAGTGCACCTTGACATCGAGTCTTGTAAAACACTGTTGCATTCACTAACTTTAAGTCACGGTTTTATATTAATAAATATTTCACTGCTTCTCTCTTACGAGTGAAATTAATCACTAGACGCCGACACTTCTTCCTCGGTGAGATGAGGACAACTCAGAGAAAGAAACAAGGCAGAGACTCAACTCAGTCGTATCCAAAGCCATGATGGTATCGCAGCACTTGGTGAGATGACAGTACTTTTATTTGGTGTACAGATTGTGAAACACACACATCTTTGCACCCTTACTTCTCCAGACAGGAATATGATTAAAAGTTTTGATTTGTTTCTGAGAGAAAAAACTCTTTGATGTGGGAAGACAGAGAATGCAAGACTGACTGTCGCGTATTATACCTTTAAAGTACATGTGATAATAGTGAAACAATTGTTTCCTATTTATTCTACCATCTCTTATGCTGAACTAAATAAATTACCGTCAATTTCAAGCATTCAAAAATCATGACTCAGGTCTTTAAAAATGCCATGAACTTCAAAGGGTGTATTTTCTTGGCATTCTGTTTTTGAGCCATGACAGATCACATTTTTAAGCTTTTCTCCAAAAGTAAAAGAGTGATTTATTTCTTGCTTAGGTTTTAAAAGGAATTTGCTTTAAAAACCCACACCAAATAGTGTGTGACTTGATAAAATCTTGAGGGTTTGTGGTACTTTTAGGCACTGTATTGCTGTCTGATTTTTTCAGCACACCAGCCTTGTTTCCACTATAATACCCTACGCTGAATTAAAGCAGAGGAATGTTTCAAAACACAGCTTCTATTTTAGCATCTTCCACTTAATTCTACCTGCCCACCCCCTTGCTGCCTGGCTGCAGGGAAAATCTGTTGGCACATCGTTCAGAGCGGAAAGCGCAAATCCAGTTTTCAGGCAAAAAACCAAAGGATTGTTTGGAAATTTGGCTCAAGCTTCCATGTCGCATCTCCCAGGGCTTTGTCAGGAGCCTAGAGCTGGCTGCCACTTACCTTTTAAAACAATTTACCTTCTAAAGTTATTAATCATTATATTTTTTGAGAATCCTAAACTTTTGTTATGACCTATTGACTTCTGTTTTGAAGGGAAGAGAACATTATTTATTACTTACAGCTTGCTTTATTTGAATCCCAGCGGGCAGAGTACTGTGTTTGTCTCCAGTATTCAAACCACTACAAATCACTGGAATTTTATATTAATTGCTTATTGTTCTTTTTTTTTTTTCTGATAGGTTGCAGCCATATCTCAGTTTTAACTTTGCGTAGGGCACAAAGTGAAGCCAGTATTTCTTAATCATTTTGGAAAAAGGTCACATGAAATTGCTTCACACCCAGTGAAAAGGTAATCATTGCACTGTTAGATAAATGGAGTTTCTGTCACCAAAACCTACTTTCCAGTAACCCTTTCTTCAATCAGTTTCGTAAGCAACATTTTAAAATTTTATATTTCGTTTTGCAAGGATTTGTGCCAACAGTTTGTTTAGCTTCAGGCCACAGAAGGGCACACTGCAATTTTTTTTTTCCTTCAGGACACAGTTTTTTTAATCACCTCTTCCTGGTTGAAGCCAGCAGTGACTGATATTGTTTGGGATTTCAGTTTGGATTTCTCATTTGAGTTACTGCAGACTTGTGGGTCTGGATTTGTAACCTGATACCAGCAATTTTTTTTGTTATTTTCAGGATTAGTGGTACTGGGACATCCCAAGTGAAAGAACTGAAAAACTTCTCTTTTTATGGAAAACACCATCATCCATATGAACTAGCAGCTTGCTTAGCTATTCAGGCTTTCAGGGACTAAAGGAATTTATTGCTGGAGCTCCAGGAAGCCGGTTTGTGCAAACCAAGCACACATGGTTGCACTTCACCACACCAGAAGTGTACAGCAGTGGGCCTGACAGGCACGGACAGTTGCCAAGAAAAATTCCTGTTTGATAGTTAGAATCACATTGGATGTTACCCCTTGACTGAGGAATGGATTTCGTGTGTGATCTAAGCTTGTTTATTTTTCTGGCTCTTTGGGATCCTAGAGCATTTCCTCGTGGCCAGGCGAAATAAGATGGGGAAAGAATAAAGTGGAATACTTCTATTGGTATTTTTCTATTTCTATTAGTGTTTTTTCTATTTTCTATTCTGAAGTATCTCTCGTTTTAAGCTCCTCCTTTTACAAAATATACTTATAAAGAAGTAACCATTATCTTCTTCTGACTGAGTGTGCTTTTTAATGAGTATTTGATATGGGAAACGAGTATCAGGCAATCCTGTAATGTAAGAATACTCCTGTATATTTTGAAGTAATATAGCTTTGCAGTTTAAATAACTTCTACTTAACCATCCATTTAAAACATGTTGTTGTTTTTAATTCAGCAGTACTGAGACTCCCAGCCAGATGCTTTCACTCTATTTTGGGATACATAATCAAAACATCATCTCCGCCATAAACAGAAACCTATTTGTGGTCCTCAATTATTCTCTTAATGAGGAAACATATTATTTATTTCAAATGAAGTACGACCAATATAGAGACAAGAAGAAAATGAAAGCACGCACAAAATGAGTGTTACTATTAATGATTTTCTGAATCACCTATAATGCTATGTATTCATTGCCAGTGTAATGTATAGATGTTAATATTTTTATCTGTCAGTCGGCAGTCACATCCTGCTGTGAATTTTATGCATGAACTACCAATGACTGAATGCAAGGACTGACAGCCAGATAGATGTCTGAACTGTAGAGAACAGCAATAATTTATCTAATCAGACTTGGTATTTTAAATGTCTGCTTCATAAAACCGGTGGTGTAGTCCAGCTGCCACTTTCAATACTCAGATACTGTTTCACTGTGCACAAAAGTTGATGGGTAAATGAAGGAAACAAGTGTCTACTTTGAAGGAATTAATTTAGGGATTGCTTCATGTGTTCGCTCCTCTATTCTAACAACATTTTTAGCCTATTAGGAGTGGCTTGAGAGGTATTCCATCCACATGCAGTCTCATGAACAGCTTTTGCATACTTGTTTTCCCACTTAGAAAGACAGTCTTATCATAGTTATTTAAAAAAAAATTAAAAAAAAATCTCTGAATGCTCAAAAAACCCTTATAAAGCTGAAAAAGCTTTTGAACATGAAATTTGTATGAAATTCGAGGATGTTATGGACCGGAATTCACTGGTTATTTAGGAAGTCACCTGGGTCTTCCAAACTGGCTTTAGGTACCTCTGTTGCTGTATAAATTCCCTGTTTCTGAGTACCTTCTCACATTTGGCACACTGAGTGCTGCAAAATACATGCTATCGGTAGGGTCTAACAACTGCTGAATTTCCAGGGTGAATTTTAAAGGAGACCTTGGTATTGGTGTGGCAGCTGTATAACTTTTAAGGGACATTAAGCAGCTTAAACCAGTTATAAATCTTCTCCTGGCAACAGAATTTTTTGGTGCATCTGTAATATCAGTTGTGTTGGTAGCATTGATAAAGAAACCAAAGAGAGAGGCAACTGGGAACCCTCAGAATAGGACATATACAATTTATACTTCAGAAAAAACCCCAAACCAAACAAGCAACTAAAGTTCCATTGCTTTGATTTCAGACTTGTGTAAAGGTTTAAATCATACAATGATGAAAAGAAAAATTGGAGCTGCATAGAAACTAACAAAATACGAGAATGCAAAAAACGGGATTACAGAGGGTAACTTTTACCAAAAAGAAATAATTTATTTTTCTAAAAGAGAAAAAGCATTTTTGATGCATTATCCAGGGAAACTGTTGATAAGTATGGGAGAGGTTCATTCAAGAAATAATAGGGTAATAAAGATAAAGAAATGGGCAGAGTTGAAGCAACAGTGGGTCATGCAGAAATGTTGTTCTGGACAGAATTACTAATGACTTTCAGGGATTGGGCTCTGATATGCCTGCAGAAACAGGGAATTAATGCTATCGTAGGCAGCATGATGTAAATGTTATGAAATCCTCTGGATAATACTGCTCAGCTGAATTCAAGAAAGACAAGCTCAAAACAGGTCCTGACATGAAGACTTTTCGAGGTGATTAGAGTGACAGTGTTTCATAGAAATGGGAACTACAAGAGTCTGACTTCCTCAGTTCAATGGAATGAAGGTGGAAGAAGTTCTCTGTGTCCTCGCTGTGTACATACAAGGAAGGAGGGAGAGGTATTTAATCTGAAAGGGTAATCTGAAAGGGCACCATGATAGCATGGGAACAAATTGACCTATTATGGCCATTAACAGAACAACTAAATAATTATATAAATGAAGTTCTGAAGCAGCCTTCCAGAGAATATTCTTGACAAACATCATTTTTAAGACAGTTTGTGCACGATTTGAGGTACGATATGTTATGAAGGGTGGCAAAATGGTTCCCCAGATGGCCCCTCACTATGCTGTGCCTGAAGCGTTGCCTGCATTAATTTGTTTACCTTTCTAAGGCCACTTAAATTTGCCTGGTCTTATCCTGTAGACTGAAGCTTATGACTAATAGGAGCATGCAGTACTCGATGGTTCAGCACAGCGATTGATGAAAGGACTCAGGCCCCAGTCTGTGTTTTTTTTCCCCAGCTGTCTTGGATAATCTGATAAAAGATACCACATCTCTGTATAAACTTTGCCCCTCCTACCTAAATTTAAGAACTGTAAAACCTAGTTCTATAAATATATGTTTATTCTGAAGTTGGGAGTATTTTGCAGTATAAGAAAACCTACAGAGTTAATGCTCATGCCACGATTTGTTTTGTCAGTAAACAAGAATTCATTCTGCAGTGGTTCCAATCTGGTGAAAGGCATGAACGCTAAGTACATTATAAGTTTTTCAAAAGCATAATTAGCCATGGTGCACTACTTACTGTAATCAATACTCTTCTGCCAAGGTGGAAATCCCCAGGTCTCTCCTTGATAACAGTAAATGTTTCTAATTCTGTCTGGCAGAGCAGTAATATTTTTGAGCCCGAGATCTAATTAAAATCGGTGTGCTCTTTGATATGAAGCAGATCAAAGTTAAATCTCCTATTCTTAGCATCCAGCTTTTTCTTCTCTTCCTGAATGCAGTCTTCTACTCTCTGAAACTATTTTGCAGAAGTTCAGCAGACTGTTACCTTCTCTGTTTGAAGATTTTTTTTTTCTGTGTCATTGGAAATCTCTGACACTGTGATAGGCTCAGTGGAATAGATAACACATGTGCACTGGGATTTATGCATAAATAGAGTAAGGGACAGGATGAAGCATATCCTCAGCTAATGTAAATTGGCAGTGAAACACCAGAGTTCGAGTGATTAATAACTGCTGAGACTGCTGCCTAATGGTTTTTACTTAGGAAAACTCATACACACTGAAAACCAATCTTTTCCATTTAGAAGGGCTGAACAAAGGATCATATAGATGAAGGTCTGCTTGTATAGCCTGAGATACTCAATCTTTACTACTAGAAGCTGGAAGGACTATTCAGAGACAAATTTACGTAGCATCCAACTACAGAAAACACTGTCCTTTGCCTGAAAATCTGTTTCAGCCTCCGGTATAATTGAAAATACTGAAGCCTCTGTGAATCAAGATCTTTTTTGCTTATCATGACTACTAAATGTGATCTGGTTTAGATTTGTCTAGGAATTGTGAAAGATGTTTTCTTTTCTGCCTTGTTTAAAATACAGTAGAGCAGACATACAGAAATCACTGTCTTTTGCCTTCCATCTCAATGGAGGGTGTCCTCAAGGTACATGAAGTAGGCTGATCTCATTAAAAGAAAAGGTAATTAATTAAAATATTTATATGCTGGACTTCAAATATGGAGAGTAGATAAAAATGATCTTCATAATAAATTTTTCTTCTCCCAGCGTGGTTTGGGCTCCTTAATCTATTTTATAGACTGGGTCCCCAGAGTTGACTCCACATTTACAACTCTAATTGTCTTCTGAAACTGGAGCACTCAATGGGCAGAAGAAAAGCAGTCTCTGTGACAATGTGAAAAATAATGTACTTTTTTTAACCTATTAGGTAGGAATTAAGGGCCTCAAGGTGTAAGGGGTTTTGGCATTTAAGATGTCCTGATTGTTCTTTTCCCTTGGCTACACATAGGAGACACAGATAGCCAGTGGCAGCTCTTGCGATTGAGGAGACTCTTGTTTAGCCACAGTCAAAATGAATTCTAAATATTGGTTTCTTCTTCTTTTAAATATTGTCTTCTCCTTCCGTGACAGCTGGGTGACTGCTCTTCAAGACAGAGCCCAGGCTGATCAGACACCATCAGATTGTACTGGTGATCGTTGACAGAATAATATACTTGTTCAAGGCTTATTGATGAAGAGGAAGAATGATCTTGACAGTCCAGCAATGTCTTTGATGGATACCTTAATCCTCAGCAGGTTTAGCTGCTTGCAGGGATTTTACTGATGCAGTCGTTACCTGACAAAACCAAGTCACCAGGCAAAGTCATCAGTAACAGCGTTGGTCAGGAGCCAGAAAGGCTGGAAGCCAGCAGAAAGATAAAGCCATGTAGATACATTCTCAGCCTTATTTCCAACTTGAGACATACAAGCTTTTTGTCCCGTTGACTCTAAGGCCTATGGGAAATGGCTTAGTTCAGTGCTGTGGCTTCAATTACAAATGATGAAGCGCTGAAGAGACTAAACCATTTTGAAGAGTTATTTTATTATAAGGTGGTAATTACCTGGTAGCAAAAACCATGCTCAGAACATATGTTACAGCCAAAATAATTAACTGTGTGGAAGTGAGAGACAAAAGCAGATTAAATCTACTGGTGCGAAGTTCTCCATGGCTTTCACAGAAAAGGGCAACAACATTCAAAAAACCCGGTGTCTCCTTTCCACTCAGTGTGGTCTATGTGAAACTGTGCAGAAAAGAGCCTAAAGGCTCAGACAGATGGTTTTTAAGTCTTCTCTCATTTAGGAATGCCACTTCTTTTTCTTTTTTTTTTTTTTTTTTTTTTTTTTTTTATCAGCAGTACTTACACTCTTCAGAGAAATGGGAAGAGCAGCCTGGCTTTTGGGGCAGCATTAATTAGCTCAGAGTGCAGGTAGGGGAGGACAGAGAGAAGTAGAACCGACTAGAGTTGGAGGAAAGCAAATTCGTCTTTTTGACTATTTGGAGCTTATAGTTGCTCTGTGAGGTGCCATTCAGAATTTATTTTGGCAAGAAGATTCCTTAGCTTCAAAGTTATGTGCTGTGTATAAGAGGCATGAGAATTTAGAGCGGGTTGATTGCCTCTGTGTGAATACCAAATCCAGCCAGAATCCATGACAGCTGGAGACAGATTGGCTCTATACTACTGTAGAGACTATTCAGGATTATTTGTTTGTCTTGCTTTGCATTGGTTTTAAAGGTTCAGACAAATATTTGTAACATGTCGAGTCAGTGCCTGTTTCATCACATAATAAACCAACGACAAATCAGTGGAGTTCTGAGAAAAGCGTGGCTTGGTGGAATTTTTGGGTTGGTTTTCTTTCCCCCCCTGATATTTTCTAAACTTCTGAGAGCAATTTAAGTGCTTGAGAAATGTGTCAGATTGAGACAGAATACCAGATTCGATCATTCCCTAGCTTGACAGTGGCAGAGTAAATTTCCTCTCTTCTTTCTCTGTTTGTTCGAGATGGGAGAAATCACCTTTCAGAACACAAAGCAAGTCTGCGGCTTTCACATACTCCTGTCTCCGTGACTAATGTAGTTTCAGCGATATGTGTGTTACACAAGCCTTGGTTTATTGATAGCAATTTTACCAAGCAAGTCATAGTAATAAGGTTGTGGTCATTACTGCATTTTAAAAGAAAGTCTGACTCTCTGCACAAAGTGAGGTATCTGCACCAGCAAAGCCTAAATGCAGAAGATAAATAAATTGAGATGCAGATAAATCCTTGTTCACTGCTGGGGATAATATGCTCCTGGTTGTGGAGTTCAATGTGAACACAGCATCAATATACATCTGTGGGCTTCCTAAAATCAATGGTCTGAAGCAGCATTAAACGGTCTTTCCTCTTCTCTTTATGAACAGTTTGGGCTCATGAGTGGTTTAAGGTAAGGGAGAGAAAAGTAGTATTTTATCCATCTGGCACCCTCATTTAAATGAAATCAACTCATAAATAATTGAGAAATGGAAAGGTTTCTTTGAAAATCGAGACTGCTCAGAAAAGTTTTCTCTTGTACAAGAGGGTTTCTTTAAATTTTTTCTGTGGTCACTGGAAATCTGCAGAACAGAATTATCTCACGTATCTTAGTCTGGCAAAGTCTGATGCAACTGACAAGTCATTTTTTAAAATTTGCTGTTTCTTTCTGCTTATGATCTTACGTGGCAATCTAGCTTTACCTTCAAAGTTACATCTGTTTGAATCCTTGTGTTTATTTCCCAGGTTGCAGCTGGTGGTGCTTGGCCAGGCTGGCATCCTACCTTGCTGCACAGAGTTTAACCTACGCAGCAGCCTTCCACTTCTCACTTCTAAAGCAGCAGGCTGAAGAGATGGGCATTCTGGTAAAATGTTGTAACTTGTGCTATTCAGGATGTCAGACTCCACAGATATTGCTCTTTTCTCTCTTTCCACCTTGGAAGAAAGTTTCTTTATCTTGTTCAACTTTGGTTGCAATCTTTATTTAATCTTATTTGATTCTCTTCAATTTTTTAACGTCTTGAGGTAAGTGCAGAGCAGTTCTGTGTCAGTGTAAACTGGAAGGCAGGGGTATCATGCACTTGACACCAGCTTCGGTTGTCTTCAGTGTTAATTTAAGCATTTTTTCTGTTACGTTGTCAGCCCCTTTTATCTTGGAAAAATGTTCACAATATGCAATAGAGTCAAGGTACATCAAAGCAGGGAATACCACATTAGAAAGGGTCGATTAGAGAGTCATTACAAAAGATACACAAAGCAAACACGAGATAAATTGAATTATCTGTAGCCAAAACTTTGTATGCAGGTATTCTCCAGTATAACATAAAGCAAATTGGAAAAAAAATAAAGGTTTTGTGGTATTTTGCAAAGGGATTTGAATCAGAGGCAACGGAGGACTGCCTCGGCATCATTTGGGTCAAGGTCCCTTTGACCCAAATGCATTACCAAGCAAGTGATACTAGTGTTACCTAAAGTGCTGTGAGCAGAAATACTGTTTATCTCATCACTCACGAAAAAAAAGGTGTGAGACCAAACCCAATCTTTTATTTTTTAAAAAATCTGAGTCTACGGTGACTCTCTCCAAAGAAGTATTACCATGTGTCCAGCAGGTCAAGGGAGGTCATTCTCCCCCTCTGCTCTGCACAGGCCACAACTGGAATATAGTTCTGGGCTCCCCAGTTCAAGAGAGACAGGGAACTACTGGAGAGAGTCCAGCGAAGGGCAACAAAGATGATGGAGGGATTGGAGCATCTCCCTTCCGAGGAAAGGCTGAAGGAGCTGGGACTCTTTAGCCTGGAGAAGAGAAGGCTGAGGGGAGGCCTTATTAATGTTCACAAGTATCTCAAGGGTGGGTTTAAGGAGGATGGAGCCAGGTTCTTTTCAGTGGTTCCCAGTAAAGTGACAAGGGGTAACAGGCACAAGCTGGAACATGGGAAGTTCCGATCGAATATGAGGAAAAACTTCTTCACAGTGAGGGTGATGGAGCCCTGGGACAGGCTGCCCAGGGAGGATGTGGAGTCCCCTTCTCTGGGGACTTTCAAGCCCCGTCTGGATGCAGCCCTGAGTGATGTGCTCTGGGCAATCCTGCTTTGGCAGGGGAGTGGGACTGGATCATCTCTAGAGGTCCCTTCCAACTCTGAAATTCCGTGATTCCATGATTCACAGAGAAAAACAGGCTAAAGTGTGTGTTGTGAAGCTTTTATAGTTTATAAAGGGTGGATTTGGAGTTCCATGGACATATTAGCACTCCCTGCTGCAGAAGCTCCCTGCTTAGATTCCCTGTTCTCATGTGGAGTCCTTCACTGTATATAATACCGACAGGAACAAAATGTGATGCCATCTAATGGCATTGGGATACGGTGGTAATGATACCATGCAATGAATATTCCTAAAGTTGTCCCCAAAAAGTTCACTCTTTTTAAGAGTAGTGGTAATTTCCACCACTCACAGGTGATGACAATCATTATTTAGGCCCCCTACATGACATAGCAATGTTTAGCACCTCAAAGTAGAAAGTTTATCTGATTTCATTAATTAAAAATACTACAAAAAGCAGCTTGGATTACACTCTAGCTCTGTGGCAGCCAGATGTTCTTTTCTGGACCTGAAGGGTTTTATCCCTATCTGAAATAGAATCATATAATCATAGAGTGTGTTGGGTTGGAAGGGACCTTTAAAGGACATGTAGTCCAACCCCCCTGCAGTGAGCAGGGACATCTTCAACTAGATCAGGTTGCTCAGAGCCTCATCCAGCCTGGCCTTGAATGTTTCCAGGGATGGGGCATCTATCACCTCTCTGGGCAACCTGTCCCAGTGTTTTGTCAGTCACCATCAATCTTCTGCAACAAAGCAGATGACTGGTAACAGACGTTATTTGTTAAAAACAGAGAGGGCCAAGCAGACTGGTGTCCAGATTGTGTCCAAACCCTGTCGCAATCCAGACAGGACATGCTCCCCTGCCTCTTGTACCTCAGAGAGAATTAGTCTGAAATAGGTGCTCTGCTTATGAGTCGAGAGTTGTTGCTTTCTGTAAGATGAACCTGCTCTGAGCAACCCTCCTCATGGCCTTTTATCCAACTGCTCTGAAGTTGGCCGCTTACCCATGCTGTGGGAGCCTTGAGTATGAAGGGTTTGATTTCCTGTCAAAGGCAATCTGCCTTGATCTGCACAGTGGCTGGGAGAAGATCTTTCTCTTGTGGCACTGAGTTAGAAAACTAATGAACATAAAAGCCTGTCTAGACATGTGGAGGGATGCTGATGTGGGACAAGAAAGATCTGGGATCCCAGCTCTGTTCTAAGAACTCTCTCTCTCTCCACATTTTCTTTGACAGTATTTGACTGCAGTGTGACTTACTACATCCCCATTTCCACTGAACACTACTGTCCACTCCACACTGACTCCAAAATTGTATTTACAAAGACAAAAAATTACAACATTTTTGTGGAATCTACAGGGTGATGATCCACATAAAAGTACAACTTTCTTACAGAAATTCACCTTTTATCCAAGTACCATGCAATCTAGCCTGTAGTTACACTGCAGATTTAGTCTTTCTGGGCTTTCATGGACTCGAAGACATCAAAGAAGTCTCACAACTGATTCCTACACAGTGACACAGATATTAACCTCTTCAGATGATAGCTGATGTGTGTTCACATGTTTAGGAGAAAGGAAAATACTATCTCTAAAAGCAGAACTTTTACTACTCTTACATATCTCATCTTACTAAATAGAAGTAGTATATTTGTAAGACGAAGCAATGTGGCCAAATTCCAATCTGAATATTGGTGTACCATACAACCCAATCTATTTTTAATTCTATTTTGACTTTCTGCAGTTTTGTTCTCAAATATCTCAAAGGTATTTCTAAAGCAAAGTTTAAGTATTGAGCCAAAGAAGCGGTGAAACAAAAGCCCTTTTTTTTTAAACTTGAAATATAAGCTAATAATTAGACCTGACTCAGTGGGTAAGGAGAGAGCGCATCAGCCAACCCGTATAACCGCAGGCGAGTCCCATTGTAATTCACTTGTCTGTATTAAGTTTTCTGGGAGCTCACTCTAATCTCATTTCCACCTCTGCAACTCGTTTTCTCCATGGTTATAAATATACCTGGGACAGGGCACCAGAGCCACTGATACAAGCTCCAGAAGGACTTGATCAGACATATTTTCTTTCTTGAATTTTGCCTGTGGCGCCATTGTCTCAGCCTCCCTTTGCCTCACAGATTGTCACTGTATGTGTGGTCTTAATTTTAAATTCATAATGTGATGAACACTTTGATCACCGCCCCCACATAGATGCTGTTTTACATTGGTTTTGATTTATGTTTTACATAAATAATCTCACTTTATTTTTCTGAATGAAAATAAGTATATAATGAATGACTTTTTTTTTTAGAAGTTGCTAATAACTATACCCAGTTGGGATGAGAGTTCCTTTTGTGTCTTCTACAGAAAAAAATTAATGATTTTATGATAATCAGATCTATAAAAGCTACCTTTCAAAAATAATGAGCTAAATTGTGCAGGTTTTTTCCCATCAGTAATGTATTCTTTTTTTTGAGAATATACTCTTGTAAATTAATTTAAATTTGGAAGAAAAGAATATTTGTCCCAGAGGATAAGTTTGTATCTTGCAGAATGCAAGTTTAAGTAAGGGACAGCCAAGTGTTTGCCCTCTGATTGTTTAATATAATTAGCTTTAGGCAGGTGACCTTTCAGAATAGTGTTTCTTGCAAATAATTTTGTATTCACATTGGTTGTGGAAAGTTCCACAAATTACTTTGTGACACAAAAAGGTCAGCCTCCATAATTAATGCAGTTTGTAATTCGGCTCTATACCTGTGATAGAAATAGTGTATCTGTGTGACATTGTGTAAGGGAGGGATGGGGGATCACAACTAATTGCTGCCTCCTCTCTCTTGAAGGCTACCCATTTTAATTTATATAAAAACCGAATGTGGTTCAATAAATGCCTATTCTCTTCAAGCTCGGATGGTCTATATCTGCTGACATTCCAAACGCTGCATCAGATCTCATGGTGCTCGTTAATTAGCATTTACAGGTTTTCAGCCAAAGTTTGGACTTTTAATATCCGTCATGCTTTTTAATGAACTTCCTTGGGACCTAAATTGAGAAAATCGGCCAACTCCTAGACACTACCTATCATCAACTCATCCTTTCCTCTCTACTAATAGCTCACTTCTAGATGTTATCCGCTACAAATCCGGAAAATCACCTGAAACAGATACTGTACTTCTCAGGCCTCTAGAGAATGTGAAATTGAACCTATAACATTTCTTGAATTTTTAGCCTCAAGTTGACTAAACAGATTTCTGTATAAAAGTTCACCAACCTCTGCTCATGAAGAGAAGTAGATGCTGTACAAGCATGTTAGTGAACAAGGCGAGGGGGCTAAGAGGCTGATACCTCTGATTGTCCCAACCCACTGGAGACAGGAATTGGATCTGGCAGCACACCTTCTCCATGGCAGATGATTGATAGCAGGGACTGGAAAAGTAGCACAGTTCCCATTTTTGAATTCCTGACACCAGATCAGCTTTAGCTTCGGTCACCAGGTCTCTCACCAGCCAGCCCCTGGTGGTAGGTAAAGGGTAGGTAGGTGTTGACCCAGGGTAAAAGTCTCAGGGAATTCATCTTGATTTGCTGCAAATCCACAGGTACCTATCCTGCAAACGCTGCTGAGTGAGTGATGCTTCTTCCCCCTGAAACCATTGTACAAGTGAGTCACTCATAATTCCTATGGAAGGTTTTTAACTACGTGGAAAAAACCCAACGCATTTCTATAGTTGAAGACAGAGAAAATATTTTTGCAGCTTCTCGGAGCCTTGAAAGGCAGCAATCGCAGTTCTGAATGGGGCTGCCACAACGATTATTTGCAGAAAGTGTGTGGGAGAATGACTTCATGCAGCAATTGTCTGTTTTCTATTAATAAAAAATATAATTTCCGAGCAAGGGAACATATTTTCAGTCAAAGGCACCGTTTGTAAGCCCATGGCAAGTATGCATCGCAGAGAGCTGATTGATTTTTGCTCCCAAATGATAGATTTACCATGTGCCCAATTCTGCTGAGAGAAGTGTGCCCCAAAAGAGGGAAAAAAACCACCAAAGCAATATGTTAAATGCAGTTAATTTAGGAAAAGAGTCAGAGTATTTTACATCCAACATACACTCCGGGAAATACCTGAGCTGATCAAGCCCTTTTGTAACAAGGTCCTGAGCTGGCTGGAGCACGGAGGAAAAACTCCCTCTTTCCATGAAGTGAGGAAGGCATTTCAAGAGACCACAAAATACTGAACTGAACGAAATATCTCTTTTAAGAAAAACAATCTCAGAATACCCAGGTGAGACAGATCAAATTAAGAGGTCTGATGGCAAATCTAAACTGCCAATTTCCAGTGCCCCTAAGGAGCATATTTCTTTACAGGCCTGCTCTGTAACCCACGTATTTTCAGCTGACTGAAGTCCTCCCAGTGTTCTCTGGTTTCTTAGGAAAAAAAAAATTATCCGTTCTCTGTCATCTTTGGGGCCTAGGAAGCAAATCCCCTTTCTTCATGAGTGTCCCAATTGACAAGCAGGGCTCCTGACTCCCCGTTTCATGGGTTTCTTCCTCTTGCTTGCCCCAGTGTAGATGAGAAATGTTCCCTTCAGCTGTGAACGTTGTTTCTTCCATAAGCTTCTGCCTGCACTGAGGTGAAGTAGCCATTGCAAGGCAAAAAGGCAACTCAGGCACAGAAGATAAGTGGTACTTACACAGCCAACTGCATCCGCGCAAGGAAGTGTAATCACTTTCATAACTGAAATATTTGTGATAATAAAGTTACCATGAACTCATAAGCATATGGTACAACAGGTTGGAAATTCTGACCTAGAGAAAATTCTGAAGTCATGTTGTTTCAGGTTTTGTGTCATGTTGTTTCATGTTTTGTATCCAACGATACTTGTAGTCTGCTTCTCCTCTTGGTTGTGGCCTTAGCTCCCAGGCAAATATTCCCAATGAGCCTTCGATGCTTTGTGCTCTGCTGGTGGGGGAGAGCTGGAAGGTTGCAGCAGTGGTTGATGTATAACTGACCCAATCCAGCAGCTCAGCAACCATTTTCGGTCAGCACTTGTGGAGGCTTTGGGGCTGGGGCGGCACTTTGCATGAAAATCAGCAAAGGGTGAGGGACTTGCTGGACACTAAGAAATGAACAACCATTTTATTCAACCACTTCCCTTGTAACTTCAAAATTTTGAATTTTCTTCATCGCATTAACAGGATACGCTTTTCTCTTTTTTTTTTCTCTAATGTAAAAAAAGACGTTATTAACATGTTATCCTTTTCCTTCCACTGCAGGGCTTTGTGCAAACAAGAGTGCTTTCATCTGCCACTGAATCATATATATATATGTGATCTGCTGCTGCTGCATGCATTCAGTCTTCTACTTTCCGTCTTTTTAGTTATTTACTGATGCTCTGCCTGCTGCCGGCTCTGCTAGCTCCTCCCTGCTTAACTTTCAGTCTTGTGTTATCCCCTCAGAGGTTTGGGGGGGGGGGGGGG
>VXBO01004258.1:6899-21795 GCA_013400135.1 Rhinoptilus africanus
AAAAAAAAAAGAGCAGGAAGTACTATAAAATTGTTATAGTCAGTGTGCAATTTTCCCAGGTTCTGGATGAGGTTTATGGCATCTGTTTCTTGTTTCTGATTCACTGTCTGGTCACTGGACTAGAGAATACAGTTATTTGTTTACCCAGCTGTGTTTCCACCCCTGGGGCAGTGGATTCCAAGTCTACTGGATGCCCCTCCACATGAAAGCAAACTGTGGCCTGCACTCTGCTGCCAAAAGGATTAAGAAAAACGCATTAGATCGATTGTGGCACAACACTTGGCTGCCTTGGACTCCAGTTCGTATAGAAGTTCCAGCATGTCCGACACAGCAGCATCCAGCGATGGCATGACTTCATTCAGGCCACAACAGTCTACCGTTAATCTCCACTCTCCATTAGACTTTTGGGGGGCCCAGAGCTGGATGCAGTACTCCAGGTGGGGTCTCACCAGAGCAGAGTAGAGGGGTAGAATCACCTCCCTCAACCTGCTGGCCACGCTTCTTTTGTTGCAGCCCAGGATATAGTTGGCTTTCTGGGCTGCGAGTGCACATTGCTGGCAAGACCTGAAACATATTCAGAAGTAATGAAGCACCTAGCAATAGAAGCATGCTGGTTCGAGCATCCCAAAGGTATACAAAAGTCTCAAATGCTATTGCAATTAGCCTGGAGGAGAAAAGGGAGATGAAGGAAGGTGTCTCCTCCACAGATTGATTCTCAGAGGAGAAAAGTTAAAGATGTAGTTACTAGAAGTTACTGGATACTAAAAGTTTCCACTAAATAGCTCCTGAAATACAAAGATGAACACGCCACTTCTCTTCTGCCTTGTTCATCACACTTAATCATTAATGAGCACAGCCACAGCACACACAATTTCATCATATCATAAGCCCACACTACAAAGCACAGCAAAATGATAATCTTGACCCATGACCTAAGGATGATAAACAGCACAACAGGGAGCACAGACAGCAAATAAGGTATTACAAGATACAGCCCCAAGAGCAATATTGTTACTGTTGATTCCATACAATGAATGCTTATGTCAAATTTGTTCTAACATGCTTTTATCAGGTTTTTCATTACCTTAACTCACCAAGCCCGCCGTTGGGCGCCAAAAAGGCCACAAGAGCTGACCCTGAGTAAACTTTTTGATAAAACTAATACTGCAAACAGAACTAGCTGAAACCAGCAAATGCAAGCAAAAAGAAAAAGATAAGGACCAAGGAAAGAATTCCAAGAGAATAAGGTAATGTCAGAAGAAGGCCGGCCCAACTACCAAGAAAACCAGTAAGAAATCAAGAGACCACTGACCAGAATCAAGTGATTGGATGTAGGGATCAGGTGCTGAGTGGTACGGATATAACTGGAGGACATGACCTGGGATAGGGGTCCCTCTTTGGAAGCACCCATCTTGAGCTGCTCTGCATGTCAGATAAATAAACCACTCATTTACTCAGCTGATTGTCTTCTACTCAGTCTCATTGTCTTCGAGCAGAACCTAGGGCCTGGAGTCCTGTTGGAATGGCATCTGCATGATTCCTACCATAGTCTAGGTTGTGGTGGCATAATTCCTGCTCTGCCGAAATGATGGATTTGAGCACTGCCACCTTAGTGTTGCTGGGTGATGTCACCTGCGTAGAGTGGATTTAAGAATACAAAGAAAACTGCTTTGAACTGAATAAGAAAGAACATGAAAGATGGAAGATGCTGACATATGATTTTATACTCATGTTATTTGCTTTATTAATTTTGAATGTTCATCCTCCTGTGGGATGAAATTCTTGTGTTTGATATTCTGGCTGAGACTAAATCCTACCTTTGGTGAAAAGAACAAGTACACGGAATTTTCCAATGTAGTTGCTTTTTGCCATTTCAATGAACGTGCTAGAATCAGAGAACTGAATCTAATCACATGTGTGTACAGGTAGTGTTCACATTATACCCCCTAATATGGCCTTATAATGGATACTGAGATTGGAAGAAGTAATCATAACCTACATTTTCTTTTCTGTTGAGCGAAGCATCTCATGGGCCTAGAAATAATTTTGCATACTGAAACATCCTTTTAAAATAAAATCCCCTGAAATTTCTGAGACAGCTAGGTTAATGAAGCATGCAGCATACACAGAGCATACAAAGTCAGGAAAGGCAAAGATAATGCTTATGGATTCCTGAACTGTGAGGCCAAAAGACGCCACCAAGCTCCTGCTCTAGGGCTGCCCTTTGATAGCTGCAGTTTGAACCAAGGTCTTTTTTTTCAGACAACATAACTGGCTTTGACTTTTACGTGACTGATTCTTGAGAATAATAGCCACTGACAAATTGTTCAAATGATCACAACTACAGCCATAATCTGAAAATTTTCAGTATACGATATTTTTGAGAGCCCCTTTCTAGTGAGCCATACAGCCCCTTATGCAAAAAAAAACCAAACCCCAAACCTAGAGACTAGGATATACTATTTTTTATTCATCTTCTTAGGTACTGAACAAATCTCTCAACTCCATTTGAAGCTGCTGGAGAACTGAGCATGGAGGATGCATCTTATCACTGCATATCTGAAATCCATCTGAGAGATATCCACCAGCCTTCAAGCTGAAATTAACTTTGATAAATTGGTGTCTGATTTAAGAGAGACCTGCTGCCTGCCTCTGTACCTGTACTGTCAAACAACATGCAAACAGTGTTAAAGAGATTGACTTTTGTTATTCTGTGGTCTCTATATGTACTAATTGTGCTCATAAATCCACAGAATATGCTTGGAATTTGGGATTATTCAGATCTAGTTTCAGAGAAGGTGATAATGCCTTGGCTCTGCAATTACAGCAGTGTCTAATTACCTGAAAACGTGATGGAACACATCAGCCTGTGGTTTGACAATGAAAGACAATGATTATTGGTTATATGATAAACTCCAATAGTTTAAGACATTTAGCCCATTGTGGCTAGTTTCTCAGGTTTTAATACAAATAATGACATATAAGCACAGGGAAAGGTCGACTAGGTATGAAACAATATAAATTTCCATTGTGTATTTTTAGTTAAAAGGGGAATATTGTCTTCCTAAAGCAGTTCTAAGGAGAAGCTGTGCAACTTACTGCAAAAATCACATGCAGAGCAGAATTACTGGGAAAGTTAGTAAAGATAAGTAATTTTAGAAAGGACTTCTGTTTTATTAATCACTGGCCTATTGGTAACAGCTTATTAAGATAAATATCACCGGCTACTCAGCAAATTCTTTTACAGTACTGCGCACTCACTTTACTAGGAAAAAAGACCGAGCACCATCAAGTGGCAGATGTTGCTACAGCAGTTACAACGATGTACATAAGTTCCCATTAGCAACAACAGTGATTCTTTCCCGACTAGAAAACCACAGAAGCCCCTTTTCCTTCAATTTACAAGGCATTTAACATGAACGTACTTAGAACTTAAAAAGAAACGCAATAAAACTATAAATTAAGAAACCAGTATCACCTAGAAAGAAAAATCAGCTACAAAAAATTTAAAATGCCTTGCTGTTCCTGCAGAAAGTGTTTGTTCCCCAGCACAGAGAACTTTAACACTATTTTATCTAAATTAATTTTGAGAGACTTCAAACACTAAATCAAAAGACTTGTACAGCATCAGCTCTTTTACTGAGAAAGTGGGTGGCTCTTAAAAGAGCCTTTGGGTCGAGCAGGTCTGGCACAAGGGCGCAGCGGCAGCTTACTTGGAGCTGGTGTACTTGGTGACAGCCTTGGTGCCCTCGGAGACGGCGTGCTTGGCCAGCTCGCCGGGCAGCAGGAGCCGCACGGCCGTCTGGATCTCCCGCGAGGTGATGGTGGAGCGCTTGTTGTAGTGCGCCAGGCGCGAGGCCTCGCCGGCGATGCGCTCGAAGATGTCGTTGACGAAGGAGTTCATGATGCCCATGGCCTTGGAGGAGATGCCCGTGTCGGGGTGCACCTGCTTCAGCACCTTGTACACGTAGATGGAGTAGCTCTCCTTGCGGCTCTTCTTGCGCTTCTTGTCGCCCTTCTTCTGCGTCTTGGTGACGGCTTTCTTGGAGCCCTTCTTGGGCGCGGGGGCGGACTTGGCCGGCTCGGGCATCGCAGCAAACCTACGACTCTTACAAACGCGACACCACCACTTGCAGCAACCAAAACCGAAGTGCTGGGCGCCACCCCGATGCCACATATTTATAGCTCCCTTATGCAAATGAGCAGCATTCCTTCTGCGTACGGTCATTGGTCAGAACACACCTATGCGTCATAGCTCCCCTATAGCCATTTTTTATTGGTCAGAATTCGATTCGCGACCTCATTGGCTGCCCAGCGGAGACCTACTTCTCAGCCTATCAGAGGAGGGGCGAGGTGGCAAAGCGAGGCTATAGCTGAGCAGCGCCAGCTCCTTCCTCTGTTCCGCTGCTGGTTGCTGTTAGAAGCGAGCGAAGGAGCGAACGAGGATGTCCGGCCGCGGGAAGCAGGGCGGGAAGGCGCGGGCCAAGGCCAAGTCGCGCTCGTCGCGGGCCGGGCTGCAGTTCCCCGTGGGCCGCGTCCACCGCCTCCTGCGCAAGGGCAACTACGCGGAGCGGGTGGGCGCCGGCGCCCCGGTGTACCTGGCGGCCGTGCTGGAGTACCTGACGGCCGAGATCCTGGAGCTGGCGGGCAACGCGGCCCGCGACAACAAGAAGACGCGCATCATCCCGCGCCACCTGCAGCTGGCCATCCGCAACGACGAGGAGCTCAACAAGCTGCTGGGCAAGGTGACGATCGCGCAGGGCGGGGTGCTGCCCAACATCCAGGCCGTGCTGCTGCCCAAGAAGACCGACAGCCACAAGGCTAAAGCCAAGTGAACGCCACAGAAAGCCGGCACGTTGTTTCTTACGGAGAATATAATCTTAAGGCTCTTTTCAGAGCCACCCACTAAATCATAAGAGAGCTCAGTTATCCCTACTGTTTTTTTATACGAATTACTCAACCCGTGTTTTGTCGTTTTATTTCTCCATGTTTATTAGCGGTATTTTCGGCTCGGGTGATAATTAGCAACGCTTTCCATGTTTCTGTTAACACCAAGTCGTGCCAAAATGTCCTTCCAAAGCAAGTCCTTCCGGAGACGGGGTATTTTCCGTTCAGTTCTTAATCCAGTGATCACGGGAGCGGTGTGTTTGGGTGAGAGCTCCCGTCCCTCCGGCTCTCCCTCCCCCCTCTTCCGCGTTTTTCTTCTCCGAGAGTGGCTGAAACAGCACCGGAGATACGAGGCGCGGGGAGGGGGGGGGAGGGGCAGCGGGCCGGGCTCTCCGCTGGCCAATCCATGTCCAGGGCGGGCTTTTCCAATACTTAAAGCTCCTTTTCTTTCTCATCGAGAACAAAAGGAAGAGCTCAGGGCTATTTTCGGGTCAGTAAGCAAACCGTCCCCTCCTCCCCCAAAACAGACAAAATCGTTTAAGGAGATACCTTAAGAGAAATAATACAATAGATTAGACGTGGCTCAGTAGCAGCGTGCCTGACAAATTGCATTGCTTTTCTTACAAAATATATTCTTAAAAAAAGTACGTCCGATTTTTATCAAATCATTACTATAAAACATTGCTTCCTGGTAGTCAAACCAATTACTCGGCAAGAAGACGTAAAAGTCTACACTTCCCTAAAGCCGCCGCGTTATATCGTGCTCGTTAGCGTTTCTTTCGGTAATCGTAGGGGGGGGGGGAGGAAAAGACACAATTGACCTCTGACGACTTACGAATTACAGGATCCTTGCTGCAGATTACTGACGACCTCGGTGCCTCAGCTCCTTTAGGGAAAGTGTGGGTGGCTCTTAAAAGAGCCGTTGGATAACAAAATATGTAGAGCAGGACTCTTCCAGTATAATTTACTTCTTTTTGGGTGCTGCCTTCTTCGCCTTGGCTGCTTTGGGCTTGGCCGCCTTGGGTTTGGCTGCTTTGGGCTTCACCGCCTTTGCCTTGGCCGGACTCTTGGCTGCTTTTTTGGGTCTGCCTGCTTTAGCCGCTTTCTTGGGGCTCTTAGCCGCTTTCTTAGCTGCAGTAGGCGCCGGCTTCTTGGCCTTTTTGGGGCTCTTCTTCACGGCTGCTGCTTTCTTGGGCTTCTTGGCGGCGCTGGCGGGCTTCTTGGCCGCCGGCTTCTTGGGCTTGGTTGCAGCTGCCCGTTTCTTGGGGGCTTTTTCCTTCACTTCTCCCGGCTTCTTGTTGAGGCGGAAAGAGCCGGAGGCGCCGGTGCCCTTGGTCTGCACCAGGGTGCCCTTGCTGACGAGACTCTTAAGCCCCAGCTTGATGCGGCTGTTGTTCTTCTCCACATCGTAGCCGCCGGCGGCCAGCGCCTTCTTGAGCGCGGCGAGCGAGAGCCCCTTGCGCTCCTTGGAGGCGGAGACGGCCTTGGTGATCAGCTCGGTGACGCTAGGGCCGGCGGGTCTGCGGGCTTTGGAGCCGCCCGCCGCCTTCTTCGGCTTCTTGGCGGCGGCCTTGGCACCGGGCGCGGGCGCATCGGGGGCGGCGGCGGGAGCGGTCTCGGACATCGCGGCGGCGTCCTCTGCGGAGCAGCCGAACACAATTGGGCTGGCGCGGGTCAGATGCTCGTATTTTTAGAGAGGAGCCGCGCGGTGATTGGTGCGTTGCAGAGCCCGCCCCGCTGCACGGCCGGGGAGCTCTTCGGTGTGCTCGATTTGTGTTTCTTTGGACTCACAAAAGTGTGTTTTCCTCGGAATTTCTGCCACCAAATCGCCCCGTTTCCCCGGTGAGGGAGGAGAAGAGCAGGTACTTGCGTTCGGGAGAGTTTCCAGCCGCAAAGGCGCGGGCTGAGTTAAAGCAGAGGCGATAAATCCCGTGTGCTGCTGCTGGAGAGACCTCTGAAGAGAGAAACTTTTGTTTTTCCTTGCAAATTAAAAATTTCCTTTTGACATAAATGTCACAGCAACGACTCAGTCTGATTCTTTAGAGGGTTTTCTTGGTGTCAAAGTAGAAATCGGCCGATTTAAAGCTATTTTGGCAGTTTAAATTGATTTTGAAGAGGAGGAAGTAACACAAACTCCTCTTTCAGCTCTGAATATGGATTAAGAACCGGTTCCTTTGACCATGTGTTTTACCTCCTAAAACGCTAAAGTCCAGTGAAATAGTGTCTTGTACAACCTGCTATTGCACTTACCATAGATCCATAAGCATTTTGTTAATATCTGGTGATTTATGAACACACAGTTGTTTTATTTTGTCTTCCTGGAATTTCTGCAGATGGGAGGCAAACTTGCCCTCCTGCCTTGTGCTGGGTGTTTTCTTTCTTTTGTTTGTTTTCCATGCGAATTTCTGTACTAATTATTAAGTAAATCAAGCTATTTGCTTTTCATCTTGCATGTTACTCTCAAGGAAACAGTTATTTGATAGATGATGTTACAAAACTACAGCTTTGTAAAAGAATGCAAGCTCTTAAACTGCTGGGATATTTGCTGGAATTATCTTTGTCTCTCTAGTAATTTAAGATGTACAAGGGCTAGTATAGCAGTGTAGTAATTATACTTTTCTTTCCCGGGGAGTATTATCACGTTATGTATATCTTGAACAGTAGTAGAATTTAAAATCATATTACTGTTTGGGATTTTTTGAATACATCTCACCCAGTATGTCTACACAAAGGTTTATCTAAAGGCAATTCTGAATCCTCTTCCCACTTTAAATAAAATCCACCTAATTCTTCCTTATGGATTTTACAGCCACTACTGAAATGAGGAAATACTTTCAGGACAAAAAGCAAAGCACTTTGTGATAACCTGAGTTTTAACAAGGGGAGAGGTAGGCCATAGGTCGTTCCTAAAGGACCAGGAAGAATTCAATCAATATTGATAACTGCTTAAAGATGATGTAATATGCTGAACAGAACTGAGCTCTGGAATAATATTTCATTAATTTCAACCTGATTATAAAGAAACGTATTCTCCATTGCCTTTTGTAGTTACTTAAGGATCACAAAGACCACACTTCAGCCCTGCCCTCTGATTTCCTTTGATATAACCGGATATAGGGTAAACAGAGTATTTAAGTAGGTGTTAGAAACTGAAATTTCAGGTTATGTGAATAAGTAGTTTTAGGTAAATCTAATCCTATTTCCACTTCATTGATTCATTTACAACAGCCATTTTGTAAATACTAAATGTGCATATACTATGAAAATATTTTAGTTTGCTGTAAAATTGTGTTTCAGTGAATATGAAACTATGCATCAATGCAACGAAGGGAAAAATTGCAACCCACACCCTAGAAGAAAAAAAATATCAGAAAAAAACGTTGCTGGTAAAGTGCATGTGAGCTCTGTAGTGCTCCAACAGGAAGATAATTGAGAGAAGGACTAATCAAATTGCGACTGTTAGGGTCTTGATTTAAAAGTTATGTAGCATAAAATATGGATATAGGAATGAAATAAATTGAAGTGGATGTGGGTATTGAAGATACACCTTCATAAATTACCAAAAAAAAAAGGACTAAAATAAATATATATATTTTTAAGTCTACATGTTATATGTGTTTGTAAAATCAATGAATGAGACTTGCTATTGACTTTACTGCAAAGTGAAATAAAGTAGCAATGCTGTGAGAAGATGTAATTTAGCAGCTACCAAGACACTTCATAGCACACAGACAGAGGAAAAGTGTAGGCTGTGAGTGACATGTTAGCAAAATGAATACTCGTGTGGCCTACTCTTTTTCTTTTGAACTCATACACATTTGCTTCAGTAACCTTCACTGGAGGAGATTTAAATACTCCAGCCCTCAGTTGTGGCTTCACAGAGTGTTGATTCACATTTATTGGTGGCTGAAATTGAGGTGGCTAAAATGGTCGCCATCACAGTTGTCTGCCTGGCTTTTCTCCCAGCAGTTGCTACTCTCTCCCTGTGCCCAACATGGATAGCTAATAATACGTGTAGCAGCTTCTGATCTCCAACAGTTACAGTCTACTAACTTAAAATAAACTGAAGTAACTTCAGAAATTTTATGACACAGATAGATCTTTCTTATTTAATGCCTTTGCTGCAAAGACATAAAATTAACTGCTGCTTGAACACATGTTCTTCTCTACATGAAAGAAATACATGCAGGAACCAAATTTTTGAAAATCAACTTCCATTTGGCAATTTTTGCTCTGCAAAAATTTTTGCTCTGCAGTCGGAGCAGATAGTTTAAAAGGAAAGGACAGATGTACTTAGGCAAAGAAAAAATGTGGTGAAGGATTATATAAAAGGCAGGAATGGTAGTTTCACCTCCAGCTGAGCAAACGAGAAAAGGAAATAATCCTGGTTTAGGCATAGGACATTGTAGAAAGACTTAATGAAAAAGGCACCATGTAGACTCTGACATGTAGTTTGGCTTTCCCAATGAGACTGGAGGGAGGTAGACCTCGCCATTCATTAAAAGAGGAGGGGAGCGATATCAGGATCTCCAGAGATACCTTTTGGGAAAGCATTACTGTAATATCTGCGACATCTGAATGACTTCATTCCTTCTCACTTCATGGGCACCCCAGCAGGCCACGCTACATCACAAACCTGCACAAGATTGCAGTCTGAACCCTGCAAGTTGCTTCCCTTCAGATACCTGGATCTGTCCAACTTTTGCAGTTCTCTATTAAGACCTCTTGGCATAAGCAAGGAGACACATGAACAACAGCCAAGGGCTGGCACTGCACCTGAGAGCTATCAAAAATTCCCATCTCCAGCTTAGGGCCTGCCAGTACTTGTTCATAAGAAAATGAGCTCTGAGTTATATTTAGATATTTTTGCAGTAATGAGAGGTGGCACAGTAGTTGTTCTTCTCAAGCTATTTTGTTAGGAGGCATTAACATGAGAGCTAGCCACACTAATGTGGTTAATGGGCTGCTCTACCTGCTGTAGGTGAGTGCCATGGTCAGTCGTTCTTAGAGAGCCAGAGGAAGTACAGCTGATATGCCTGGGCACCACAGCCCCTCTCCTTCCTTCCAGTGACAATTTGCAAAGAGATTTAGGTGAGGGCCTTTACGTTATGTGCTGCCCTCCCGCATACATGTTCCACAGGAAAGAGGTGTAAATACACCCTACAACTCTGATTACACTCTTATTACAGTGTTACACCCATGTCTGTCTTGCCCTCAGTGACTTCATCCTTCGTCTGAGTTAAAAATGTAATAACGTGTGTGATCAAACCAGCCAGCACAGTTTAACAGCTTTTAACCCTTAGCCAAGCAATTTTAAAGTGGTACCTACCAAACTACAAACTCGTTGCAGCTCAGCAAACAAGTTTCATCCTACATAATACTAATGTTGCTGCTGCTGCTGCTGTTGTTAAGACTCCTTAGTGTAAATGAGGCCACACAAGGCCTTTTAAATCCAGTGTATGGCTGAACATCTATAGTGGGCAGGACAAATAGGGTAGGGCAACGGATGACTGTGCCCGTAGACTCAGCTTCCTGGAATGTTGCACACTCCTCCCTGTACTCTTGGTTAAGGGTTGGGGCACCTGTTGTGGCCTCCCTTCATCATTGCCATGGCATGTCATTTGGCAATTGAAAACCTATAGTACAAAACTTGGATATGTCCATACTTAGGAGGCACTGGGAAGGTTGCCTTTCCTGGGGAAGAAGAAAAAAAAAAAAAAAAACAACAGCAAAAATGCAGGGAACCAAAATCCCTCCCAGAACAGCTAATAATGAAAAAAAGATGCACTCTGTTCTTTCCTGTATAGGAGTTTTCCAGGCTAACACATTTTTGCTTTTCTCACACGCAGGCAAAGAAAAGATCCTCACTGTCAGTCAGATACCAAAGAAGAGAATTATTTATGTCTTAAAGTACTTTGGTCTTCTAAAATTAACCTAAGGCACTTGACAAACTGTCTGCTGGACCACGCTGGCATGCTTTGAATGTAGTCATCAACCAGTGATTGAGGACACCAGGCCTGAGACAAATTCTTCATGAAAAGTAAGTAACATTAACAGAAGCTGCATCAACTGTGGCTCCCCAAAGAAATCACGTTCTCCTGAATCGACAGTGCCTCTCTTTCACCTGCACTTAATAGTGAATTCCACCAAGGGAGGGTGCCACCACACTGTCCTTTCAGAGCAGCATCTCCATCAGCACTGAGGCCTGGGCTCGCAGAGAAATGCGCAGCCCACACAGAGCAATGCTGAGCAACCCACTCTTCCTCCCCACAGCACCCCGGCTCCTCTGCATGATTTCTTTCCTATCTGTGTGCCAGTGCTCCCTGTGAATGCTGGTAAGAGGGAGGGAGCAATGTTACCAATCCACATGGTCCCTCCAGCCAGAGCCGTGTTTGGTACCTATGGGGGGACAAATTGTCCTTGGCCACGTAGTGCACGCACAGCTGCTATGCAGTCTGCCGTCTCCCTGGCTGGTGACACCCCAGGCGCTGATGTGACAAGCTTCCAGGTACAGTTGGGTTGTCAGGCAATGCATTTTCTTTTGCCACGCAGGCAGTTATGGTGGCACCCAGAGACTGTGTGGGCTGGACTTCTGCCATCAATGACAGCCAAAGCACTGTGTGACACACCATGTAAAGGTACTCTCATTAAGTGATGCTGCCTTGCTGGTTTTCCTCAGAGATGTGGGGGTGAAGCAGGTACTGGCTCCAGATAAGGCTGTTTGTGCCATTTTTCTAGAGCAGGAGTATTGCAATCATTTTGATGCCAGCAATATAGGCTGTCTTTCTTCTCACAGAAGGGAGTAAAAAGGTGCTGAAGAGTTGTTCAGCACTCAGGGGTGCTGTGTTGTAGCGTATGTTTTTTTATAGTACATGCTTTGCAGCTGCGCAGTCCATAGGCTGGTGCCAGCATGGCACTGTCGCCAATGAGGATGTCATCCAGATTGCCAGGGGCAGTGGAAAGGCTGGTGGTACCCAGATTTCCCCACGATATACAAATGAGGCCAGTCACTCAGCACTCCTGCTCTCAGACAGTTAGGAAGACGGGAATCTGGCTTCAAAGGCTCAGGAGAGTATATGTATACAGTGTGGGCACATTCAAGAAGAATATATTTCACCTATTTTGCCTGCAAACTGCCTTGTGTGAACTGATTCCAGAAAGAAGTATTGGATACCATGTGAAGTGTATTAAGTCTAAATCTTTGTCTTCCTGACATAGGTTTTTTTCCTGTTTTACACACTGAAAATGCAAATTTTGTTTGCTTCATGCATGAAACGAGGAGCAGAATAACAAGTTTAACTTTTGTGTGCTGTTTGAGGTTAGTAGTTTGCAACATCTTACATTTACTTGCATGGTGAATGAGACTAGCACACAAGCCAGGAGCAGGGAGAGGCCTGCATCCAGCTATTTAGAAGTGATAAGTAAAAAGAAATCAGATGGGGTTTTGGGTTTACCCAAACTGAAATAGGAGGCACCTACAAGAAAGGAAACTTAATAGTCCAAATTACCCAAAGCAGTTGAGACAAGGACCTGCTGAACAATAAGGTAAACATTTGAGTAATACTGATATTAACTGTCCAGATCTAATGCATGCCCATTTATACAAACATCTTCCTGGAGAAGGAGGGGGAAGAAAAAAGGAAAAAAAGAGAAAGGCAAAAAAAGGGATTAGACTCAGCAGCTGAATGAAAACTAAAGTGGAGACAAAGGTATAATCTCTGCTTTTTTAATTAATTCTTTAGAATAAGAGAGGCCTTGGCATATTGAGTACGTGGAAAGTTTTTCAAGGGTTACCACTGTCAGTGACATCACTGAATGAGGACAGGAATGTTTGTTTGCATTTCTCACTAATGAAAAAAACCTGTTCTTATACTCGAAAACTGTTAGGTTTTAGGTTTTTCTTTTTTTCATTTTACAACATGTGATTACTCCAGTAACATGGTGAATAGTCTTAGCTCTGGTTTGGATTGTTTTGAGTGTTTCTGTCACCTGGTTATGATCTCTTCAGTGTTGAATGAGACCGTGTTCTGTTGGGCTAGTATCAGGTGGCCAAAAGCCCTAACTCTGGGAGAGGACAGAGTATAGTAGCAGAACTTGTTCCTGCATTTAGGAATACCAGCAGGGATCCAGAATGAGGAGAAATAAATGGGTAATATGAGTGGGACAACCTTCAGAAAGTACTGTGCTTTGAATTTCTTTCTGGACAGACACTTATCAACACAACACTCGAAGAATTGAGTGATTCACAGGAAACTTCCATCTGGGCCGATATCCCATCTCTGACAGAGGTTAGTTAAAAAAAGTGGGTAAAAACAATAACTAGTGTTTCATCAAAATGATGTCTTAGGTCCTAAGTGGTTTGTAGGCTAGGGACACACCAAGTCAGGGGGGATATCTTTGAATTGGAGATGCTTGAATGGATTTTTCTCCCGTCTGTTTATTGATTGATTTCTCTGGATATAGCAGCTCTCATTTTTCATGATTTAGGATGTGGCTTTAGCATGACAAATTATGAAAGACTGACAAACATGTTCAGTGGGAGATGGACAAATGGGTGATGGATGTGTATACTACATGGTACGTATCCCTTTCATAGACGAGAATCTCATTTATATACAGTTAAGTGTACTTAGTGTGTGTGTTTGAGACAAAATGATGCTGGAAAACATGCTTTCTATGGTGTAGATGAAGTGGGACAAAGTGTCAACAAGCATAGAGAGTGAATTGTACTCCCTTTCCTGTAGATGAAGAAAGGTGAAAAGAATTTGAAACAAAGAGAATGACAAGTCATTTAAAAGAACAAAGAAAAAGAAATTGGGGAGGGCCAGGCAAAGACATTCCCGTATAAAATATCAGAACTGAAAGATGCTGGGAAAGAATTACCTCACCATTATATTTTTAGATCCCATCACTCACACAGCTCTTCCCTCCTGGGGTCACTGTGACTGAGGAAAAAACAAATGCCAGTGTCAAGGAGACAAACGGGTTGCAAAGAGTTCACAAAGATCTCCCTGAGACCTTCATCTTGAAAAGATTTCCTCTGCGTCTGTGTGGATAATGATGCCTGTATTTGCCATGATGTGATCAGGCAAACCCTTCATATTGGAATTATGCTAATCTCATAGCCCCATTAGGCCCTAAGTTACAAAAAGGAGGACTGCAAGGATAGCCAGGAGAAATGAGGTATAGTTTTAACAGTCATGATGACTGATTTTCAGTCATGAAGTCATACCAAAATAACAAAAAGAAATCGTGTCACTGGCAGTGTACACTGGTGAGAGAAAAACATATTACATGGAAGAAAAAATATCTATACACTCAGAATGATGTAAGGCCTTTGAAAACATGGAGGTACACATGCACGTAGCTGACATAGCCATTTCTGTTGTACATTTGACAGGCATGACTAATATTTATACAGGTAGTATGAGTGATCTAAATGAAAAAATAATGATTTTTGAATGTGACCAGAATGTCTGGGACTTATTGTGAAGCAACATTCCAGATGCAACCTAGCAAATAAATGGCCTTTTCCAGTTCTGTGCTGAAAAAGGCCATTGCAGACTCACCAGTACTGCAATAGTCTGAGATACAGGCATTTCCAGCTTCCAAAAAAATATGCACAGGTTTTGTTTTTTTTTCGGGCTGACATGAAGGCATAGATGTGACTTTCCTGATTCTTCACAGCATAAGGCAAATACTACCAAAAAGCCAAGGAGGAGACCCGTTTGTACATTTAGAAGCAGGCTCTCAATACTATCATTGAGTCATTGCAATGTGACTCCAGTGCTGTTGAGACCTGGTGAGCACGACCTTAAAAACGGTCCGCTGGGGGCCGCAAGGCCGCCGGTTCCCTGCTCATGGGCACGCTCGGCTCGTCGTAAAAGGAAGGCCCGGGTACCGGCGCCACGCCGGGAAGCGAAGATGCTGGGTAGGAGTCGCATCAGGGCCACCGGGGCTTACGGAAGGCAAGCGAGGCGGAGGCTCAGAGGGAGGCGGGGAGTGGGGC
>VXBO01004260.1:10226-34684 GCA_013400135.1 Rhinoptilus africanus
AAAAAGAAAGAAAAGAAAGTGGTAAACAAAGAAGGCAAATATTTTGCTTAGATGTCTAAATAAGGAGAACAGCCTTCCTGCCTTCCTGAAGGTGTGCTGCTGCTCCATGGAAGCCCTGGGAAATCCTCATTTGAAGGCTGCAGGCCATTTTGGAAGCAAGGCAAGGGGAGAGAGCACCACAGAGAGCAACAGAAGCGGTGACCAGGGTTGAAGACAAAACACTGGCAGAAAGAGTTGAACATCTGGATTGTTTACCCTCAAGTGGAGAGTGAGGGGGCATGCAATAAACGTTTAAGGGGAAAATAAAGTGTTCTCCAAGGGCTGGGTGATACGAGCAAGGAATCAAGGCGGGAGGTGATGGCCCCCTTGGGCAGAGGAGGAGCCTTTTTTGAGGCTTCTCAGATTTGGGGAGAGAGCACTAGCCTGGGACACGTGGCTGGAAGCAGCCCTGTGACCTGCGGCCACTGCCAGCACTTCGCTTCTGTTGCCACAAACCTTCTCCATCGCTCTTGTGCAACCCCAGCTGGCTGTGCTGCCTCCCACCAAGCTAGTCCGTGTTTTCACATCCCCATTACTTTTATTCTGCTTTACATAAATATTGATCACGTTCCAGGTTTCTCTTACGATACGAAAGTGCATGCTCCAGAGATCCAAAATTTTAGCTCTGCCAAGAGAAGGGAGACCCTCAGGACTCTCTCAGGAGGCGAGGCAGGCACCAGGACTGTGGGTGAGGAAGTGAAAGTGCTCTGAAAGTGCTGGTTTTCACCCCAGACCACATTCCCCCTCTGTTCAGTAATTTTTCCTGCATTTCTGGATTCAGATCTCAGTTTCTCTGGTGACAAAGAGCATGGGCATGGGCTCTGTCACAGCTGGCCCAGCCACGAGCCAAGGGAAGTTGTGCCGCATGGGGAAGAAGGTCCCAGGCACCACCATGGTTGTCAGCCCTTCTTTTTGGTTTTAATTTACTTGTTATTGGTTTAGCATGTGACCACCCACTAGCCTGCAGAAGAATAGTGAGGGCAGAGCACTAGATTAAACCAAAATGTTCCCGCTCAAACTCATGCCATGCGAATTACAAACTGTTGACTTTCCGCTTGGAAAAAAGCCGCATCCCCATCTGTCCCTGAGCATCCTGTACTCCCCGGCCCCACACCGTGGTGCCTCCTCCTCGCCATGAGGGCTCCGGGCTGCAGCAAGCATCCGTTTGGAGAACCATTAGGAACACCTTGAGATACTCTGGGAAAAATCTGAGGACTGGCTTCCTCACCCACAAAGCTGAAAGCACCTGCGGGTGCACAAGGGGCCCTGCCTCCCAGGTACGAAGCTCATCCAGGTTGCCCAACGATGAGCCATGCATCCCTGGGGCTTGCACCTGTGGTTATAAGGAGAATCATAGAATCATAAAGGTTGGAAGGGATCTTTAAGATCATCAAGTCCAACCATCAACCTAACAGTGCCAAAAAAAAACACTAAAACATGTCCCACAGCACCACGTCTACCTGTCTCTCAAATACCCCCAGGGATGGTGGGGTGGGGGTATCAGGGTAGGGGTATCAGCTTAGAAAGCCTCATTACACGATCCCAGTTCATCCCCACAGTGCCACGAAGAGCAGAGCTTTTCAAAATGATATTCTTGCATTAGATCCTCCTCTAGCAAGAAGCAGAGAGACCTGCTTCCCAACCTGCACCCACCTAATGCCTTTAATGATGCCGGTATCGTCCGTTACAAATGCGGTGGCTGCACAGGAACGCCAGCCCGATTTGGCTTTAATCTTGTTTTCATTTTTGTGCTCTTGAAGGTTAACTTCTGAGCTGGAGCTCAAACCCGAGCTCTTTTGTTCAGAGCCCGTACCGCATGCAAATACCAGTCCCTTTCTCCCACTGCCTTTAACCTTGACGTGAAGGAACCATTCCCGCTGATGAGCGAGGGAGAGATCAAGGCGTACATCAGCAAGGCCGCGGCTCCGCGTTTGTACTCCAAGTGCCTGACATTTATTGCCGTCTAGACAATACAAAATGTCCCGATTACGTGGCTCATGTCCCTGCGCACGCACAGCCTCCTCCAGGGAGAGAGCCGGCCTGGTGCAGGGACACAAAGCTGTGCGATGCTTGTCATACGACAGCATCATTTTCTCTGTCCTTTTTTCTTTTCCCTTTATAAGATTCTCCTTTGTACAATGTAAGCTTGCAGCCCTGCGTGTCTATCGGCACCACTGACATGGGGATAACTCACATGATGGTATCGCTTAGAGGCCAGAGAAGAAATCACGGTCCTGTCATGCCAGGCACGGGGCGCCTTCAGAGACGCTCGCTGATGTCTCAGGAGCTTGCAGGCAGCCAGTGCGATGGCAGAAGGAAAGCACCCACATTGCCCTTGTGTTATAGCGGGGGAAGGCGCTGTGGGACGTATCCTGCATGGAGCTGGGTCACCATGCGCAGGTCACTGCAGTGCCTCGGCCGCCAGCTCCCCAGCAGTGACCTGGGACTTCCCATCACCCCCTTCCTCACCAGAGCAGCTAACGAAACATTAACTGCCACGGACTCCCCAAGAGGAACTGACCATCAAATGGTTAACACTGTCCCACTCCTTAGGCCAAAGTCAGCAGCCAAAATTCAGAGTCTTCGGGGTTTTTTCTGAAGACGAAATGGGAACAGAGCTGAGTATTCCTGCCGTGGTTTCCTGTCCATGTGAACAACGTAACCTTGAATAAAGGCTGCTTTTCCCACTCCTCTGCTCCAACAAGGCTTCCCCGACCCACCATGACGACAGTCTGTATGAGGTTATGCATCTGTAATGTGAGATGACTAATAATTTTCTGCTATATGTTTGGTCCGACTACGATTTGTGCGTTAAGCTACTGAAATACAGTACGTAAAGGTGGAGGGTTTGTCCTGCATCTATCTAGCACCTCATGGGAACACGCTCCTCCTGCTCCCACCTGGGATGACAGAGCTGGCCGGTGCCTGCAGGACTCACCCTGTCTCTGCTGCTCAAACAGATGGGCAGTTACCACCAGAGAAGGCAGGAGCTGCCAGGTAAGCGGTGGCAGAAGGTGTGGTTGCTGGAGCACAGGATAACAGCCGAAGCTTTCACGCGCTTTGTGATTTCCTCAGCTGTCCTACCTCTGTGGGGGTGGAAGTGGATCTTTTGGAGAAGATGTGCTTTTCACACCTTATTCAAAAATGCTACCAAATTCCAAGTAATTCATATTTAATGATGTCTGTTTGTTGCTAAGGGTAAAAGACGAAAAACTACAGAGGAATACTGGAAAACAGATGTTCTTGCCACAACAGGGAGACCTATAGGTGCAGCCGGCAGCAGTGGGAAGGGAAGCTCTCCTGGGCCTCTTCTCCCTCAATGGTCTAAAGACTTTCTGTCAAGGAAAGTCCCACAGCTGGTAACTCCTTCAGCACAGCCCTAACGGCCAAATACCATAACACATATTGACCAGGCATTGGCTATATTTCCGTATTTCCAGCAAATGAGGAGAGCTGGAGGGAATGACACGCCACTGCCAGTCCTATCTGGACACTCCATTTGAGCCACAGTTTTATTTCTGACCAAAAACTAGGCTCTGGCACAACTCACCTAAGGCAGGGCAGCCTCAGAACCTGCTGGAAATAACTATGGCAGGCAGGGAACTGAGGGTCTGGAGGGGAAATTACCCCCTTTTATGCATGGTTCCTTTTATTATTTCAATTTGAGGTGTGTAACTGGGCCAGCTTTTCACCGTTCTCATTTCACAGCTATTCCAAATGACTGTATTAGCTGGAGGATTAGGTCTCCCATGTGTCAGACCCCATGGAAGGGCTGGGAGTTCATCCAAGGTCCAGGCCTTTGTTTTGTTTACACGTTGTGCAAAGGGTCAATACTCTTGAGGGGCTTTCTACGCAGCCTAAGTCATCGCAGATTAATAGGATTTTATACAGGAATGAGTAGGAGTTGCTTTCTACCCTTATTTATTTGGACTCATGCCGATAACAGCCCGGGGATTTTCCAGACGGCACAGTCTCTGCTCAGATTTTTCCAAACAAGCCCGAGCAGACGGACAGAGGGCATCAAGGAGGGAAACAACAACCCGACAGGATTCGTTACGGTCACCTCTTATCTGTGCCACGCTGGCACGCAGCACGCTGGGCTGCGGGGTGAAAACAGCCTGCCTCAAGGATGAGCATAAAAGCACAATAACTGGCATTGGAAAGAAAAAACAAAGGAGCATTTTAACCAGCAGCTCCTCCTCAACCCACGGAGCAATCTGACCACTCGCGGCTCAGAGAAGCCCTTCCAGCTCCCCCAGCGTTTCCAGACAAACCAGTACGAAAAGTTACCGCTCTCAAGCCTTTGGTGTGGGCGCCAAGACCCCTTCCAAGTGAGGGTCAACACCGTAGTTTCGTCAGCTTTCTACCAGGGTACTACTAAGGATTTTTAATTGCTTAATGGGGCCGGGACCGTTTTTTTTCTTGTCTGCTTTTCCTGCTGAGGGCTGCAGGAACGTCCAGCAAAACACCTCGTTTTACTGCACAAATAGAGCAGCTCCAGCCGGTTAAGCCTCTCACTCTGGATTGAAGCACCACAGGGAGGCCCAGGGAAAGCACTTCCCCAGTTTAAAGAAATATGTAAAATTTTGCCTCAAATCTCCACCTTCCAATTTGCTTTACTTTAGTGCTGTGAGAAGGAAAGCCTCTTCTCTTTTTTTTTTTTTTGCCCCTTTCTCAGCTGTCCCTACATCACTATCAGTCATATGCTGACAGCTATGAATTACGGGGCGTTTGCCACACTAGAGATACAGGAATTCTTTCTACAATCCCCTTCACCCAAGATTAGCCACAAGAGTGCACAGCGCAAGTTAACGCTTTGAGATAATGCCCAGAGATGAGCCTGAAGTTTGTGGCACACTTTTGTATTAGTAAAACCCCAAAATCAAGCCCCCAGGAGTCACAACTCCAAAACGGCTACACTCAGCAGAAGTTCTTAGCTTAAAGCTGAGTTTCTGGCTCCATCTGCTGCCGGAAAGTTGGAAAAGATGGGAAGGGAACAAGAAGCAGCTCAGGCCAAGAGGAAAAAAAAAAAAAAAAANAGAGCCAAGGACAAAAAAAAAAAAAAAAAAAAAAAGAAAAAAAGGGAAAAAGACACAACTAAAGCTTGTTTTTCTACTTAACTAATCCTCTAACATTGCTGTCAAAAGACAAACGAAACCGAAATTGCTTTGTCATGGAAACTACCAGGTTCACAGTGTGCAGCTCTTTAGCAGGTCATGACCGATAGGCATCTGGGTCCTACTAAGAGATCTATTCCAGCAATTTTTAACTTTAAAAAATACTGTTTAATGACATAAATTCATGTTTTTGCAGGTGAAAAGAAGACCAGATAAAGGACGATGTCATAAACGTGGTTCCCAAGATTGCCAGCAGGAAAGGAAAGGAAAGGAAAGGGGGCGGGGGGGGGGAGAGGGAAACCTATATTGGATGTTTTTCTGTCTCCCCACTGTTCACTATGTTGCTCTGGCCTCACTGTTTCGCATGGTGCCTTTAAATCTTCGTTTACATTTATCCATACGGAGCAATTTATTTTTTTTATGCCAGCATATATATTCCATGATTTCCTGCCAAAACCACACACACCTCTCTTGCCAAGGGCACGGGCACCCAGACAATTGGGTGTTATTTGTACCGGAGTACTGTGTCCAGCTCTGGAGCCCTCAGCACAAGAAGGACATGGACCTGTTGGAGCAGGTCCAGAGAAGGCCATGAAGATGATCAAAGGGCTGTGAAGACAGGATGAGAGAGCTGGGGGGGTTCAGCCTGGGGAAGAGAAGGCTCTGGGAAAACCTTAGAGCCCCTTCCAGTCCCTAAAGGGACTCCAGGAAAGCTGGGCAGAGATTTTTTGTAAGGGCATGTAGCAATAGGACGAGGGGCGATGGTTTAAGCTAGAGCAGGGCAGGNCATTCAGTATTTGTAAGTGTTGATAAGGTCCCCCCTCAGCCGTCTTTTTTCCAGACTGAAGAGACCCAAATCCCTCAGCCTTTCTTCATAAGAGAGATGTCACCACTTGCTGCAGAGGGGATGGACTAGATGACCTTTGAAGGTCCCTTCCAACCCAACACATTCTATGATTCTATGATTATTTCTGCAAACAAAGCTCGCAGTGATGCCAAGAGCTGCCCGAGGTGCCCAAGAAATGCTGCCGGGGCTCCAGGAGGCTGAGATTAACCTCCCCGGGTCTGCCCAGCGCTGAACGCGCAGTCACTACTCATTTAGAAAAGCATTTCATGTACCTGATGCAAAGGAATATCAGAAGCTACTTCACAAAAATACGAGCGGGCAATATAATGGAGACAGATTAAGCCTTTGCAGCCAAGCTTAAAGCAACAATTCTGTGATTCCATGATTTTGTAGATACATACATATACCTTCAGAAAATTTTATTGCTGTATAGCTCTTGTTAAAGACACCCGCTGGATAGGCAATACAGATCTCTTTCAAGTACCACTTTAAACGTAAATTTCAACTACACCAGCAAAAAACATCACCAAAGAACTGCCATTTCCACACTCCCATCTCTAACACAAAGTAAGAAAAGCACTTCAGAACTCCTGGGAAGGTGCAGAAAGGGCATTCTCTGAGCTCGCTTTTCTCACTTCTTCACCTCCTATAAAGTTATAACGCGAAAACCAAGCTCACAGTATTTTATGAAATGTCTTATATATTTTCTTCGCACATTTCAGTGTATATATCACACTAATTTGTAAATTATTTTCATTTTGGCTGGCTTCAAATTCACCTTTGCTCAAGACTGGCATTTGGCAGAGCTATATACACTTCAGCAATAAGTGGAACAAGTACAAACCCAAACACTGCATTTCTGGCACTAAGCGGGTAAGGACACTTTAGTTGTCTACATTTATTTTTTTGCTAATAAAAGCCCTGAAGAAAATTTCTAAGGCTAATTAAAATCCCAGACAACAAAAGCAGAGGCTGATTTACAAGCCCATTAGTTACACAAGCAGCTATATTTAAGTTTGAGGGGTTTAAGCGGTGTCACTGAGAACAGGCCAAATCCCAGCTCATGCTTGCGAGAATACAGACAAAACCCGCTTTCCATGATAAAGCAAACCCTTCTTTTGCCCTCTCTTTCTCACAACAGACACAAGATATCAAAGGCAGATGATCTTTCCGATAGCCTAGGATTTTACCACTTTCCACACTAGAAGAGAAGGAGCCTTGACATTTCCTTTGGCCATTCCAGCTCTTCCTGCTCTCTCCCTGACAACTGCCAAGGTGGTTTTTATTGTTGTTGAAGTGGAGGTTAAGGGGTGACAGGCTCAGTGTCCGGGAAGAGAAGTCCTGCCTTCATTGGCCACCTAAAACTTGTATTTAGGCTCTGAACATGCCTATGAGCTCTGGGGACTTGGTCATCTTCAATCCTGTCCCTGAATTAGGCAGGTACGACGCATCTGCCTTCCTCACGCGGATAGCTGGGGCTATGGGAACAACGCAGGGTTGAGAACTTTCGGGCTAAACCAGAAAACTCCTCAATTATCCTGTCATTAAATAAGGGCAATTCAAGATGACGGGGTTTTTTTGACATGTCTTCAGAAAGGCTATGCCTATCTTGATTTTCATAAGCTTGCAAAGAAATTGGATTAATGAAGCAATCGTAAAATGAAAAAAAAAAAAAAAGACCAGAAATCAGGCAGCAATGGTCTGCTGTAGAAAAAGAAAAAAAAATTGTCAGCTCTGAACAGTCTTGGCTTAGTAAATCTGCAACCTGAAAGTGGGTTGGATGAGATTAGAACTCAAATTGATCACCAGAAGCCAGAGAAATATTCTCACTAAGAGAGGATGAAAGTCGGTAGAGCAGACCACAGAATTCTTGCTTCTTACAGAAATAAAAAATGGGGGGAAACCAGCTTCAAAGCTGCTCGTTGAAATGGTTTGTGCAAAAGGGGGTGTGGGAGCACAGGCTGAGAGATAGAAACATCTACTGCAGGGAAACCCAAGCCACAACAGCAGGGCACAAACTCCATTTCAGCAGACAAACCATAGGAACCAGCCCGGCTCTGCTCAGCGACGGGGAGGGCACGGCCGGAGCAGGGAATCACCGAACAGCAGCAGAAAAGGTTACCTCTCAGGGAAGAAAAATAATTTTAACTAGAGGAGGAGCAATGACTGAAATAAGAATGAGAACAAACTTTAGGTGTGTAAAAGGCTGTTGCGTAGGCGGAAAATAAGCTGTTCTCTGTGGCCTGGCACACGCTGTAACAGGCAGCAAGAGAGAGAGATGGAGAATATGGTAGGAGACTTGCTAACAGTAAGGACAGGGAAGCACTGAAACACGGACAACAACTGCTCTACAGCCTTTCAGGCAATTAGACAAACAATGACATTGTTATAACTTGGGCAGGGGAACAGATCTAATAACGTCCTTGGTCCTTGCCAGACCTATTACTCTGCAAAAAGCAAGCTTTTTGGCTGGTAAGGATTTTTTAGGGTTTACCTTTTGGTCTCTGAAAGGACTCCAGGAAATGCTGTTTACATTATGGTTACTTTCAGTTATTTCACTCCTTTCCCATCAGATGACACAAGCACAGCTTTAAGAAGTGCCAAACTTCTGCATTTTTTTCCTTCTTATTCCTAAGGCTAACAGTCATGGTGACACATTACCCCTTGCAACAATGAGGCCTTTCCAAATTGAAATTCACCCACAGCAGACAACGACTCATTTTGCCTCACCCAACACAAGGTAAATAGTTCTGTGCCCCTAACCATCAGATGGGTTCATTTCCATGAACTAAGCTGGCTTTTAAATGCCACGGGATTATTTACCACTTCCAAATACAAACATGTGACTGCATGTAACCCCTACGCTTGGCAAAGGGAACATTTTGCATTAACAGCGATTAATCAGGGTTTAGTCTCGGCTAAAACCAGCTCAGTTAAGAAATATGAAAAAAACCCAGCACAAGAATAGCAGCCAACTCCCCAACTTCAGACAGAATATTATATTGGCAGCATCCAAAGGCACGTGCAGAAGCACTCACCCTGTAAAAAAGCACAGAAGCTTCCACATAGAGATGGACAGAAACACACAGACTGCAAAGGCAGCACCTGCGGTGGCTCCAGAGGCAACTGCAAGTTTCTCTGTGGCTTGCTCTTCTTGAATACACTGTGTATTTTAGTTGCACATTAACATATGGTTTTTAATGCAAGGCATGTTTTAATATAAACATGCAGATTATACAAAGTTTTATAACAGTAAAAAAAAGATCTAGATGCTTAGATCCATTTTACAAGATTGCAAAGCCAAATACTGAGACCAGGCTTGAAAAGAGCATCTCTTGTCGTACAATCAAAATATCGTACATACAGAACACAGCTCGATGCTTCCCAAGTTCACCAGCATAACACCCAGTTTGTCAAACCTCCAGCGGGAGAAGCTTTTTCTAGCTATAAATGAGAAACAGACATTAATCCACCCTACAATGGTGTAGGGTGCTTCCCCTCTACAGACATCTTACCAAGGGGCAAAAATGCCAAATGTGGTATTTTGGAGAGCCGTATGAGAGTACAAGAGCACCATTACTAATATATATATAAATTAAACTTTAAACTTTGGCCAAGACTTTCAATAATTAAACAGGTTTCTACGGATACCTCCCTTCAAACATTCTGACTTAACTGTTCAATAGGTACACGACTAGATGAACAGAACCTCACCACTTTATTTCCAAGTATTCCAAGATTGGAAGCTCTTTAAAATCATTCTTTATTTTTTTCAGAACCATTATAATTTAAAGCCATAGCTATGTTTTAAGAGTTAAGTCCTCTTAGATAAAAAGAATGAGAGATGCTTGCTTCAAGAACAGGCCTTCATCGCATGTATTTTAACACAGCAGCTTGGGTCAGTCAGCAGATACACTTTAAAAGCCATGTGTTCAGAAAGACAGAATGGTCTTATGAATGATTTCGATGCACTCTCTGATTTCATCCTCCTTAATCACAAGCGGTGGAGCCAGCCGAATGATATCACCATGCGTAGGTTTGGCAAGAAGTCCGTTATCACGAAGCCGCAAACACACCTTCCAGGCATCATAGTCTACAATTAAAGGAAAGAGAAAAAAGACGCTACAGCAGAAGAAGTGGCACAACTGCAGCCCATAGTACATGGGGCCAGACTGCAAACTCCTTGCCATCTGGCAGTGAAAAGATGAAGCATGTTCACAAATGAAGTGGTCGCTTCTGAGCAGCTGAGCAACTCCCCAGAATTTGCAGCGAACACGCAAGACAGCTGCAAAAGTGCAATTTGTCTGAAGGGACTCAGAAGTTTGCCTCCAATACACCAAGTTTCGCTCCTTCACAGCTGAGCGCTTGTCTAGATGTAGCAACAAATTTTAAAAAGTGAATCGTGCACAGGGGAGGAAGAGAAGACCTGGATAGGACTTCAGACAAGGTTACATTTATGCCTGGATTTCAGAGCATCATGTGTATGTTTTAGGAAATTACACCTCCCTGCAGCACTCTGTCAGCGTATTCATGACAAAAATAATTGTCTGCTCTGGTTTATAAACTGTTTGCTGATAAAATTCAAGGCATTAATCTCTAGAAACTTGTTCTCAGTCATTAGCTTCTTCCTTCCCGGTACCCTCCTGTATTCATTGTACTTTTCTAACTATCCTGGAACAACCAACCTCAGCCAATCCTTCCATAATCTGACAGAAACTAGCTTTGCAGGTGCGGCCAGTTTTCTGCAGGTGAGGAGACAAAAGGGTATTTGTTACGAGCTAGATTCTCCGTCAGGTTTGAACATTATCAAATCATAAAAGGATTTAAATAATTAAAAAAAAAAATTGTTCAGATTTCCTTAGTAAAAAACCCCAAACCCTATTTTTAACAGCACACAGTCGCTTGAATAAGTTTTCAGTAGGCACTACAGTACTAAGCTGAGATCTGAACCCAAACATGATGCCTATAAGCCACCCTCCTACTCCATCAAGATACTTTCAATTCAAATTCAAATATATTTTTTCATGCTGTGCTTGATACCTTATTCCTTACCTTTGGTTTCACGAATTACAATTGCATTTAAGAGTCCTTTTCCTCTTACAGAAGTTACAATATCAGACGGTGTCTTCATGAGCTCATTTCTTAGTATGTTACCCATTATTTCTGCATTTTTAGCCAAGTCTTCCTCTTCAATTACCTAAAGGGAAGTCAGATCTACCGTCAACTGAAGGGCACTGCATTTGTTCTATGTACCATGCTGGAATGGATGACTAATGACATTACAGTTGCTGAGATACAAATGCTTTGCATCCAAAGTGTCACTGCAAAGGCTGCGTATCCAAGCAGATCAGTATTAAGCCTTTATTCCTTCATGTTTACAAGGAACAATAATCTCTTTGAAATTTTATTCTAAATTAACTACTTTTCATTTGCTGTTATTTACAAGTAAATGGTAAACCTCTGAAGACTCTTAATCTGTCCAGGTCCACATACTGGGTAATGATGAGGCTTTCCGAGTGACTTGCATTACATGCAGTAAATTAAGCAGTCACAGAATAATTAAAATGTGGACTCTGGACAAGACATTTTACTAGTTTCTCTTTAAGATCAGTAGCATATATGTGTTATCAAGCTCACAGAGCATCAGCCTCTGCAATACGGTGCAGTAAAATAAGCCAATTTAAAATGTCTTTGTGAAATCAGTGAAACTGTTTTACTGAATTTACATAATTGCCTTGAAACTTCCCTTAGATAAACTTTATTTTGTCATTTAAGACAATAAGACCATAAAATACACAGAAATTAGGACACATTTTCAGTGAAGAAAAGCATTTCCTTGGTGATCTATGCAAACAGTTAATGACTACCGATTTTCCATTCTTACTTAAAGCTAGATTTCTACTTGTAGCATAACAAACAGTATGATTTATTTAACCAAAGATCATGTCAGTGTGATATCCTTTTTTCTCAGGAATCCAATTCTCTATTACAACACACAAACCTCCAGTGCTGCCATTGCAACGCGGCAAGCTAATGGATTTCCTCCATACGTAGATCCATGTTCACCAGGCTTAATGGTCAGCATAACTTCATCATCACATAGTACTGCTGAGACCTAAAATGGAAAAGGCCAATAAAAAAAAAAATTTAAACAAGGTTTAGTGCTTTTACATATAAAACAGTAAACTTAAATCTCTCTGAAGCAAACTTTTCCTTAGGGATCAGGAAAGGATAAAATTCAGCCTACGGTGATAAATTACATTTACATTCCTAGCTCTGCATAGAGGAAAGCATATCTGAAAATCACATAACAGCTTAATCCCTTAAATACGCTTAGCTGTACTGGTAACGTGTAACATCTAACTACAGTTGAGGGGCACTTCTCCAAAATGAATATTATTTCAAGAGTTTAAGCTTCAATACTCTGTTTAACCACTCAGAAATAGCTTTAATCGGCCAAAATAGTTCAAGGCAGGTTGTAACTTCCAGCCTAATCAGCAGGAATTTAAGTCACTCTGAAGAGGACAAAATCAGTCATGCAGGTATGCCAAACAAGTCACAGTTGTTCAGAAGTAGTTTTATAATATATGTTACACACGCATTAGGTGGGTTTTTTTCTTTCCTTTACAGGATTCATCTAGAAATTCATCACAGCAAGACTGTGATAACCTACTCTCCAGAGAAAGTACAAAAGACTAACCAGTAACTCCAGAATGAAAGGCTGAGCACTGGACACTTATTTTCCTGACATGACAATATCAAACTGAAGAAAACAGATATACCAAATCTATTCAATTAATTGACAAGGGCCAAAACACGTGAAAATCAGCATCCTGAGAGGATAGCATCTAATAACTTGCCACCTTAAGAAGTCAAGTATCAACACAGAAAGCTCAAAATACTCTATAGTCACTTCAGCTAGAAATGTAACATTATGTATTCTATTATTTTCTTACCCGTCTCTTACAGGTTGGACTATGTGCATCATAACTCATAGTTAATCTTGTAAACACAAATTTCCAAGCACAACCAACATCACATTTGTTTGCCTTCCAACTAGTAGGCTTCCAGTGCTAATTACGTAAAACTCATTATTCAACAAATGGATATTTCTTTGTTACTCACAGGATATAAGCCACCAGAAAGGGCCTTTCCAAGAAGAATTATATCAGGTCTCACATTTTCATGGTCAACAGCTAGCATTTTGCCCGTTCTGGCTAAACCAGTCTGTATTTCATCAGCAATAAATAGAACCTTTATAGAGACAAAAAGAAGAAAAATTCACACATAATAGAATGACTTTCACACCCATCCCTAACTCAGTTCAAGCAATATAGCAGAGGTGAACACAGTCAAATGAAAGACCTTCCAGCTGCACTACACTAAGTACATGAAGGTACTTCCTTTACCTCCTCTAAACCTCCTGGAGACTTACATATTCTATGAAAAGTGAAACGACTAACAAGTGAACCTACTGTCCCTCTCTCCAACATCTTCAGCATATTCTTCTCTGCATAAGGCAAACTCCCCGTAGAGTGCCATTTCTGAAAAGCTAGGATTAGCCTATCTTTATTCCCGGTGCATTGTTCATACACTGACCTTTGGAAGTTTCCGAAAAATGCCATTTTAGCAACTCTGCAGGTCTTGTAGTCTGATGCCCAAATGTCTAAATAACTCTGAGAACCTAAATCCAAGTTTTCCATCTTGTTTTCCTAAGCTGCACTACTGTCATGTAGTACTATTTGTAAAACAGCTCTTATTTTTTCTGAGAGGTAAGTATCACAGCTATAATGAAGACAACTTAATCAATCCTTCCTTTGAAGGTATAGAAGGATTTAAGGGTAGCACCTGCAAATTAAAAATTAGAATTCTATTGGAACAGAGACCACTGATTTTTAAGTCAGACAGGCAGCATCAAGGGAACAAAATGCTGTAAATCAGCAGACCTCTTTTGGTTGTTTTCCTTATGCTTGCAAAGGACGTGGCCTGAGCCTGTGGGAGAGGCTGAGCAAATTGGTTCTGGAATAAGAAGGCACCGCAGCACCACAGCCTGCTTGTGAGAACTGGCAGTACCCAAAGACAACTGAAGGACACGGAAATATCTACAAACACATCTTCCCACCCTTCCACAGACACTGAGTGCGAGACGAATTCAGTGTGTCTTCACTAACAGAGAACAGAAATTATGGCTCTAACACTCAAAACTAAACGTTTCTTAGTAGAATTCAGACAGGATATAATACTCAGAATAGGAGCCAAGAATGCGGTATGAAAAGGAATATGAAAAAGAAATAAAAATTTAATTTAAAATAAACGCAGTTTCAAGAACATTCATTAGAAACTTAAACTGGTGACAGTAGTAAGAAATAATTAAAAACATAAGCTGCTAACAAGTACTTTCTGGCAAGATATTGCCAGGAAATACAAGAATCCCTACCCTATTCCACTGAAAGAAAAGGAAATTATGATGTAGCATATGAAGTCCTGTATCTTGCATACAAGGATGACCTTACGGGATACATAAACACAGTGTGTCATGTTTAAGGCACCTTGTAATAGCGAATTCCTTACATTGTGTTTTGTGCAGAGGTCCCGCACTCCTGTGAGATAACCTTGGTCAGGAACAACCACACCTGCTTCACCTTGAATTGGTTCAACCATGAAAGCTGCTACGTTGGGATCTTGAAGGGCCCGCTGTAAAAAGGGACATATGGACAGGAAAGACAAAATGAAAAAGCTTTTACTCAGGTGAAATTTAGAAAATATGACACATGGACCTCTAACCCTGGTGTTCTACCTCAAATGACAGTTATAGTAATTATGTCAGGAAATTATCCCCGAGTGCCATTTCAGTGCCAACGCAGAAAACTATGTCACTGTTTGTCTTGAAAAATCATCTGGGTGTGCTTGCTTGGGAAATTACAAACCTTAAAAATTGCAAACCTGGACAAACAGATTATCAGATCAGTTCATAAACTACCTCAGAAATACACTCAGTTTTGCATTACCCCATCCAAGACAAACAATTGCTCAATGCTTTCCTAGTTCATCTCAAACAAAAAAGAATGGAGCCTCTCCAGAACAATTTTGTCACCTTAAAGCAAAGTCCACAGCTACGCTCTTGCACCATCAAGTTCTAAAAGGTTTAGACTCAAGAGATACAACGATTCCCGGCATGAATTTACTGCAGCTTTACTCAATATTGCCCCCTAAACAAAGCTAATTCTGTTATCAGTCTGATGGACGTGGATCTAAGTTTCAGGTCCCCAGGGTGCATTCAAAGCCTCCACAAAGTTGGCTGAAAGCTACTAAATACTTACAGAGCTCTCACAATGGGCAGCCTTATGTAGGTTCAAATCTGAGCAAGCTTTTCCACACTGCAACTATAATACACTGAGAGACCTTTGTTTCCCCTCACCAAACTCCTCCTTTCTCTGTCCTAGAAACCCTCCAATCTCCACAGCTGACTTGCTTATACTAAACAGACCCAACAGGAAGAGAGGCCTAACTAATTTATCACTCATGGAGACAATGTACCCAGATGATGGAGAAGTGGTAATGACAACATTCTTAGCACTTCAGGACTATCTGTGTTTGGCTAGAACCCACCTTCCTCCCAAGTCCAGCAGCCTATGGCTACCATCAAGCACCATCTACGCTTTAATCATAGAATGATTTAGGTTGGAAGGGACTTTAAAGGTCATCCAGTTCCACCCCCCTGCCCTGGCCAGGGACACCTCCCACCACACCAGGTTGCTGCAAGCCCCGTCCAGCCTGGCCTTGAACCCCTCCAGGGATGGGGCAGCCACAGCTCCTCTGGGCAACCCAGGCCAGGGGCTCACCACCCTCACAGGAAAGAATTTCTTCCTGATACCTAATCTAAATCTCCCCACTTCCAATTCGAGGCCATTACCCCTTGTCCTATCGTTCCACTCCCTGATCAAAAGTTCCTTCCCAGCTTTGCTGGAGCCCCTTTAGGGACTGGAAGGGGCTCTAAGGTCTCCCTGGAGCCTTCTCTTCTCCAGGCTGAACCCCCCCAGCTCCCTCAGCCTGTCCCACAGCAGAGGGGCTCCAGCCCTCAAAGCATCTTCATGGCCCTCCTAATATCTAAGCCCACAGTATGAGGGTGGGAAATTTTAGACTACTCAAGGTCGACCCTCCCCGACAGCTTGACAAGATGGATCTCAGAAACCCCAGAGAATTGCAGAATCACTGGCGTTTCAGTAGCTTAAGCAAATAGCAGCCTAACATGGTTTTAAGGATGCTGTGAAACTGCAATCACTTGTTTGTGACTACAGTGAATCCCAGTCATCTGGTCATTGAAGAATGCACAGCATTTATGAGAAAACCAGGTAAAGATATTAGTTTCAGAATCCCAACTCCTGTGGGATGTATGTTCCTGATCTGAATTCCCTTACGGTTTATCTGCTGTTCTTCTTTTTTGTTCTTCCCTTGAACGTCCTAGTTCATGGGAAATGAAACAGATAGTGTGTTTTTTCTTTTTACATTCTAAAGCAAAATCAAAAATTAAAACCAAAGCATAATTTACACACATTCCCCACATGTAATTATAACATATATTTCTTATATTTGTCTAGATAGATATATCTTCATGTCAAAGCACATGTTTCAAAGGATAAACTTCTGCTTTTCCTGCCTTGCTATTTACCAAAGAGACACTGCAAAATGATTTCTTATGAGAACAAAAATCGTCAAATACCTCAAGAGCTGGTAGGTCATTGTATGGGATGAGCTCAAAACCTGGCATAAAGGGTCCAAATCCATCGTAGCTGGATGGGTCAGTAGAACTAGAGATAGCAGACATCGTTCTGCCCCAGAAGTTGCCAGCTAAAAGTAAAAAAAAAAGAGGGGGATTGTTGTTACAAAACTGATTAAAAGCCAGAATACTTTATAGGACATCACGCTTTCCATTTGGCAATGCATTTTAAGAGTTGTCTAACATTAGAATGTTAGCACGGTTCTGCTGATTGCCAGCATTTTACATTGTTGCCATAAACACATTATGTTGCTATATCAAAAGCACAGAACAAAAATGAAAGAAAATTATACTGTAAGACCTGTCAAGCATACAAAATAATTTCCATAAGCTTTGTCAGTATTCTGAAAAATTGAAAATAACTCAGGATGATAGCATCTTTTTAAGGAAGATGTATGGCTTCTACATAAATATTACTCATTAAATGCAGAGAAAAAAAGTAAACACCACCCAGAATTTAGGTCCTAAAAATAAAGCTGCCAGTAAGCCTAAATAAATATTATATTTCTGTGCATTTCAAAGTTCCAGGTGAACCCATTTGTCCTGTAAAAATATTGTGACATTGCCCTATTTCATACAGAAATATCAGTCAAAATATCTAGGAACCAACTACCACCAAGACTTTGATTTATTCATTTTAGTATTTCAGTTAAATCAACATACTCTCAGCTAATAACTAATAAGGTGTTTAAAAAGACTAAGGAAGATTAAGGGTTCAACACCTGCACAGCATTACAAGCCATTTCTTTCTTTCCCCCACCAATTTCTTTGTGTAACTGTGATCCTACGGGCAGAGAATGTTCTCCATGTGCAGGAAATCCTGAAGCCAATTATTACTGACGTAGCCAGCTCTAGGCACCCCTCCTTTCTAACGGCCAACGTAAATAGCATTACACCGTTCACCATAGCAATGCCTCCTAGGAGAACAATCCCTGCCACGCTTTGCCAACTCACACGCTTATCACCTCAAGGTTATGTTAGTGCAACCCTCTCCAGTCTGAAACAAAGCCCTGAAGACGGAATTACAGGAAGCAGAGCTATGGCAGGCTGCCTCCACCTTCCCACTCCAGTCTCCCTACTGGCTCACTGTCAAGCACAGAATCTACCTCAAGTTCTCTGGACTGATGTTTAAAACCATTTTTTGTTCTGATCCTGTCTACCCAAAAGAGCTTTTTTTCAGACAAAACGCTGGCTTCTGATAAGAGGATTATTATTTTGCTCCAGTTACTTGGCACATAATTAAATATTGTGGCTAAGGGGATGGGGGTATCATAAAAATGGAAAGTATATCCAGTTTATCAAGATGAGAAAGCACTTACTAAAAGTTTATTGACTGAAGAACAAACCAAAATATTTATGGAAGAGAAAGAGGGAGAAATATATTTGTTGAAAGAATTCCCAGAAGGTAAAAAAAACCAAAAACAACACTATCTAATGAGTCCTAGAAACCATAATGCAATATTCAACTATGAAGTGCAATTTATAAATGCTGTCTAATGACAGTTTAAGGTTCAGCTGTTATACGTACCAAAAGCCAAAACCAGTATGTGTAGCTATGGCAACTAAAAAAGAAGTCAATATTTAAGTAGTAACCTTTATTCTGGAAGGTTTTATAAAATATAGAATCATTGAACAACATTAGAATTGACAAAAATACTTCATCTATAACCAAAGAATACCAAATATAAGTTAGTTGAATTAAACATAATTTTTTTTTCTTTTTTAGCAAAGCACAATAGCCTCTTCGGGGCAGGTAACTTCTCCCTGTTACAGAGCCAGGCAGAGCAGGCAGATGAGGGGCGGAAGCACACCACATATATTATCAGGATGTTGCAGGGCTCCACATTTACGCTAACAATATTGCTTTTACCTTCATTGTATGATCAAGGCTACAATACAGCTTTACCGGGTCAATGCCAACTTCTGGAAGACCTTAAGAATGCAGAAGAAAACCAGCAGTAGGGAAAGCCTAAGAGGGAAGCAGGTTTAACCCAAGTGTGGAATCTATGAGGGATGTGGCACTAACTGGAGGGATGAATTCAAGAGAAAGTTATGTAAAAATCAACTAATATGAAATATAAAGATAATGCACTTCAACACCCAAGCAGTGGTTGAAAGAGCATGGAGGACAGAATGTACTTTCCATGTGACTTCAGGGAGCCACTCATCAATTTCTGACAACTAAAAAGGTTAATTAGTACAAATAATATCTACTTTATATATTCAATTGCGGTTTATAAAGCTTTATAAACCACTGTGTTAACTATGGTTTCCTTCGTGGATTTAAGATCATTGTTGCATTTCCCGAGCAAAACCAAACATTACCAGCTCAACTATCCTCATTGCCTCTTGACGCAAACACCTCCGCAAGGGAGAGGATCTGAAATTGATGTGTCATAGGAATTATATTCGTATCTCTTGCTTTTACAGTCACTTCTGTTGAGATCACATGCATTTCTTAAAGGACATTACATTTTTAAAAAAGTTTACAATTCATCGTAACTATTTAAGGTTAAAATCAAATAGCCACAAGCATTCACAGAATATTCTGTCAACATAATATTTTAGAGACTGAACTGCACAATTTAAAAGGAGGCATTTAGAGAACCTTAAAGTCCTGCAAAAACTGTTGTAGCCACAACAGTAGGTTTTTTTATCAAAACCACCACCAGCAGATATGTGAGTACAACATAACTTGTTAATAGGTTGAGATCTTATGTTACTCTATGAAAATGTCAAAGGCTACAGAGACCTTCTGAAACATTAAGAATACTGCAGTTTTCCCTGCAGCTATAGCAGAGAAGAGAGCACTACAGCCACTGTCTAGAGTTCTTTTCCTCCTCAACACCTGAACTCGTAACGTGCACTTTACATACCTGCAAAAATAATTTTTGCTTTGTATTTTGGAATTCCTTTCACAACGTATGCCCATTTCCGAGCCAATTTACAGGCAGTTTCTCCAGCTTCCACTCCTAAAACATAAAGCGATACCATTATCACTCTTGTACACGAGACAGGCCATCGCTGCAGTACCAAATGTTACCAAACCACTGAATCTCACAGCCAAAAAAATAAAATGGAATTTTATTTTTTTTTACCTGTGTTCATTGGAAGAACTTTGTTATAATTGAACATTTTGGTGACAAGCTCCTCATATTCACCAAGTACATCATTGTAGAATGCTCTGGATGTAAGGGTGAGTTTTTCAGACTGAGCTTTCAAAGCGTTCACAATTTTTGGGTGACAATGGCCTTGATTAACAGCGCTGTAAGCACTCAGGAAGTCAAAATACTTTCTACCTTCAACATCCCATACATAAACACCTAGGAAAACAAAGGTGTGGTCAATACACAAAATAAAAGAAGATATGATATAATACTGCATGGTATAAGATCAAAGCTACAACATAGCCTGGTGAAATAGAAATGGTATTCTCACTGTTCCTTAGGGCATACCTGAAATGGCCTCTAACTAGAAAATAATCACTTGACAGGGAGAGCATGAGCAACAAATTACTACAGTACAAATAAATGCCCAATGAGGAATCAAGAAAAGAAAAAGATTTCCCATATACAGCTGCCATTACACTAAATTAGTAAGCAATATCAGAACATTACTTCCCCTCCAAGTCTCTGTTTTGGGTCCTAAAAAGTAGATAGAGAATACTTTTTGTAAGAGAATTAGGAAGAATTGGAGGTCATAAAAGAAAGAACAAAACCAACAGAACCCAAATAGTCTCACAACTTAAGAGACTGACAGCTCTAAGCTGTCAAAACATATACTGATAAAGAAAAACTACTGGATCACTACACTGATAGCATTTCAATATAACCTCATAGAATTTAAACTGCAGAGCACAAAAGCCCCTTAAACACAATTAAAGGCCAGAGTAAATTTAAGTTAAGCAATAATACAGGACCAGTACACAAGGACTTAAATAGGGTTTCACTGCACCTTTTCATGTTCACATTGACATTAAACCTTCCCACACAAGGTAATAGAAGAAACAAAGTTCCTTCAAACTTTCTTGCCGAGTTATTCTGAATTATGAAATTATCAGAATTTAGACCTCTATTTAGATAAATCATTTTAGAGAGACTACAATTTTATCAGGCAGCCTAATGCATAATGATCCAGTTTTCCAACCCGCAATTAGCTGTCTTTATTTAATTATCAGAGTCCCACTCACCCCCCCAAAAAACCCCCAAAGGTTTAGAAACTGACCAAATCAAAACCATTATGCCATAATCCCATCCCATCTACACACACACACACACATCCCAGCTACACCACCCAGGGAGACCTAAATGAAATACCTTTTCCTCTTTCCAGGGCAACAGGTAGTGGGTGATAATTGTGGGCACCATATTTAGCCTCGCGTTCAAATATGAAATCAGAGGATGGAGGTCCTTGAATGGTTTTTTTAGTAGCAACTGAGGTAGCAGAACTCAGTGAGGCGTGAACACCTCGACAGAGAACAGCAATGTTCCGCGAGTGGGTGAGCTTGGAAAACATTATTGACTTCAGGTACGCCGTTATAGATCTGGGGAAAGGAAGGAAAAAAGAAAGTTAATAATTAGCACTAAGAACACTTCAGAAGAAATGTATGACGCAATTGAAGTGTCTTTCTGGCCAGCATTACAGGTTTCTCAGCTCTTCTGCAATTCAATCCAAAGTATAAATGAATGCAGCACTAACTTCAAATAAGGGGTTTTTTCTACTTTAACATACACTCACAGACAGAAAGAAAACTAAAATGTGTGACTCACCAAGCCTATGAACTAGACACGCAATTTTTCCTATGTGTGTTCCTTTTTCGTTGTGCCTTAAATTGTGCCTAAATTTATTACTATAAACTACAGTAAGAAAGTTAAGTTTAGCAAACTTCTTGTGCTATTGAAATGCCTTTTGTCTAACAAAGATTTCCATGAGACAAATCCTGTCACAAAATCAGAAAGTAAATAATATAATACTGGAAAGAAGCAAACCTGACCCAAATAATGTTTAGCTGATAATATTATCGAATTTGACCACGGATTGATTAGTTTTAACTGAGGTCAGCTCGAAGAAGCAAGATTCGTGACTTTTTATATAAATTGCATTCTTGATTTTAAAATGTTGCCACCTACACGTAAAGCACTCAGTGGCATTTTAAGACCATCAAAAAACAAATGAAAAGTAACAGCATGTCAATACTAACAATCATTGTAGCACCCTGTATTTTTGTAGTAAAACTCAACAATTTTTCCCTGAACATATAGTCTTGTACTGCTATCTAAGGATAATCTGAGGGTAGAATTTCATGAGACAGACGCACTTGCATTTCCTCCCTGTTTTCACCTCCGACAATGTAAAGATAGGTCCCAGAGGAGAGAAACTGAGTTGGTGTTTTAAAAGCAGCTGAAGCAAGCTCTCCTCGCAGCGCCGAGTACTGGGGACAGCCGGGAGCCACAAGCAAACAGTGATCACTTCAGCGAGATCAAGAGTTCTCAAAGCTCTAATATCTAGTCTTGCAGAACATCACACTTATAAAATGGCCCCAAAAGGAAGATCACAGATTGCAGTGACGGGTACTCTGACTACCAGATGCAGCCTCCTTTGTAACGTACTCTATAGCAAACTGAAGAGCTAAGTAACCTTGACACCGCCGCACTACCTTAACAAAAGGATACTGTAAAACTTAACCAAAATATACTTCTTAAATATCAACAAGAGACTGGAGGGATGGTTTACACCAGGGTGTTGTTATTTCAGGCTGCGTGCAGAGACAGAACTACTAAGTCACCTGTTTAGTCTAAATTTATTTTGGAAAAGGTCTGCACACTGGATGCGTCACGTTAAACAGAGCGGCATTTCTTTCAGCAGACTACTCAGATATTACATTTCTGCTCCTCACTTCTAAGCAGAGGCAGAAGACTAATTTCTGCATCTACCAAAATCCAAGTCTTTCAGAAGAGTCAATAGTCTGCATGTCAGCAAGAGATGAACAGCAGCTCACAGCTCTGGGCATTTCACCAGCCATCAGCAATGTCGTTAAATATTAGCCATTTGTGTTAATACTTTTCAAGGCCGTTATTCAAAGATTTTGCAAATAAAAAAGACAAATACTTCTCTTTGCAAGAACAATTTTTGACAGAAACTCAGCTCCGCTGCACCACTCAAAATTACAACTTGCTTAATTCCTAAAATTTAATTGGTCCGTGATGTCCTGGCCCCTGACATGCCTCCATGGCAGAGCAGCTAGTTCTACCACAGGCTTCTATGGTTTTGGAGATGTTCCAGACATTCCTGAAATCAAAGCTGTAAAGAAATGAAACTCTCATCTGCCCTCTATCAGAGAGCTACCCTTCTGCTTGAAGAATTACAAACCATCAACTGAAGGTTCTTCTTTTAGTTCTTTCAGGTTGGAAAATATTAATCAGAAATTTTTAAAAGGGCTTTCCCCCCCCCCCCCCAATAAGGGGAAATGCCCTGCAAAACTATGCTAGAGAGGCCACATGATTTCAGCCGAGGCACGGCAGATTACACGGTGTTAGGGCTTAGTGTAACTGAGAATTACGGATGCATCTGTAGTTAAAAGGCAAAGAAAAATTTGCCTTTGCTGATCAGCAAGACAAGAAGAACAGGGGCACAGTAACAGGAGGAAAAAAAAGGGGGAGAAAAAAACCCACGAAATGGAAAAAACCCAAACTTATTACCAACTGTGAGGAAGGGAGAAATATGGTCATGCCCTGCAGCATGCAGTACCGGACTCAGAAGCCAGGGCATTTCACCAAAGGGAAAAGGTCTTGCATCAGAATAGAAAAGCTACTCAAAGCACAGCTGTAAAACATACTAGAACAACTTTGCTCAACTGTTGAGCAAGAACAGCCAGACAAGAGCACTGCGCCTGCAGACCTCACAGATAAACTGAATGGCTGTATGAACCCAGTTCCTGACAGACACTGAAATACGCCCCAAGGTAAATGGCATATATTATCAAATACATGAAAAACAGTCATATTCGTGTTGATACAGCATAGAATAATCCATGCCACACCGCAGCCTTTACCAACTGAATACAAAGGGGGTGAATGTTCAAGAGGACAAGCCACAGCAGGAGACGTATTAGTCTGCACATGCCAAACAACCTTTTCAGACTAGCTCCGCAACAGAAACAGCTCAGAATCACAGAATGGCAGGGGTTGGAAGGGCCCTCTGGAGATCACTTTGTGATCTGGGTGAGCAGGGTCACCCAGAGCAGGTGGCACAGGAACGTGTCCAGGTAGGTTTGGAATACCTCCAGAGAAGGACACTCCACCACCTCTCTGAGCAGCCTCTTCCAAGTGCTCTGCCACCCTCAAAGGGCACCCTCAGGGCCTAGACCGGCAGACAAGAAAGAGTACGAAACCCTGCAATGAAATACCAGCCCGCTCTCTCCATTCCCTGCCCAAGGCCAAGGCAAAAATGGCACCCTCGGGACACCACCGCGGACGGGAGCTGGGCTGACAAGAGGCACCGAGGTGACTCTTGCGGCCTAGCCTGCGCGCCCCTCGGGGCCTGGCTGTCGCACCCCCGGTCCCCCGCGCAGCAATGCCGCCGGGGGCGGGGGGGTGCGGGCCGGCGGCGGCCCCGCAGCGGCTCAGGCTCCCCCTGCGGCCCCGCGCTCCAGGGAGGCAGCCGCCGGGGGGCAGCCCGG
>VXBO01004262.1:247-29976 GCA_013400135.1 Rhinoptilus africanus
AAATAAAAATATTTAAATCTTTAAATATACAACAGTGTTGTAGGTGCTTGTAAAGTACAGGCAACAAAAAGGCAGTACATTACTGACACCAGATTTTTCTGTCTACTGCCAGTATTCAGCTGGAGACAGTCTCATTCAAGATGGGTCTCCATTTTACTGCATATTACTTTCCAAGATACTCATCCTGGAGAATCAAATGTTATTTCTAAACCACACTGAGCTTTGCTTGTTTGTTTTGGTTTTGTTAGTGTAAATCTTTTCCTAGGAACTCTTCAAGCCTGTCATTTCTCAGGACCCTCTAAGGCTTCCCTGTAGTGATCTAGAGATAATTGTGATACTCTTCCTATTAAATTATAGACCTTTTTTTTTGTTGTTGTTCTTTGGAAATGCAAAGTCACCTGTTCTTGAATTGCCTACTAATATCTCTTGAACTCTTTTGGTAGTAAGGTGCTTTCTTCCCCATTTGATTACTAAATGTGTACATTCCAATGTAAAATGTCTCCACATACAAAGCCTTAAATTTGTAAATCTATAAACTGAAAAATATACTTAATTCAAGGTTATAGGTGGAAAAAATGTCTGTCATTCATTACCAGCTCTTAACTGAGACCAGGCATGACATTAATCAGCAGTTTGGAATGATAATGGCCTGGGATAAATGTTGCCCAAACTAGTCTTTGAGGAATACTGTAGCAATTCCCAACAAGCCTTGGATCAGTGCTTTCTGATGAGAAAACAAACAAAACTATTTTGTGGGAAATGTTATAATTAAGGTCATAACTGAACTATTGTACAACTATTGAGATTAGGTGCTTAGATTAAAATTCCTGAAACAGAACTTGAAACGTGTGGATATAATTATTGAATCAGAGAAAATTAGTCTGGGAAGGATGTTCTAAGCCCTCTAATCCTTCCCTCTCTTCTCCCTCATGACATTCCAGATAGATGTCTGTTCAATGCTTTATATTTAGTGATAAATACTGTGATCCAGGGAATTGCATCTGGGGTTTAGTTAAAATTTCCCAACACCTTGTCTAAACCCTTGCTGGAACTTCAATCCATTATTACTTACCCCACTAGACCTGGACACAGAGAATGAAATAATATTTATTATTTGTTTCTGCACAACCATTTTGATTTTAAGAACTACTAGTTTTTCTAACCTCTGCCATGACATTCTTGACTAAGCAAGGTCATATCCTTCAATCATTCGTTGTCTTTCGAACTTCTAAGATCTTTTCTTTTGCTTCTTTTCTTTCATGACGACTCTGTCTAAGCAGTTTATTTTTTTTTTTTTCAAGTCCATCACAACAAAACTATGTGTGATATTGAGATGCTACCAGTGCTACAGAAATCAGAATTACATCGCTCTTACAGCTGTTGCTCCAGTTTGGCATTTTCCTTTTCACAACATAGCATTACACTGTTCATTCCTGCTCAGCTTGTGATAGCATCCTCTCTTCATGCTTTATCCATGTATTAAGCAGTCCTTGAAAGACCCCTGGTAGCTCTGTTAGACCAAAAATTTCAACTTCAGAAATTATACTGTCCTTCCCATGTATATTCATTATTAGTTCTATTTTTTTTTTTTGTTATACTTTGTTTCCAGCATGGAAGTCAGATGTGTTGGTCCTTAGCTGTTTCAGCCTCTAATAACACGTTTTTAAACTACTTATATCAATTTCTGTGAAGCACATGTAAAAATTATTAGATTTCTTAACTATATTTTGAAATTTGATTTCTAGTGCCTGTAGAACTCATAAGTTAATATTACGTGGGTTAGCTATTTATTAATATTCATCTTATCTGTTTATCTTAAAAGCTCGATTTGATGCTCAGTTCAGAAATGTTCCATGGTTTGTAAGAAGCTTATGAACTCACATGTTCTGAATCTTCTAAACTATCTTCTTGACTGTGGGTTCATGAATATGTATATGAATATGAAACATCACTACATGCATGCAAGTTCCTCTTCTGCCACTTTATCCCTCTTTGTGCTCTGTGAGTTCTTGATAACTCTGACTGTGGAACCAGCTTTACATCTCTGCTGCAGTGGTTCTATTATATTTCCCTAATTTGTTGATGAAAATGGCATGTGAGACAAAAGTTTCACAGAAAACTGTATGACTTCTACTGCTTCTCCATCTGTACTGACTGTTAAAACATCATAGTCAGAAATTAGATTACCTTGTTACAGTTTATGCTTGATGGTCAAAGTTGGCCAATATTCATCATCATATTTTCCCCAAGTGCTTGCAAATCTAATTTGTTTGCTGACTTTATTCAAATTAATTGAAATTAAACCAATTGTTCTGATATCCTAAAATTTGCCTTTTCCACTTTGTAGTTTCAAGATCTGTGGAATGGAATGAGTTTAATAAGATTTAAAGAACCTACAACATACATCTAACAACAAAAGGAATTTTAATTAAATTTCTCTACATCAACGGCCTTTCACAGATACCTGAGTGTCATGACATTTTAAATGATCGTAAGTGTATCAGATTTTAGTTTTAGGTCTCATCTGAATATTGAGAACTCAAACAGAACACTGCCACTTAACCTCTGAGGGAACGTCAACCAGATAATATTGCCAGCCACATCTTTAACAAAGCTTCATTGCCCTCTTCTGTGAGCTACTTGCAGGAAATGTATACCACAGTGACACTATTGTCTGTGGAGACAGAGTCCAGATGGGATGTGGGCACCCTGTGCACCTTCAGCTGTCTCTTTTTAAATCTTCTAATGAGTTAATGGAACGTGGCTTCTTCATAACACTCACTAGCAATGAACATGTGAGATGATGTTCAGTCACTGCTTTCTCAAAGTAGGATCAGTGAAAACTTAAAAGACCCTGAGTAAATATTTTTTTTTCCTTCAGAACTCAGTTCTGGCTCTTATTTCATTTCGTCGAAAGGCACCTAAAAATAGAATTGTAAAATTACCCCTTAGGCAAAGTATCAAAACAGACCCTCCATATGTGAGGTAAGGCCTTTCTGGTCTTTTCTACAGGCCTGGTAGATGGGTCTATTATTCAAGGTCTACTGATCTGAAGGGGGGGAAAGCATAGTTTTGGGGATTTATTGTCTTATTTGTGGCAAGAACTGTCAATAACAGTCTGCGTTCAGGCTTCAGTTTCTAGAGCAGTTCCAAATCATAAGTGTGAAAACAGGTGACTCTCTTATTTCACACTGAAGAAAAGGGCAGATAACATAAGTTTTGTTTGTCTGGTAAATCAGACACTGGAAAAATTTGGGGTGAAATCCTCATCTCCTTGAAGTCAACAAGAATTTCATACAAAGAATTTTTGTATTAAGTCCTAATACACTTCAGTGGAACTAAGATTTCATAAACAAAATGAAATTCAGTTATTTTTTCTGGAACTGAGCTGCTGTTCTCAATTATATGATTTTTTTTTTTCCATTTCAAAGGCAAAACTACTTTAATCAGAATAATCTTGAAAACAGTTTAAACTAGCTTATTCTCTTTTATTCTGGGATATGATTCCAGTGGACATATTATCTGTTATCACCACTCAGTTTTAATTTCCATTAGAGACATAATATCAGACAATCACATGGGCTGTGACTGCATCATCTTTAATTATTGTGGGAGTTACGGATGCAGTAGCACATAAGAGTTATTAATAAGTTTTTGGTGATCATATTAGGACTAAGACTTAAATTATATCTGACACAGAAATGATCCATGAGTTCTTTGATACAGCAACTAAGAAAATGCTAATTCTTTTTCTCAAAGTACAGCTGTCTCACCGGAGATGTGTTCTAACTTCCAAAAACACAGTGGTTGAACTCCTTCCTGAGAGAGACTTCTGGCTTTTCCACAGCTAGAAACAACTTGGTGAAGGTTTTGGAATCACAAGTTTGGATGCTGGCAAGTCTCACGAGCACTAGGTGGAAAGTAAAGCCACTAAAGGTACTTTGTACCTTTCTTTGAACTATGATAATTTAACTTTATTCTTTTGTCTTAAAGAATGCCCTATAAAAGAAAAACTGCATGTACCAAAATGCTTAATGCTTATGTAGCAAAAATTGTTCCTCCTCTAGATAAGTGATTAAATTTCAGAAGCCGTTTTCAAACTGCATATTTTCATTAATAACACATTTCTATTAAATGCAGATGCTAAAGTTCCACAGTGCAGAATTAACACAATAATTGGCTTGAGCAGTGTTAGTTTTGTCTTAAGATCATATTGTGGGACAGTTTAGCAGATGTCTGAATTATACTTTGTTAATAACAGGGGCAATGCTCAATTTAAAGAGATGTCTTCAAGATTCATTTTTGGATTAAACCCTAAACAAAAAGAACACAGGCCTTAGGCAAATTCAAATAAAAAAGAAAATAAATTAGATACAAGGGCCCATATGCTACATACAAATCAGGTCTATTATCTTTGCTTACCTTGTGGCAGAGATATCATTTATAAACCATCTTCACTGGTGAGCAGAGATAAAAATTGTATGTTAACAGTACATTATAGCTTATCTCCCACAAACAGGTGAGGAATCATCTCTTTTTTTAGAAAAAAAAAATAGAAAACAAAAAATATTATATGTGTTTATTTATTGTGTTTATTTAATTGCCACAGAGTACAAACATAACTAACAAGAAATACCAGCTTCTTCTTCCCAGACACAATGTATCCCATCTGCTCACCCTGAGTAATACCAGCTCAGCACCAGCCATCTCTTCCCAGACACCTGAATATTAGAATTCAATCGCGCTGTAAAATTATTAAATCAAAAGGCCAAAAGGGTCAAAACTAATATCCTTTGAGGTTGAAAAATGTCCATGCTAGCTCAATGGCTGGTGACTTGAAACATATTTTGATGATTAGAGTGAATGTTATGTTGTTTTCTTATTTCTCTGATTGTTTTAACATAACTTTTCCGTGATTGCTAAAGGCTTCCTACTTTCAGATGTGCTGTTGGGTAGAGGAAATGCTTCTGCTCATACATATGAGCAGAATAAACCAAATTCACCTAACCTTTTCTGATGATGTTTTAATATGATCCTATTCTCACCATCACCCTCATTATTTAAAGTCCATAAAGGTTAGTGACATAGGATGTACATTGAGAGATTAAATGTTTCATTTTTTTCATTAGCAGAGGGAGATCCTGTGGTTAAAAACAACATAAAAAGTGATAAAAATAAAACTAAAAAAATAATGGAATATTGTTCTGACATATTGCCTGTGCTTGTTTAGCCAAGTCACTCAAACAGTTACTTTAGTATAAAATCTAAGATTATTATGTATGATAATGTATTGATGTGATAACGTATAACGACCTTTAATATTATCTTTGACTGGATTTCTGGCCTGTAAAATAGGGATAAGACAGTGACCTGCAGTATAAAAGAGCTACAAAGTTAAATATATTGGCATCTAAATTATAACATAAAATTATTCTAGGGCAACCAATGAAGGATATAACTTCATTACATCATCTGTGTATACCTTACTATACAAGTACTCCCACCATCTGCTGCTCACAGCATAATGCAATACTAGCTCTGTGAAAGAAACTGTTCTGATTTGGATTAATGCATCTTTTTCACTGGGAGTTTTGGAAAAATTCCCAGCTTAATCTAAGCACACTAGCATACTGGAAAGCTAGCAGTAATGTTTACCAACTAAACCTCACAGTTAGCAAACCTATTATTTTTTCTTTTCCTGCAGTATGTTATTTTTATTATGTTCTGTTAAAAAATGTGACTGTACAGCAGGGAATATAACCTGTATGACTTTTCCTTGCTGCATAATTCTAGATCCCTTTTGGAGATGGAAGGGAAGCTTATGCCTTTTTAAGAGCAGGAGTGCCTGTGGAAGTGAGGAATGCCACAGAGTGCATGAGGGCTCAGCAGGGATTGAGAGAAGGGGCAAGCTGTGAACATCCAGCAGGAGCAGAGAAGAGGAGGCTCCTGAGAGCAGTAGGAAGCAAGTACATAGCCAAGTCAAACAAACACAGAGTGAGGACTGTGTTGAGAGTGCTACAGCTCAGAGGCCTGGAAATTGCTGGAGTGAGAGAAAGAAAGGGAAAAAAAATCTGCCCTGCAAAAATATGTGTGTTGGGGGAGAGTTTTTACATCTTTTTTTTTTTTTTTTTTAATGTCTCTACTGTGTGTGTCACATGTTCTTCACAGGCTTAAAAAGAAAAAAGAAGAAAGCATTAGGTCTTGTCAGTGGAATCCAGTGGGAGAACAAGAAGCAATCAGCACAAATTGAAATACAAAACCTCCATTTAAACATTAAAAAAAAAAGAGAGTTGTTTTTCCTATGAGGGTGACTGAACAGGGGAACATATTGTCCAGAGAGGCTCTGGACTCTCCATCCTTTGAGATATTCAAAATCGAACCGGACAGAGACCTGAGCAACCTACCCTGGGTGACCCTGCTTTGAGCAGGGGGTTGGACTAGGCCAGCCTGTGATTCTGTCTTGGAAGATGTTGCTTTGGGGGGAAGGGGAACTTGCTATGTTTATTTTAACTAATTTTTTTTCCTGTGTTTATTTAAGGAAAAAATGAGGACCTACACCTATCCATAACCCCTGGCTGACTTGTGCTTCCTCAACAGAAACTGAGCAGTAGCTAATGTCCATGTAAATATACTGATGCGTCAGCTGGTCCAGGTGACTTCCACAAATTGGAGGCACAGGGACACAGAAGGCAGCAAAGGCCACTAGAGGTCCCACAAACTATTTAAAAGAATGTAAACCAAGTAATTTATACTCCATTTGGGAGTCTTTTCCCTTTCTACTTGCTCCCCTTTCTTGGTGATCTCAGGTCACCTCCCTTCCTGCTACTAGGCTATGGCCAGGTATGTTTAGCTTGTTTTCTTCCTGAGCCTGATTTTCAGGTCTCGTTTAGTCATGCGGAGATGATATCACTTTATGGGGAAAATTCCACTGTGATCACAGGCCATGGAAATGTCAAATGCTAGTAAAAAATATAATCTCATGCTAGCTGAGAAATGTTTTTCTTGCGTTCCAAATACAGACTCAGTGAGTGAGCAAGACAGAGTATGGGAGAGTGAGAGTGAGCAGCAATAACAGTATTCATCTTCCCCAAACCAATTCAGCAATCAGCTTTAAAATTTCCAAGATCCATTTCACTGGGTTTTATAACAGCAGCCGAGAGGAAAGAGGAATGAGATTCTTTAATGATGAGACTGCCCCACCCAAAGCTTTGTCATTACTTTCTCTCTACACTAATATCCAGTCTCCTAACTTATAAATTTGAAGCTAATTTTCTCACCACTGTCCCTTCTTTACATTTGTTCTTTTGTCTGTCACATTCATGTGCAGACAGAGAAATAAGGTTTCAAATCCAAATACTTGGCGGGGGGTGTGTGTGTGTCTGTTTATTATGGTGTCCCCTCCTCCCTTCTCTTATTTGTCTATTTTGCCTAGAATACCTATCTACAGATTTTTATTTGATCCAGTGTGTCAAACTGCAAACAGGGCAAAGGAACATATGTGTGGAAGAAAGAAGACAGCTTTGCAGACTTGTCAAGATCTGCAGTGTTTAATTCCTGCATTCAGTGTACAAAATAGCTTAACATTCTACTTGGAAAACAAACGAACAAACAAACAGGATTATTTTCATCCTCTGCTTTGTTTTAGCTGTAGTTATCATTTGTAAAGAACATTCCTGATAATTAGTTCTCCAGAAATTGACTCAAGATGCTTTTGATTCTTATTCCTTCCTAAATACTTTTAGGCAAGTTACACCAGCTATTCCCATGTCTGGAATGATAAATATGGTGTTTCCCTATCTCAGTCCAATGATGACAATGACTCAATGTGATGGTACTGATGATGAGGTTTGTATAGATAGTGGTGAATGAGATATGGCTTTACTGTTGTATGAAGATAACTGGTTTGGAATACTGCAAGTTATTCATTAGGATAAGGCATTTTTATTTGCTCTGTTTTCAAAGAACAAAGAGAGCAAGCACACACACAAACCATAGGACAGTTACCATTGAAGAACACCTGGTAACCAGAGGGGATCCTAAGTCACTTTTATGATCTTAATTATGGCTAGAACTTGAGCTTCCTGCTGTCCTTAACCAAGGCAAAAGCTCGAAATAACAGGCCCCTTAAATTAGTCCCTTTCTAGCTTCTCCATTTAAGCTTCTCTGCATTGGATTTTGTACAGGCACAGAATAACTTGGATATAAGAACATCTGTGTCATATCCCCTAATATATTTTGTGCTCACAGCACAATGACCACAGCAGAATATTTCCTTTGCTGAAGCCTCCAGTAAGAAAGCTAATGATCCATTAAAACATCTCTGCTTTAATGCATGCTCTGTCTTGCACCACAGAAATTCCCAGAGGAGGGAGAAAGAAGCACAGGATTTAGTGTTATGCAGTGAGGAACAATGGGACATGGATTAATTTCCTTCCCCCCTATAACAAGAATCTTTTGGATATCATAACAACAAGGAATTTGCAATGAAAATCTGAAGAATGAGCTGATTGAATNCTTCCTCTCTCCCTTTGTACCTTCCTCCCTCCTTTCCTTCCTCCCTCCCTCCCACTTTTTTCCTTTCTTCTTTCCTTGCTTAATTGCTTGCTTCCTTTCTTGTTCCCCCCCCTTCCCTCTCTGCCCTCCTCCCTTCCCTCCTTCTCTCACTCTCTCTGTTTCTTTTGCAAACTTCTTTTATGTCCAATGTAGAAATTACATTTTTTATCATTTTTCAGAAATAAAAAGAAAAGAAGAAGTTCAAAAGTCAGGAAGTAAGTTTGGAAACCTAGTTTGTTTGGAGTAATTATTTTNCCTTAACCAAGGCAAAAGCTCGAAATAACAGGCCCCTTAAATTAGTCCCTTTCTAGCTTCTCCATTTAAGCTTCTCTGCATTGGATTTTGTACAGGCACAGAATAACTTGGATATAAGAACATCTGTGTCATATCCCCTAATATATTTTGTGCTCACAGCACAATGACCACAGCAGAATATTTCCTTTGCTGAAGCCTCCAGTAAGAAAGCTAATGATCCATTAAAACATCTCTGCTTTAATGCATGCTCTGTCTTGCACCACAGAAATTCCCAGAGGAGGGAGAAAGAAGCACAGGATTTAGTGTTATGCAGTGAGGAACAATGGGACATGGATTAATTTCCTTCCCCCCTATAACAAGAATCTTTTGGATATCATAACAACAAGGAATTTGCAATGAAAATCTGAAGAATGAGCTGATTGAATATGGCAGGTTACCAGATGGTTTTTAGTTAAATAGTTAATTAAGGAAAAAGGAGCTATATGAGTTATGACTTGCAGATTTGTAGTTTCCTTCATAACCAAAATAAACAGTCTATGAGAATATATAGCTGGATGAAACTTCTTCTTTAACATAAATCACTTAATACATGAGTTCACTGGGTTTGTAGGACCCAGTTTCCTGTACNGTCCAATGTAGAAATTACATTTTTTATCATTTTTCAGAAATAAAAAGAAAAGAAGAAGTTCAAAAGTCAGGAAGTAAGTTTGGAAACCTAGTTTGTTTGGAGTAATTATTTTGTTGATCTGTAGTGGCTTGTAGAAGTGTGCGCTTTAATAGGTTACCGGGAAAGCAAAAATGACCTCTTTTGGAACTAAGAGCTGGGCATTGACATAATGATTGTTTCTGACTTCTCACCATTTAGGCTGAGGGCTTTATGCAGGACAATGGATTTTCAAAAATCCCTACTGAATCTCACTTAGTTTTGTGCAGGCACATGAGTTTAAGGATAGGGAGGCTGGGGCGAGTGACCTTGCACAGTCTGTAATATCAGACAGCATTGTGTGAAGCAGGCTAAATGTCATTTCCGTAGAGGCAGAGTGATGAGGGGATGAATGTTATTTGTGAGAGGGATGGCTGCAGATGATCTCATTAATCTTTCATTTTACGGACACCAGTTTCAAAGGCAGACAAAAGTGACTCTGACTGTACAAATGGCATAAAGGGTAGTCTCTGGCCACTCAGGGTACAAGGAAGCATGGTACAGAGTTTGCTTAAATGTCACATGGAGTTGTTATCCCCGGCTCTGAAAAGCTTTGCAACTCCACTGGAACCTAGATATAAGGCTCACATAAATGCAAAGCAAGTTGCTCACGTTTAAGTCCAGGTGAGAAATATTATTAGGATGCTCCATTAAGATGTATTACTAGGATTCCTACATTAAAGGATGATGTGCACAGATGCATTGCCACCTGAGACACTCTGCAGCCAGAAGTCCAGGAGCAACATGAGGCAGAACAGGAACAACATGCATTAGTGGCAGCATTCTACTGCTGATGCTCAATTATTTCTCTATATTGCACATAGAATAAATCCAGGAATTGTCATATTATTCTCTTATACTCCTGCTCTTGTGCTGGTGATGAGAATTTTAACTTTACTTTTATTCAGACCCTCTGCTTTTTTAAACCAGAAAATAAGCTTGTGCTTGGGCATAATACCTTCCCTCTACCAGCCCCCCATCCTGTACCATTAAGGAGTAACTGTCTCAAGGCACCTCTGGAGCTAGAATAACCACTTAAAAAAGTCTGCTTTGGCACAGCTTAAAGTTCACCTCACTGAAACCCTGACTTTTAGGAAAAGCAGTGAAAGTTTCACAAAGAAACTCACATCCAGTAAACAGCTCCCTCTCTTAAGGAACTACTTTAAAGGAATCACAAGGCTTCTAGTAGGATTTCAGCTGAACTTTACCTAAAGAACGTCTCTGCAAAGCAGCACATCTTCTCGTTCTCCAGGTAGGACTTAAAACAAGTTTCACTGTGTACCTAACTGTGTAAACTGCCCAAGGCAGCATCATTACGTATACAGCTCACAGTGGACTATGAAAATCCATGGGGAGTTCATAATTATAAAAAAAAATGAGGTATGGTTGAAGCAGAAATTTTAAGAGAACAGTAGCTTCATCCCTACTCGCCTTAATCATCTCCAAGGGAAGAGTAAGGTTTGTCACAGCATATGTCAGGGTAGACTTTCCTGTACTCTCTTGTTCTGAACACATTGGAAGGCCCCTCTGAGTGGTTGGTGTGACACAGACACTACCCACACTTGACTAAAGATGTCCAGAAAGAAAAATATGTTCCCTCTATGTATTTCAGCATGTCTCAATATTTCTTCAGAATTTGCACCTGGTACCTGAAAAATAAAAACAATCTCTTAGATTTAGTCTCACAAATGTCTTCATCTCATTTTGACGTCTAGGACTGTTTTACTGAATAATGATTTTTGTTACAAATTTTCCAGTTGATATATAGGAGAAATATTTTAAAGATTGGAGCTGAAGTTGTCAGAGGAGATCTAAAATACTGCAGACCTCAGTGAGAATTACATTTTCTCTGTGCCAGTACCACCATAGTTTTAGATAACTATTTTCTTTATAACCTTAAATTTACTTCAAGGAGAGATTCATACAGTCTTTTCCTTTCTTCACAGTACCACCCAAAAAATTGTAAATTAATTGGACGTTTTTCAAACACAGCAGGAGCTCAGCTTCCCACATTCAGATAAGTGCCATCTGTCTATACATACACAACACTACTAAAGAATGGCCTGTTATGTGTACTGTCAAGGGACTCACCTTGCAATTTTATTCTGGTAGGTGAACAGAACAGAAAACACTTTTAAACACTTTTTTTTTTTTACTTTCCTTATTCCTCCAAGCACAATATTTACCTGCAGCCAGATAGTATCAGTTCTTTGTGTGTGCTTGCAGCCTGGGAGGAGCACACAAGGAATCTTCTTGCTCTTTTAAAGATTGTAGAAGTCCAGATGAAATGGCTGTTCTCCGTAGGGAAGGGAAGTTTCTGTATCTAAGATCTTTGAACCGCAAAGTGGTCAGAGCAGAAAAATACTGGGATTATGAGCTGCCAGAAATCAGCCAGAAATATCTGATTTACCTACAAATAATCCCCCTGCAAGTTCTGGGAAGCAGACAGCATCTTGTAAATATCTGTAGAACCACTTCTAGCTCATATTCAGTGATTGGTTAGATTTCAGGTTGACCGTGTCCCTTTACTTTCATTCAGCGCAACCACATTCTATCTAATTTTAAAGGACCTGCATCATTTCTACAGCCAGATAAGAGATTGCAGATTTTGAACTACTTTATTAACCATTGGCTTGCACCTTAATACAATAGGAGCTATACCCATTGGGACTGTTAAAACGTTTCTTCAGACCTATCTTGGCATGCCTTATTTATAGGGGGACTTGAGAGACCAGACTCTGCCCTCTTCTCTGAAACATAATTCTATTCATCTGTATGATAGGTAGGTAATATTTTATTTTAAGCCCAATGAGGCTGTGAGCTTTAATCATTGTTTGTAAAATATTCAGAGAGTACTGGCTTAAAGGGAGTTTGTAAAATATTCAGAGAGTACTGGCTTAAAGGGAGTGTGTAAAATGACACTGGCTGCTATTATGAGTTGTATCTCTCTGCTGATGCATATAAAAAATCCTGCTAACACAAAATCTAGCATATAGTGAAGCAAGAAGGTCTGCCTCCAATGAATTACTATTTATTTAATTATTTACTCAAGCAAAAAATATACAGAGCATATGAGTAGGTAACATTAACTAGCCCAGATTTTTTTGTTTCAAAATGTTTTAGATTACTTTATGAAAAACACATTGACTGATTTTACCATGAATGAAACTAAATATCCCAAGTTACTAAGGCTTTATTTATATTAAAGAAATTTGCATCAACAAAACTTTGTCAATGTGAATATTCTGGTCCAAATCCCTTCTGCAGATGTTTTTTATAAAAGTAGAGATAGGAACTCTTATGGTTGAAAATGTGATAAAAATGGGATCATCAACTTGTTTTGTCCCTATGAAGAGCATAAAAGAGTAGAAGTTTGCAGTGGGTAGTTAAGTTACACTAATACAGAATACATTAGCAAAGACAGAGCTTTTGTAATTATATTTCAAGCCTTTTTAACATGTATAGAATGTGCAGTCCTGTCTCCTGTGTACATACATTGTCTTGAGTCACAGAGTATGTGCAAATATTTTGGATATTATTATCTGTACCTTTTTCATCTGGTTGGTTGTCAGGTGGGAAAATGAATGTGTGAATAAACAGGACTCAGCTGCTTACATATATGCATACAGAAATCAGTCCCATCCCTCCTTCCCCAAAGAACCAAATGTAGCATTGTTTATAAGCTTAATAAAAGAGACATACTTCTTGTACAACTAAAAAGTGGAAGTAATATTATGCCTTAAAATCACTCCAACCCTTAAGCATCATTAAATAATATATTCTTTTGTTTTCTGAGAGACACAGGAGATGGGCTTTATTTTAGTCTATAACATCAGTCAGAATCTGTCTTCTACTCTCATTGTGAAGTAGTTCACTCACAGGGGTGCCACAGAAGGTCCATTAATGTCAGCTGCTTTTGTAACATGAGGCTTTTTGCACTGGGAGGAAGATTGTTGGCATCTGCCCCTTTGCCATCAGTCACGGTACTCAAGAGTTATGAAGACATGGAGCCTTTATAGGATGAATGCTCATGCAAACTTTTCAGGTAGAAGCAGCTACAGATATATATGTGTATAAATACAGACTGGATTGTGCCTAGTGCTTGTTCAGTGCCTTATGATTTTCAGACACTGATCATTGCTTTCCTGCAAAGCTATAAAGTGAAAATTAGGTGAGTGAAATGTGACAGAGAAGAAGATCTACAGATAATCAAAAAAATTCATAGAAACTCCGTCTGTCTCCTTCCCCCATCTTTTTGTTGCATACACACACAGACACACACAACATTTTTTTTTGGATTGCATTCACTGAATTATAAAATAGGTGTCACATGCTCTGAAAGCAAACTCTTTAGTTATTTATTTATTTTCACTTTGGCAAAAAGGACCACTAACAAAATGAATTAAGTACTTTGCAGATATTTATTTAAAAAATCTGCATGGCAATAGTAATGGCTTAGCATAGTAGTCTACCTGTAAAAATTATGTCAGTGTGGTGTGTTTCATATAGAGACATTGTATATTTATCAAGAAGATGCTTTTTGCAGTGTCACTGGATTTTACAGCCAAGTGGATGACCTGCAGAGAAGATTGTGTGCACAATTAATCCCTTTTAACTCTATGCAATTGCTGTTCACATCCATTACACTTTTGATGAAGAACAAGCATGAGCAAACACACCATGAGCCAGCACAAAATCAAAACTTTAGCAGCAGTAGTGCAACAGCTGCCAGGACATAAGAAAATAGTAAGAATAAGATATTGAGTCTTTGTACCACCCAGCACAGAATTTTATAAAATGAAAGAGGTTATGCAACAGTGGGCTGATTGTTTGGGCAAGTGAAGAGGGGATGCAAGGAAATTGAGTTTCAGTCTGTAGCTCAGGCACAGGCTAGACTGCTTGCTTTCACAAATTTAGCTATATTAAATCTAATTGCTATCTTATATTCATGCACCGTTAAGAAAGTAGTGCATCGTCCCTATCAGAATCCAGAACATGAAATGTCCCTAGGACACGGTTTCTTGGTCACTCTCTCTGTGTGATGAGTTGAGCTGTTGAGAATGAAATATATTAGAAAGGCATCCTAAAAATTCTGTGCCTTGTTTATTTTTTCCAGCACAGTTCTTACTTTCTGAGGGGAATCTAACAAAAATCCAATGTTAATCTGAAAGCAAAATAAACTCCATGTAAGACAATGTTAAAAGTATGTTGCTCTGAAGTGAGAATGCAGCAAAAGAGGAGCAAGAAAATAAAAGTGTAGCTGTTGTTTTCTGATTTCCAATAGTAAAAAAGAGATATATGACCTAAAATGGGTACCTGGAGCATCCAGGCTACCAATTTGTGGGTCTTGAGTTTAAACTTGTTCAACTGAAATCTTGGGTGCTGCACACATGGATACTAAAGATCAAGGCAGAAAGTGTAGACAATTGAAGGACATCTCCACTGTGGCCAGTATATTCAGGGTACAACATGCTGGCAGGTCAGGCCAAGGAGAGCCACAAATTGCACTTTCACTGTGCTGTCAGGAAATGATGTTGCAGGAAAATCTGCAGGAAATCTGCAGGAAATCTCTTCCACACAAAAGGTATACAGATTATTATGAAATTTTAGAAAGACTTCTTGCAAGAACAAAAGCCACTGAGGGCATATTTCAAGACAAAAGGACCAGAACTTTTTTGGTACTTGTCTTTCTATCAAATAAACTCACCAAAATAACTTGCTCTGTAGCTGCATGATTATCAGACCTGACACAAGGGTAAACTGTGGTATTATATTCTTACGAGCATGGTGGGGTTGGGGGGAGCGTGATTTTTCTTTTTCTGCAAGCCCCTATTAGATATTGTATCAAGTTGAATAATACTAACATTTTAGAAACAAAAAAAAACCAGCAAGTGAGAAGTTCCAGCACTGCAGTCTACAAACAATACTCTGCAAAGCAGAAAGAGTTCAGCCATTGTACAACAAATAAAACAAGCAAGTAAAGACCTAAAGCAGTGAGATCAACTTGGTTCAGTAGAAGCCCACTTGAATCCAGAAAATTTACATCAGCTAAGTAAGTTTTATTTCTTTATTTATTGCATAAAATAAAAAAAATAAAATATTTGCATGCCATTTTCTGGTTATCAGTAAAAGGGCCGGTAGGTACACAGAAACTGCAGAGTTACCCCTGATTGTTCATTCCAGAGTGCATTCTTGGTAAACCACAGCTTCTACTCAGCTAGAGCAGCATCATAGAGCCAGAAAGTCTTTAAGAAAGCCACACATGGAAGTGTAATATGAGCCTGGAAAGTAAAGACATACTTCACTTATCTCATACACATTTATAGGAAACAGCAATAAGAAAGAAAAATAAAGAGCAAAAAGCTTGGAGGGAAAGCTAGCAGAAATAAAAACTGTTGCATTTCAGTTTTTAAAAAGAAAGAATAAAGTGTTCATGACTTGTTCACTTGTTCAGAACCAGTTTCTGTTGACTTTGAAAGGTAGATTGCAAACTGCTGGTTGAGACTCGCTTACACTGAAGAAAAAAACTTAAGGTTCCCAGTGAAAGTGTATCCAGAGAATCAGTATAAGTTTGATCAAAAATAACTTATTTCACAGTGTACTGAATCTGGACAGTATTTAAGTTCAAGTAGAAGCTATACTTCAAGATTTCATATGTTAAGCTTTTCAGGTATATTTGGAACCGGACCTGAGTTTTTAAGGGTTGTAGCTGTAGGATAGGTACACCTTAGGATAGTCTTTCTGTGTGCAGACTTGAGTGTTTGAGAGCACTGGACGTTTGAAATTTGTTGTTGAAAAAATGCATTTAATTTTCCTTATCTGAAGTAGCTTTCTCTGCTGCGAGCAGTCAAACCAATCCAACAGTTCAAAAACCCTGATAAGTAGCTATCAGAAGATTAATTATTGTTAATTATAATATTTCTTCCTTTTTTTTTTTTTAAGGGTCTGCTATCATTCAGATAAAATAAAATTCTTACCACACAGTTGCTATAAAATAAAAAAAAAAAAGTTGGAAAAAATTTTTCCAGTTGACACATATGAGCAACCAGTTAGTAGAAAGGTAAAATAAAATTTAAAAACCTGCATATGCATTGGCAGGTAAGCTTTACTTGATTACTTTTTTCACAACTGTGTCTTAATTAGATTGTAAGAGCCTCAGGGATCATGTTAATTTTTTAATAAGTTTATAGAACCTGGCCCGCATACTAAATAGACCTTTGGCATAGTACTGCAATAAGAGTATTAGCAAGGAACACCAGTATTAACTACCATAATAAATGGAAGTTTTTCTCCAGTTATATTTAAGAACCTCACAAGTCTGAAGCAAATCAGACAGATCAAGGTAGAATCAATGACTTGGAAATTTGGACATTTTTGCTTCTGCTGAAATAAAGCTATCGCTGCAGGCAGGAGGCCATGTTCCTGAGGAATTACCAGGACATAACCACAGCCTAACAACACTCCCTTTTTCTTAGACATGCTCTTTGAGTGCTGTCACTTGACAAAAAAGAATATTCTGACAGACAAGTATCACCAGAGTATTTTCAACTCCCAGCTAAACTGGTATTCAGGGAGCTTGGTTCACGAGGCCAGCACAAAGTTACCTTGACAGCCACAGGAATGAGGCTTACTCAGGTGTGAGAGAGATCACAGCAAAGAGAAGAGACCCCCCTTCTTCTTCAGTCACTTGGACAACACATAGGTTGCACAGAGTAAAATGCAAGTCCTTTGATGGCTTCATCATCTTGCAAGTGCCCCAACTGCAAGGGTGACATGTGTTACATGTTACAGTATTGGCTTCTTTGCAGCTGTAGTTCCATTTCTTTACATAATTTGGACTTTGGCACTAGAAAAAGATTATAATAAATGAAGTGTTGCTTTCAAAGTTTCAGACACCAAGATCTTTTTTAAAAATTTTATTCTGCTTGGCAAACGTGGCTTTAATTTGACTTTCACAAGTGTAAAAACCTATCCCCTCAGAAGTTGGTCAAACTATTAATTTTATAGCAAGGACAACAGAGTACAGTAAAACCTTTTCACAAAGCCAGACAGCTTAACCTAATTAAAAGGCTGTTTTGACAGGTGGTTTAAAGTGGAATGAATGCTATTGAGAATGGCTAGAGTCGCATATGATGAGTGTCTGTGTGTTTATGTGTGCAGGTGAAAATGTGACTGTGCGGGGGGTGACAATAGATCTGTAAAACTGCAGCTGTTCAAGATTTATGGATTTATTTCAATTAATTGTGTTAGATATATTGACTCAGGTGAATAACTACACCTGGACTATAGTAAAAGAAAGATGTTTATGAAGATCTCTGATGTTATTCATCGGGGAAAATGAGATGTGCATTTTACAAGGGGAAACGAGCCTTATAGGAAATATATAAACATTGTCATAAGGGATCTGATTTCTGGTTCTGCTCAATAGCAGAAAAAATCTTTGCCTCAGTAAAACAGTGCATTTGTAGTAGGAACTAATGAACATTCAGGTCTCCAAAAGCATGCTGAAAGGCCTCTGAATCCATCAGAGTCTCAACAGTTTGGCACAGTGAGCCAGATTAGCAATCTTGATCCTGCATGCAGAAATGCCCCCCTTCATCCATCTCCTGTCTGCATGGATTTCCGGGCTCTCCCTTCTGCAACTGCTACCTGCATATGCAAGTCTGGCTTTCAGACAGCTCCCTAGATATAGTTGCCAAAACAGTGAAAGCCTTAGGACTTAAACTGCTATGTTGTCTCTCTGTTCTCTTCTGTTTAGAATCATAGAGTTGTCTACGTTGGAAGGGACCTTTCAGATCATTGAGTCTAACCATTAACCTAACACTGACAAAAGACATCACTAAACCATGTGCCTAGGCACCACATCTACTGATCTTTTAAATGCCTCTAGGGATGATGATTCCACCACTTCCCTAGGCAGCCTGTTCCAATGTTTGATAACCCTTTCGGTGTGGAATTTTTTCCTAATATCCAATCTAAACCTCCCATGGTGCAAATTGAGGCCATTTCTTCTTGTCTTATCGCTTATTACTTGGGAGAAGAGACTGACTCTCACCTCTCTACAACCTCCTTTCAGGTAGTTGTAGAGAGTAATAAGGTCTCCCCTCAGCCTCCTTTTCTCCAGGTTAAACAATCCCAGTTCCCTCAGCCTCTCCTCATAAGACTTGTGCTCTAGACCCCTCACCAGCTTCATTGCCCTTCTCTGGATTTGCTCCAGAATTTCAATGTCTTTCCTGCTGTGAGAGGCCCAAAACTGTACACAGTATTTGAGGTGGTACCTCACCAGTGCTGAATACACAGTGACGATCACTTCCCTAGTCCGGCTCACCACACTGTTCCTGATACAGGCCAGGATGCTGTTGGCCTTCTTGGCCACCTGGGCACACTGCTGGCTCATATTCAGCTGGCAGCCAACCAACATCCTCCGGTCCTTTTCTGCCAGGCAGCTCTCCAGCCAGTTTTCCCCGAGCCTGTAGCGTTGCATGGGTTTATTGTGACCCAAGTGCAGGACCCTGGACTTGGCCTTGTTGAACCTCATGCCATTGGCCTCGGCCCATCGAACCAGCCTGTCCTGCAAAGCCTTTCTTCTGTCAAGCAGGTCAACACTCACACCTAACTTGGTGTCATCTGCAAACTTACTGAGGGTGCACTCGATCCCCTCGGGCAGATCATTGATAAAGATGTTAAAGAGAACTGGCCCCAATACCAAGCCCTGGGGAGCACCACTCATGACTGGCTGCCAACGGGAGTGGCGGATTCACCACCACTCTCTGGGCCTGGACCTCCAGCCAGTTTTTTCCCCAGTGAAGAGTACTCATGTCCAAGCCATGGGCAGCCAGTTTCACCAGGAGAATGCTGTGGGAAACTGTGTCAAAGGCCTTAGTGAAGTCCATGTCAAGAACAACAACCACAGCCTTTCCCTCATTCACCAAGCGGGTCACCTTGTCATAGAAGGAGGTCAGGTTATTTAAGCAGGACCTGCCTTTCATGAACCCACTCTGACTGTGCCTGATCACATGGTTGTTCTTCATGTGCCGCCTAGCGGCACTCAGGGTGATCTGTTCCATAATGTTCCCAGGCCCCGAGGTCAGACTGACAGGCTTGTAGTTCCCCAGATCCTCCTTCCAGCCCTTCCTCTTGATGGACATCACATTTGCTAGATGCCAGTCTGCTCGAACATCCTTGTTTAGCCAGAGCTGCTGATAAATGATAGAAAGTGGCTTGGTGAGCACTTCCGCCCACACTCTCAGTACCCTAGTTTAGTTCAGGTAGGGTCCATATTATTTTAGCTTGACTTGTAAAGTCTTGTATTCTCAAGTACTTCGATACTGTCTTCATTGTCCTCTAATGGCAAGGAATACATTTTGCTCTGCTGTGACCTATGCACACTTTCAAGGAATGTTAGGAATAAGCAGGAGCTTTAGGTTCACACTCTGTCTTCAGTACTCTGATTCTCGCTCTGATGATATTTCCAGACTTCCATAACTCATTCTTTATTAGCTGTGGCATCTATTATGTCACTGAAACAGAAGAAATCCTTAATCACCTAAACATTGCTCTGGTAGGTCTGTTGATTATTTCTCTTTTCTGGTGTGAAGATCAAGGGAGAGTTCTACAATGTAGCTGGATGGATTTGAAGCAAGGAGAGAATCTGCAGATCCGACTATCTCTCTGTTTGCAACTATCTACCTGGGTGACCTTGGGTCCACCTTCAATGTTCTCTCTTCACATTTTGTTCTCTGCTTTCATCCTTTATTCATATTTAGAAAGTACTCTCTAAAAAATTCACAAAATGACTTCAGCATGCTCCCACTTATAGCTCACTTGGATCTATTTTGTAGTGATGCTTACAAGAAACTTTAAAGCTCAGGATGCCACTATCAGTGAAAACCACCCATTGTGTTAATCAATAGTCTCACTGTTTCTTCATGCTTCTTAGTCTGGCTGAATCTATTAGTTGTCTATGTGGCCGTGTCTCTCATCTCTGCTCTGAGATGCGCTTAGCACAACAGTGTGCCAATGAGCAGATCTTTGAAGCTCTCAAGGGACTGAGAGAGCAATGAATTATCTTATATGTGCCTCAGTTTTGCCCATGCAAAAGTAAGAATAATACAAGATCATTCAGAAAAGCATTCTGATGTGCACTGAAAGAGAGTCAGGTATCCTAGGGCCAATTTTTGTTCTGATCAATAGTAAAAATCCCACTTCCATGCATCAGTCAAAATCCTTATGTACACAGACCCTACTTATGTATTATTTAATAAGCTAGACAAATGTTTTGATGTATTATTTCCACAATAACTAAAACTAAAGTATAAGGAAGTCTACCAGGACATTTTTTCTTCTAGAAAAAGGTACAGTAAGAACAGTACCAGTTTATCTAAAACATTTGACTAGGTTTCAGAAACTTTGCAAGTCATGTCAAAGCAGCATGGGAACCCAGGTTTCTCAACCACTCAATCCTAGGTCTTTATCGGTTCTTTCAGGCAAAAGGAGAATTGCAGTGGTCGATATGGCTTGTGATCTTTTAGTCATTCAGAACATCTGACAACTATTCACTCCTTTGCGACAACTGTATCACATGTTAAATGGCCCTTATGGTACTGTGGGTTTGAATCAAGTTGGTGATTAAAACGAAATAAAGTTCAAGCAGACTGAAGAAATATTTAGAGGTCAAGCAGAGGAAAAAAATGTTTTGTACAAATGATCAAAGGGAGACGGGTGAACATAGTGAAATCTCATATGACAGAGGAAGAGGATTCTACATTTTAGACATTTCTGATTTACATGTACACATAAAGCTACCTCTTTTTGATAACTGTGTCTGAATATTTTGCTCTTGATCTTACTATTAATCACTTTCTTCCACCTTACACTGCCATTTGGCTTTCCTCCAAGACGTTTCAGCATTTTTTCTCTGTGAGTCTCTGTGAAGATATTAAGAGGCAAAGTTTCTACATTCTTTTCATGATAATTGGTAGCATCTATTTTTCACTCAGTGCTGTAAGACCTCTAATAATGTCAGAAGAAAATCCAAGTAGGATAATGGGATTAAGAATCCAAGTTTTACTGGATCCTTAGCTGGTCAAACAGAAGAACACAAGCCACGGGCAGGTTAAAAAACCCAGGTACTCACTTTGATTGTGCCTGAATGCAGGAAACTATGTTGTCCACTTCAGTGGCTGGAGAAAACTTTCCTTTTTTGTCCAAACTTGGCTGATGTTCACGGGCAGTGAGATGTCCCAAAAGAGTCCTTGACCGAACAGACAGTCTGCTAGCTATGTGGTACACCCACAGGGTCTTAGGAATAACAGGCTATCAGGGGAAACCAAAAGTTAAGAGAGAAAGAGTGGATAAAAAAGGGAGAGAGGGCAGAGTCAGGGTTTTGATCTCTTTCCAACAGGGGTACATATGAAGATTACCAACAGGACCTATTTCTTTTGCCAGTGCTTGGGGAGTTTGAAGTAATCGCAAAGTATGAGTATGCTGCCAAGGAGCACTGAAGAATTTCAGTTCCTATATGTTTCAAACAATAATAATAAGGAAATTTCAGGACATTATAGACTTGGAACTTGCTGCATTTAGCGACAAATTAATTCAGAAAAAAAATACGTTTCTCCATAAAGAGGTAAGCTGTCTTCTGTTTTCTATGGCTTCAGGTTCCACTGGGAATGAAAACAAGAGGATTTTACTGCTGAGGGAAAGGCTGGAATCCATTGGAATCTTGGCAAGAAAGTAAGGAAAAAAACATTTAAAATGGGGCAAGGCCAAGGCTAGAATGGCAGGCAAGAGGTCTAGAGAAAGGACTCTCAGGGAGACAATACAAATCCTTGAACTATGGTTATGTGCAGGAACTGGGCTGTAATTAGAAATGCCATCATTTGTCTGCAGTTAACTCCGAGAGCCAGAGGTACTACAGTTGGAAAGCAATTCACTGGATATCTCACTTCAATATGGTTTCAAGCATATCAGAGCAAATCTAAAAGAGTCCTTAAAAATTTGCCTCTGTAACACATCTTCTTCAAGAGAAATGAACACCCATCCTACACGTGATACCTAACTTGGCTTATTCTGGTTTTCATTTTTCATTGTGAAACAGCTATAACTGCTTTACAGTTAAGAATGGTCACAGGTTTGGTTTTCTGCCAGCCATCTTTCACTCGATCCCTTTTGCTTCATGCTCCAAAACCAGTCTCTCTGATATCTAGCATGCCTCATCACAGCTTCTCAGACTACTAAAAGAAAAATCAAGCAAGGCATTTTAATTGAATTTCATAACATGCATATATCTTTTATTGTATTTAAAACAGAAAAATCCTAACTTGTCTTCACTATTCTAATTTTTTCTTTTAAATCCTAGTTTTGTGTTGTTGCAATATTGATTAATGTCTTTGGATAGGATAGTGTAGGAGTTATTAAGACACAAATAAATGTTTTTTCATACATACAATGCAACAGTTGAAATAAACAAAAAAAAGCAACTCCAATATCACAGACATGATTTTCATTTACACAGTTCTGGCAGCTTAAAAAAATCTTAGAGTGGGCATAAATTTTATTTAAATACACTTTAGGGTTCCTTTCTGCTGCCAGAAAGTGTAAAGGTGCCTTTATGTAAATACAAATCAGGGCCAATGTATTTCGGGATTCTGTTTCTTTGGAGATCTTTGCTATACCTAAACTCACATTTTGACTTCTGGGACTACTCACAAATTAAGTGTATGAGATTCTTACTCTGAATCAACAATAAATGAAATCAGCCTCCAACAGCTTATTTCCATTACAGAATAAGAGAAAGGGGGAAAGTTTGGGCAGGTAGACCTGAAATTTTCAAGACAGTGGGAAAATGAGGAGATTAATTTTTAAAAAGATTTTGATTAGAAATAATTAGCAATTCTGAGTTCCTTCTTAAAATGTAAGTTAGATACTAATGATGTTTCTGTCATTTCCTGCACTATTACCATATTAAAACATTTTCATGATGACAAGTGGGGGAAAAAGAGAAAAGGAAAGAATGGAAAATTTTCCCCAAAATCATAATTATTTCTGGGAATAAAAGAAGCTTCATAATGACCCTGGAAAATTTGATTATTTTCATGAAACACTGAAGGATACATGGTGAGCAACTACAATGACTAAAATTTATGAAGTAACTTTTCTCTGTCACCTCATAATTCAAATTGTGAGGTAGTCACATTAAGTCCAGAAGGTTTTTTCTCTGTCACAGGGGACAAGGAATCTGAAGTATCTTTCAGATAGAATGCATGATTCTTGCATTTTAGTATATTTGGCTTTAAAAACACCTGAAAGTATCACTAATTATTTTCTCTATGGTCTTAATAATTTACATGTTGATTTTTATTAATGCTGAATAAAAATCATTTATTAATGATTTTTATTAATTGCGTTGTGCAATTAATTACATTTTTCTAAAGTCCTCTTTTCCAGGCACGTCTCAGTAATAAAATAAGTGAGTGTGTTTCCTATACAATAGCAATACTAAACTATCCAGTCAGAGTTTTAATACTGCAATTGTTAAATGAATCAAGTTTAAAAGGCTCATATAAGAAAATATTAACTTTTGCAAGGAATATTTTTGTCAAAAATTTGGAATAATTACAATTAGAAGTGGGCTGTTATGTTAAAAAAAATAGAAAAAAACCCCACCAATGAAGAAATGTAGCTCAAAATAATACCTTACAGAATTAAGGTCTTAATATATTAAAGAACTTGTTTGTAAATTGGTAGCTGGGAGTACAGAATGAAACAGGGAATTTTTCATTACTAAGGACACACTTCAGAATCTCAACTATGATTTTCAATGTCAATGATGCCAGCAGTGGTTACAAGAAGACAGTTCTTGAACGAGAAGGCAGGCTTATTTGAAAGGGATCATGGAATCATAGAATGGTTTGGTTGGAAAGGGACCTTAAAGATCATCTTGTCCCAACCCCCCTGCCATGGGCAGGGACAAATGAATCATGCACTCATCCAGGAGTGGATTCATAAGGGCCCTGAATACCTGCATTCCTATAACAGGCTTATCTACCTGCAAACTATTCAGTCAAACATCCAAATATTAAGGACCTGCAACAGGATCCCAAAAGCTGGATTGTGGACCTTGGCTTCCCTTGAGGTGCACAGCAAGATATCTGTCACCAAGTCACATTGCGATCTGTCCTCACATGTCTAAAGAGGGGAAAGCCTAAAATAGCATAATACCTGCTAAAAATGTGGGACAGCTACATCTAATCCAAGAGCAAGAGGAATTTCTGTTTTCGTAAGATCCAGAGCACAGATTCTGCCTTCAGAATATGTATTGACAACTGTCCCTTTGAGAGATCTGACCATGGACCTTAGTATAAAAATAGAGCTATTGAAGAAGAGAGGGCTGGCATTATCATCATGCACTGCATGGTCTGGTGATTAAATCATTTGCCCAAGAGCTTCAGACTTAAATTCTATATCTTTAGCTCTAGGAGTTTTGGTTAAAGGTAGGGTTAAAGTTGAAAGTAATAGAAATCCTAGAGCTCCAGCTGAATCAGAGCTGGAAAGGGCATGCCAAAGGAAGGGATTGGCTGCAAAGTGAATTGTCCTTTGGGAGCCCCTTTCATGCCCCACTCCAGCTGGAGCTCTTGGCTTTCTCTCCCACAACCCAAGCCCTAGTCCTAAATCTAAACCTAAGTGAAGGCTAAACTGACATTTGAGCAGACAAAAAGGTTAGATTTGGATTAGGAGGGGGAAAGACTTGAGACGCATAGATAGAGCAGGGATGAGAAGAGTTTGCCAAAGTAAAGTGAGGGCTGCTATGGGAACCCTCTCAAAAACAGTCATTGCAACAGGACCTACAGCCTGTCTTTCCTATGCCAGAACCTCTGCCTGGAGTCTCAAATCCATATTTACCTCTTTAAAAGGCATTTTAATGGTTAGATTTATCAGTTTGGAGGATTTTAAGCTATAGCAGAAAAAGCGTGATTCATATGTTGAAAGAAAGTTCAAACTGCATGCCAACTCTGTAGCCTCTCAGTAGGCCTTATTAGTGTAGGCTTAGCAACACACTCATATGGCTTCTGGACTGATGCTGATTTATGCCAGTTGGTTTAGTGCTCATGGAGTGGACATATGATGGCATTCACTGATCCTTCTATACTTACCTTCCACATTGCCTCATAAAGCAGAGGTCGGCTCCAATATTCCATACAAATATGAAGAACAATCTCACTTTATTGCACAATTAATACAAAGTAGCTTTTGTAATGGAGTATTTTACCTAGGGCAGGTCTGCTATAATGGAAGTAATTTTCACCCTGATTTATGTTCTTCAGGAACCTGATGGACATGGAGAATGAAATGGAAAACTAAAAAGCTGAAGATATATGGAACACAGAAATTTGCAGAATAACCTTCAGACAACTGTAAACCAGTGAAGAGTACTTTCTACCATCCAGGACAATATAATTACTGACATCAAACACATTTACCTGTGGTGGCTAAAACATAACACACTCAGATCTCTTATGGAGGTTATTACCTTCTCGACCAAAAACGATATGTCTAGTTTTGTACCTCCTACAGTTTTGTACCTCCAAAACTAAGGCCACTTGCTCATTTGTACACGTCAAGACAGGATTAACATCAGGTAGAAATGCAGAGAAAAATTGTAAAGCATAGATGCAAAACTCAGTATGTCAATTCATACTTAGTCTTTTTTGTTTGCTAGTGCAAATTTATCTGCCCTGGTGTGTTTTCTGTATATTTATACATATGTATACACACTTACACACGCACACACAGAGATTTTAGTCTTTTTTTTAAAAAAGTGTGTGAGCTAAAGAGGCACAGGGCTTCAGTATTGTTTGTCTTCTACTTTTTTTTCAGAAATCCTGTGTCTGCGAACTATTCTGGTACAGAGTAGTAGAAAAATTTCCAAAGTGGAGTAAAGCTTATCTGTTTAAGGACTAAGGTTTTTTTTACTCACAATAACACATATCAAAGAATCAATAAACATCATATTAATATTAATTCCTTTTGGTTCCTCAGGTCTCATTTTTGTAGGTAACTGTACTTACTTGACAATAAGCAGGCACACAGAGTGCATGCAGAATGCATGAAGTTACAGGTCAAATAAACATATGCACGTATCAGTAGGATGGCCAAGATTAAAAATCAGAAATAATTCTTCCAAACACAGTTATTGCACTTTTAAAATAAGCATTATTTTAAAATAAGCATAAGGGTATTTTTTTGCTATTACCTAACCTATATCTAATATGTAACCTGCTATAGGTTACTTTCCCAGACAGGAGGCTGAGTTGTCATATTTTTGTTATTGTTTGCCCTGTACAAAGAGGCCTGGCTGATATTCTTGGTTCCATTCCAATCACAAAAATTCCCTCCTTTCATTACCCCGTATTTTTATTTCTTCCCCTCAAACTTTATGAATAGACAAATAACTGATTTCTGCCTGACGATACATTATTAATGCTTAGCAAAATGCTGCAATTGAAACAATCATTATTACACCTATTTCCAACTGAGACATGTAATGTTTTAATGTCTAGTCAAAGGCGAAATTCAGTGACAGACCTGGAAGCAAAATCCAGTGCCCTGGATGTGAGCCCTCTGCTACAACTGTAGAAAACATTTCTGCAATAATTTATAGCCAATCCACTCTGTATTGACATTGAAGGAAAGGAAGACAAAAATATTTTCACTGAAAACAGGCCAAAAGGTGATTGTACATCTATTTCAGGAGACTAAATTTTGTCATATCTGTCCAGAGCAGGGCCAAGAGACTATGAAGCTTCCCAGTGTTGTACTTGAAGTGATAAAGAAGGAATGCAATTAACTTGTCAGAGATCAGAGAAACCCAAGGTTATTTCCCTTTGCTGTTACAGAGGCAAAGGAAAAGAGAGAATGCTCTTTTCATCTCTTTAGTTCTTAAGTAAATACTCCATTCTGAGGAGCAAATGATATCCATTTTGTATTGAAAATGTAACCACTAGAGGGTATCTCTGTTCAAAGTCACTACACACAATTTCCAGAGCTTTGAGCAATGCTAAATGATTCAGACAAATCTTGCATTCAGATACAGTAGGTTAGATGAAGAAGGAAAATATTAAAGTATCATTGCCTCAACTGGTTATCCTCTCTATATATTCTTCTGCAGAGTCTTGTCTGTCTTGCCAAAATGAAATTGTCCCTGTTAGAAGAAAAATAAATTATTTCCCTATAAAAATACATTATAATATATTGATATGTATTGATTCTTGTCTGCTATATTATTTAACATCGCAATGAAGGATTGATACCATTTACTGCATTTCTAAATTAACCCTCTATATACCCACAGCTGTAGCCAGTCAAGGCATATTACTATTGCCTTGAAGTTTAAGCTGTTTAAATGGCCAGAGTTATTACCAATGTCAAATAAATATGCAAGTATAATTCATTTGTCAGATGCTATCTGCTTCTTATGTGTACTTTGTAATTCTGATTTTGAGACCTTATTTGGATTCATGTGCAGCAAACTAGGGAGAAGCTGTAAATGATGGAAAAATATTACTTTCATGATGAATTTAAACCTATCCCCTATCTAATAAACAGAATGTGGACACAATATCCACATTCTCTGTGATTTGAACTCCATGACTTTTTATAGAAAACCATTAACCTATAAACTGCTTATCTCTATCTCCCTTTTCTCAGCTAAAAAATGATGGCAATGTTATTTAACTACTTCACGAGATGATATTATAATGTGACAGTTGGTATTCCCTCAGTCCTTTGAAGATACTCTCTGCAACAATGCATATGACCATGTATTGTTGCAGACAGTTCAGAACACAAGAAGTTCTTCTGTGTTTAGAAAGCCATACAGCATCCTAGGTTTTCTGACCAAAAGTACCCAAGGGATTGATGTGGATTTCTTCATTTTCTGACCATTTTTGGCTTCCCAGCTTAAATAACACAAATAACACATCTATTTGTAGATGAACAGACTGGACACACCTTATAATACAGGTGTAAATCACGGCTTAAACTCAAGCAAGCAAGTATTCTTAGATGTTCAGGTTGTAAAATGGGAACTTAAGTCACCCTAACTGCAACACATCTTGATGAATAATGTGCTACAATGTTATAAAAGATACTAGGATAATTATTTTTCTCGTTTTGAAAGTGAAAAGACTTTGAATCAAGCAGGTGAACCATGAAAAATTACACTGGATTTCTTCCCCCCAACTATAGTGATTTGGAGAATCTGTTGAAAATTTTGACCAAACACAATTTTGAAGAATCTGGATCTTTAAACACAGATTTCTTCCTGTCATGTTCCCCAGCATGACCCTGTTTTGGCCTCTGTGCTCCAGGCAAGTTTTGGCAGAACACAAATCCCAAATTCTTTGTCTATGGGATGACATGGCATTTGATTTCATCTTCAGGGAAGTGATTGACATTCCTTGAAACTACCTAGTGACATTTATGTCACGAAGTTGCTGTGCTTTGTTGCAGTGTAACACCACAGCAAATATTTGGCTTCACTGAAGCTGAACTATCTGAACTGGAGCTCTTTCACAATCCAAACTCGATCAGGGTTGTTTAGTTTTTTGTTGTAATGTTAGATAAAATCCCTTTGCTATGGCTTAAGGAAAAGCCACTGGAATAATATATTGACAGATCAACACAAAGTTCACAATGAGCAGCCAATGAAATTTAACAGACAAGTGCTTTTCTTTCTTTAAACCTAAAAGCAACTGCCTCTGTTTCCTAATTTATAATTAACAATAACTGATTTTTAAAAAGAAACATTGTGCAAATAATCACGTGAATAAAATGAAATATGCCAGGATCTGGATCCTGTCTTATCAAATTCCTTTATTTGATAGAAAATAAAGACATTAGGAGCAGGTGCATCCTGAGATGGGTTTTGTCTCCGCTAGCTCTTGATGCTTCCTTTTGTGTGGCTGGTATAAATACTAATTTAAGACATGCTGAGCATTAAGGAAAGAATGGGATATTTAGGAAACTGTAGTAGCAGTTGGTATCAAATGGACTAAAGTTAAAAAGGGCTTTGAAGCCAACTGGATATAGCTATACACTATAACCATAACCAGAGACTAAGTGGTAATTCATGAAGTTAAGAAAGACTAAAGAAAGAGTTTGAAGTCAGATTTATTTAGTACATTAATGTTGTATTTGAAATAGGGAATAAACCACA
>VXBO01004275.1:0-17187 GCA_013400135.1 Rhinoptilus africanus
CGGCCGTTTCCGGCCTTGCCCGCAGGGGGGTGGGCTCTGGGGGGCGGGGGCGGCCTCTCAGCGCTTCCCTTTGGTACTCGCGGGGGTTTATTAACCAGCGGTAGCCCTCGCAGGCACTTGGGGGCATCTGGGACGCGGTGCGGCCCTGTCACGGCGGCCTTCCTGCCCCTGCCCGCCGTCTCCTCCCGCGCTGAGGCAGCCGGCCGGGCCGGCGGGGCTCCGGGCGGCCTGCAAAGCAGAACGCGGCTTAAAGATGTCCAGCATCCCGGCCGTCAGCCGCCGCCGGGCGGGCGCCCTGGGCAGCAGGCCGCAGTGTCCCTGAGCTCTGCCGAAGGAAGACTGAGCTTTCCAAGCGCGTCCTGTCCTCATGGGCCAGATCCAGAGAAATAGAAATTTGAGAAATTAGCCTTCGACTGCTTAGTTAAATTAATGATCCCAGACAGGGACATAAATTTAGCTGACATATGTAACCTTTCATGTGATAAGTTGAAAACACAATAATAGATTGTTCTTTCCTGTAAGTGATGCATAAACTTGCATAAATACATGAATTTGCATAATACTGAAGCTCGTTGTGGTGTGTATTTCATACCAAACCTTTCTAAAGAGATTTCTGCTCGCCCCCAGTGTTTCTATAGTTCCCCTTTCTCTGTTATAGTTAATTCCTCATGCATGGGTTTGTTCAATTATTCCCCACTAACACAGGTGTAATCCAAGCAGACGTATTGATGTCATCTGCATGTTCACTGTCTTTTTATAGTTCCAGAAACAAGACAGTGGTACATCATAACTCAATCAATTCTTATCCATGTGGGTCCAGCCTATACTTGAGTTCTCCATAAGGTTTGCCCCAGGTGCCTCTTTCCTGTCTGTTTCCTCTCCTGTCCTTTGGTGGGAGCTCTGTGGTGACTAGTTGGTGTTGAAGCAGGAGCTTCAGGAACATGGAACACCAGCAACAGGAGTCAGCCCAAGGCCTCCACACGCAGACAGAACAAACCACAGACTTCATTTTCGGTGTTAGAGATGGTTTTTGTCACGGTGCTACGCTCAATGACCCAGATAATGCATTTTCTCTTCCTTGTCATGGCTCTGATGGAGGAACTACCCTTAGACAGCTCAATATGCCTCCTGTACACGAAAAACACAGTGGGTTTAGTTGGAGGCCAAAAGCTTCTTACTGAAGTACTCCAGAAATACATGCACCTTCCTTTCTGCCATCATGTGTTGCAGGTGCATTTGCCTGGGTCCCTGACCCATGATCCAAGGCACATGTCGGCTCCTGTCCCATGTCTGCAGGTGTTTTCACATTATGGGCTGCCTGCTGTTCAGCCACACGATGGGCAGGAACAGTAGGGAGTTGGGATGAGGAGCAGCAAAGAGCAGCTGAAGGTGGATATATTTTTCTTGCATGTTCAATGCTGTTGACACGGATGTATAGCAAACATCCCTGATAATATTTCCGTATTTGTTTAGGCAGGAATCAGCAGCCATCCTGTCCTGCTCTGGGCATTATTGAAATGACCCTCAGGTGCTGTTTCCAACTTAACACCCTATTTCCTCTTAGGTCCCTTGAAAACATTTTGTGCATTGTTTTAATAGCAGTCAAGGCAGAGGGCATATCAAACATGCAATAAAATTTGAACAGCTCCATAGGGGTTATCCTACCTGACAAAAATAATGGCAAGGAAAATATTTGTGGTGGGTCATATGCACTGAGTACTGGCTGAAAGGATGATAAACTGCAGTCCAAGCAAAACAATCTGCAAAAGACAGAAAGAATGATCTGTTATTTACCTAATAGCCGGCATTCTGGACTGAAACACAATTCATTCAAGTTTCACACCATGTATTTTTGTATTTTGATATGACATTTATGTAAAGTACATCGTTACTTAACTATTCACCTGTATCTTCTGCTCAATCCTTTTTCCACACCCTATGAAAACCAGTTCTTCTTTGTCCATGCATCTGTTCACCTACTCCGTAAGTCATACCAATCCTTGTTGCACTTTTGTTTTCTTTTGACCCATTTTTCAAGGAGTACCATACATTTCTCCTGTTTCTTTTCACATGTTACAAGAATCTCCCTTGCAAATCTGCTGCGTGCCAGTATACTCTCTTAAACCTGTTCCTAAATTAGATAAAACTCAATAATTTCCAGTTAGTTGGTACGTTACGATGATTATTTGCATTGATGTCAATTTTTATTTTGTGTTCCTCCTCGTGCCAGCTGTGTCCACCTGTGAACTCTTATTGCTTAGTCTGCAGATTCATAGCAACTGCAGCTTTCTTACTTTCTATGTGTGCCTAGAGAGTCTAGGGGAAAAATGGTGCGGTCTCCAAGTGCTTCAGCTCTGCAAATAGTGGATGACAGAGGCACAGTTTTCCTGGTGGAATCCCTCCTGATTAGACCTGACATACCATGATCTTCTACGTGTTCTAGTCTTCTAGTTTTATTTTTCCAGTTAGTTTTTTGTGTCCTGAAGGTTTACAGATTTGTATTGCTTAGGACCACACCACTCTCTCTATAAGTGTTAGTTATAATGTTTGATAGCTCCTAGTCTGGTAAAAAAGATTACTTTCATAATAGTTTGCATATATTTTAATGTCTGTCTTATTTGATTTCTAAATTCCCTTGGAAGTCTTGTCTGAAGAGAAGCTTGTCTTAGAAGCTTGTCCCTGCCCAGAAGTTTGTTCAGACATCTTCTTTGCTGGTGTCTTAATCACTATCATTATTTTGATTATCTGGGGAAAAATTTCTCTGAGATAAATGTATGTATTATGATCTTAGAGCAGGTAAATTATGCAGGTTCTTTGCAAAGTATTTCTTAATGATGCTTTCTGTTCTGAGGTCTGCAAACTAACCAGTTGTCTCATAGACTATTTCTAACATACTTTAAAATTCTTATTTATTTTTATATATTTAACTGTTTCAAGTATTATTTAATCTTCCTAGTTTTTATTTTACATTTTATCTTTGTAGGTTAGGCCCCCCTTGTTACTGGTGTCACTAAAATCAGATTTCTGATTGCTGAAGGATATTTTTTTTCTTTAATAATCTCTTATTTCTTGCTAATTAATCCTTTTTTATTGCTATTCTGCTTATTTTTTTATTTAAAGGTGTATTTAATTTTTATCATCTAAGCTTCATTATTTTCCATGCCAACTCTCATGCTTTTAATTGCCTCATTTCGACTCCAAGACAATTTTTGACTAGCTGCATAACCTTCTTGAAAGCCTCGTTAAAAAGTGGCAACTTGTACGTGGTCTTCCTTTTAAATTCTTCACCATAAGTGATGGTGGCTGGAGGCTGGATGCTGACTGATAGATCCTGTAGTCCAAAAAGCACCTCAGAGATACCAATGAAATGCTGTATTTTGAGAAATGGATCAGGGTGAAGTCACTGCCACCCACAACACAGCAACATTTGAGAAAAAAGGTTGATGGGCTCCAACTTCTCAACATCAAACAGGATTGTGAAAACAATGTCAGTGATAATCACCAACATCTAAAAGGTTCGAAATGTCACTAATGCTGTAGAATTATCTCATTACATTTCATTACCTCTGATCATATTTAACATTGTACGTTCAGGACAATTTTCCTGAATGAGAGGTTCCTGATATAACGAACAGAGAGAGAAAACTTTGTGTTCTCTTTTGTGATCTTCTGTTCCCAGGGATTTTATCTCATGAGATTGCACGGACTTGTTCAGAAGTGGTGCTTCTTGCCCATCCCCATTATCTCCATTATAAACAGATATTCTGTACAACCGATCAACCTTGTTGTACAAGGTTGTACAACAACCTCATTTTTGTTAACCGCGGTCTGTAATTTCTCCAGCATTTACTTCCATGATCTCAAACTTCTAATTTTCAAACTCAGCTCCATTTTCTGCATGATTTTATAGAAGATGAAGACCTAAATTACTGATATTCTTGGGACACACTTTACGTATAAACACTGGAAGTTCCTTAGTTTTGTCTAGCTGTTATCCATACTCCTGGTTTAAACAAATATTTTATAATTTGGGTAGTCTGTTGCTCCTGTGGCATGTTTTGTAGGAAATGTAATAATCTATCAACTTGATAAAGTTTTTCTTTTTTCCAAAGAAACTTCTATGTTTACATTTAAATCCTCCCTCTTTTCACCTCTCTCTGGAGGGTGTTATTAGTAACTAAATCACTCCTATATTAAGAAAGTGACTAAAGTATACATACATTCAAAATCTATCTTATAAACTCTGAAGTATTAGGAGATTAACAATACTGACTCACATGGACAATTGTATCTTCATACCTGATCTTTCACTGGCATTTAGGAGAGCAGAGATCTCCGTTTATAGACAGAAATTTAGATATAGGTTTATAATGCACATATACATACATTTATACATAGATGCACATACACATATTAAAATGAATTTAATATTTAATGTCTGGAAAGACTAGATAGGGGAGAAAAGCTCCTATCAAGTATCTAAGTGGGCTTTTTTTGGATCAAGATAATAGGCAAAAATGAGCCACAGAGATAGAGAAATGGAAATAATGAGATCAGACTCTTCCTATAAATCTGCAGGTCTTTCTATGTAGGCCTGTGGAAAAACACAACATGAAAATAATAAAAGAGAAACAAGTAGAGACCTTTTAGTAAGTTCTTCTATTATTTAAGCCTTTGTGGCTGTAAGGTTTTTTTTTCTTTATTTAATTTCAGCAGTCAGATTGTTCTTTTTTCATGAGCTAAGGCAAGAGGGACATTAGCCTGTGCAGTTAAAAAAAAAAGTGCATATAATTCCACTGCACAAACTGAATACAAAGAGCATAAATAGAAAAGCACCTCTGTCATCAGGGACATAAGGATTCAGAAACGCACTATAATGCTGAGTAAACAGGGCCAGAGGTTTCACATCTAGTCCAGCTCTTTCTGCTTTTCAAAGACAGAAAAGAAGGCTAATCTATGGCCATCATCACAAGTTCTGCTACAGTTAATGAGTTTAAATTAGATTTAAATACAAGTCAGGTGAACATATCCTTTGCTCTCTATATATTTTATTTTAACTAGTATATTAAATCAGAGAAGACAGTTAAAGTTTTTCTTCTAATTTGTAAACCCTAAATATATTTTAGGAATATTAAAGATTTCTGGTGTGTAATTTTTGAAAATCAGAATTTACCACTCACCATGTACCAGAATTGCTATTAAATAGCTCCAGCATGATGTAGATACCAGGCTATGGTGGCCCAGTTTTTCATCTGGGATGTGCAGGCAAGGATGAATCAGCTGTAGCATTCACTTCGCAACGCCAGTTAATTCTTTCTTCTATTTTCTTCTATTTACTACATGCATCCCAAAGACGGATTGAGATGTGATTAACAGATATCAACAATAGCTTATACTCTCTTGTCTTCTTAATTTTACTGTATAGACTTTTGTTTGGTAGTATAACTTGCAACATAAAACCTTATCTCTGTTTATGTTAGAAGAGGTCCTTTGAAGAACTGCATAAGCATAATCTGTATTTCTGTCAACTTTTTAAGTTTATCTATCTTGGCGGCTCTTTCATCTTCCGTTGTAGAACATCCAGTCCTGAACATTCCTCATGAAGGAAGAAAATGCCTCCTGCTTTCAGTGTGACTCTGCATTGACTTGCTTGTTGTACTTCTTATAGAGGCAGTTACTTCAGATTTGTTTGTTACACTTTAATTCATAACTGTACATTTTGGGTGATGGGTACAGTAATAGCAACATTGATACTGTGCTGAAAGTCTGCAATAAGACAGGTATGTACTTGTAATAAACAAATTGGCTTTGACTCTCAGATTCTTCAATGATGGGATTCCTGATAGTCAGTAAAAACCTAACTTGTTTTCAATGCATGAAACAGATTTGTGGAGTAGTTTCTTACTTGGTTGTCTGAAATTCTCCCTGGATTCTGGAGGGAATATATTCAGGATATTATACTACACATAGACTAGATTTAAAGCTTAAAGGGAAACCTTAATTAGTTTTAAGCCCCCACATGACTTTGTTAGGATTAGAGGTCTGAGTGCTCCTGTATTTATTTGATAACTGTTATTTACATCAGCACGGTGCTTACACAGAGCCACAGGCACATCTTAGGAGACCCAGATAAGAAGTTGCCAGGAACTCCTCCTCCAGCATGTGCCCTCTTTTTATACGCAATAATCTTTCACCAGCTTCTTACACATGCATCTCTTGCACATTTCCTCCCTCACACTGATAACTCTCTCCCCTGACATTTTCATTTGCATTTTCCCTCCTCTCTTCATTTTTCTCTTTTCAAATATTTTTTTTCCCCACCCTTCGCCCCCTAAGCCCCCATTGTCTTCTCACCTCAGGAGGAAGGAGAACCACGTTGCCTTCTCACCTGCTTCCTTTTTGACATGTTTTTTTTCTGACAAACAAAAGGATCTGTAGGTTTGGTAACTGCTGTCCACTGGAAGGCGCAAAGCACTGTCTGCTGACAACTGGAGCAAATAAGAGTCAGCCTGGAGAGGAAGCAAATGCTGGTGGTTGGTAATGGCATGGAAGCTATTGCTTTTTGTTTGTGCACATGTTTTAAATAAACCACTGTGCATAGCAGCCAGGGATTCATATCCCCTTGCTGAAACCAGACGGGGAATACATCCTTTCCCCAGCACTGAGCAGATTCTAAACCAGATGATCTTTTGCTGTCTGCATTTCTGGATGCCTCCTGTGAGACATCTTAAGAAGGAACTGATCTTCAAAAGCTAGTGCTCAGGTCATTTAACCACTGGTTATAGTCGTGCACCCCAAATTTGAATTTTAACATATCACTCATCACTTTTGCACATGGAAAAAAAAAAAGCCTGCAGCTTGCTAGCAGTTACTTTAGATGCAAATAAAATGTGAATGGATCCTAATAGTACCTGTAGATCCTTGTAGGTCCTTTACCTTTTGCCCCAGCTGAGTCACATGCAAATCTTTCTAGCCCTTTTTTTACGTAACTGTTTATTATTCACACACAAAACTAAATAAGCTGTACACATAATGCAGATTTCTGCATATAAATTTAGTCGTATCCCTTAGACATAAATTTAGTCATTCTAGTTTTCCACTGGAAACCTCTCTTTTCCCCAAGCCTTTCTTGGGAATCAGCCTTCTGCATAGAGCTCATCCGAACTTTCTCCCTGCACTTTCCAGGAACCACATGAACTTTTCCTAACTCAGTATGATCGTACCTGAGGGCGAGCTGGCCTCATGGCTTCACCACCCGATAAAAATCAGGCCTGCAATTAAATCGTTACTTCAGGCAGCAACAGAGAAAGCAGCTTTCTGTGAATTCAGAGTTCATTTGTTACATGTATTAAATTCCTTAAAACGCCTTCAAATAGTTTTGTGCTACCTCTGGATTTTCTGTATCCTTGTGTTTTTCAAGATTTCACACTCAGGGCCATAAGAAGCCACTGCTGTTCATCCAAGTCTTGCTTTTTATTACTCTGTGATAGAACAACAGCTCTTTCTAAGTTTGCCGAGAACATACACAAAAGAGGCCAGCAAGATTTTATGACGTTTTTGTAGAACTGTGAAATAAATAAAAGTGTTTGGGTTATTTTTGTGTTTTTTTTAATGAGGGTCACTGTAATACAATATTTAGTTAAAAAACCAGAAGCATTTTATTTCATTTGATTTCATTCTCCACCATGTGGATCAATTAGTAATTGAATACTACAGATGTGAATATGCAGTCATGACTCAGCTGTGGAATTTGAGATAAATGTCAGTAACAGTTTGTGATGTATTATGTGGGCTTAGCGCTGCCTAGTTCCATTAGGAACAATAGGGTGAAAAGCCTTATCTTAAATGTTACAAAAAAATAAATACAAACCCAACTTTAGCTATTTTCATATAGGCATCTCAAAGCCATTTGTGGAAACATTGCGTCTATTACTTGAGAAGAGAAATCCAACATATCAACGAACGTGGTTTTTATTTTGTCAGATAACAAGAATTATACCATCTCTGACTGTTTGTATTTAAACCCTCAAAGGGTCCCGCGGGAACTGACCCAGGACTGGTAACAGGGAGTGCTGAGCCTACCTCCTAATGCCACATTTCTCTTTGCACTGAACTTCCCAGTGCACCAGCTTTTCAGCTCTCCAGGGAGTCCCAGCACCGCCAGTCTGAAGTAACAAAGGACTGACTGTAGGGTCACTTCAATCCTAAAAAACATAATTCAAACCCCAAAACAAAAATATGAAGGGCAAATGTTTGCTCTTTATTCGCTTTATGAATACTGCATACATAATGTAAAAAAACCCCAAATGCTTGTAATACCAGTCCCTAATTCTCAGCTCCCTGGCTGGAGAATACCAGGAAAGGTTTTTCTGTTGTGTTTTTTTTAAGGAATCTGGCAATATAGTAGCCCACATTGCAGATCTTCCTTGCCTCCAAATAAAGAAGCGCAGATAAAGATTCTCAGTTTACCCCTCATTTGAAAAAAGGAAAAAAAAAAAAAGGCAAGTGAAGGAACAAATGCCGTTTCTTAACATTTAGTGCTCAGTTCCACAACCAGTTTATATAGAGAGCACTTCATTCCTGAGACCACATGAATGAGGCTCACAATGAGAGATTTAATGGGAAATACAATTGACTAGCTGCTGTGAAAATGAGGAAACTATTTACTTTGTACAGTGAACAAAGCCAAAGTTGTTCTACCAGTTGCAATGGCAATGAAGCTTTTGCAGTTTAAATTTATATCCACAGAATCCTTTGATTTTGTGAACTTTTTGCATGTGTTAAAAAACACAGGAGCTGCCAGATGTTCTATGCTTTTCAAATCTAGTCCTTATTTAGTAGCTATAGAACCATTAATTCAGAAATCTGGGGTTTATGCTGCTAGTTGAAAGGCAAAAAAGCCCTGTGGGTTCTGGCTATGAACACTGTTTTTTTTAAAAACTTTTCTAGTGTACACCTGCACCCTCTTGCTTTATGCTTTACAGCTGTCTGCTCTTGAGGCAGTTTCTTAACTGCATGACTGAAGTATCTAGCATTCATTTTAATTGTTTATTTTAATATCATGGTCTAGCTTTATCCTTATGCACTGTGATGCCTTTTAAAAATATTAATTTATGAAAATGTAATCATAATGAAAAATGTAAATTTTTTCATTTACCCAAGTATTACATTAATGTCATTTTCCATCCTATGAACTAAGATTTCTTTATCCACAGTAGGAGCCGTTGGTGCTACCGTGCAGCTGCCTGCATGAATTCAGTTAGTTTGATGCACTACCTTCCTGAGACACACTGAAGTGGCAGTTCAGGGGAGACTGTCCAATATATGACTCTTAAAATAAACTTACCTGGAGAGGTTATTCTTCTATTCCGATTACATTACTCTGCTGTGCTGTAAAAAGAAACTAGTGAAAAACAGAACTGGACAAATATGACTGACAAACAGGGTGTGTAACTATATAGGCACCAGGGATCTTGGCGAGTTGAGACAGGTAAGCTGATGATACATGAACTACCTCATTTCGACGTGTTCCTGAGAAAACTGTGACATCTACCTGCACTGGGCTATTCTGAAATATATATAACCGACGGGATCAGGAAAATATATACAATCAAGATGGGATATTCAGATTACCAAAAAGCAAGTCTGACATTTAGAGTATTCAAATTCCATTTGCTTCTGCATTCTTAGCAATCTGGGAAAATTCTACTATGAAAAAAGAGTGCATCTAGGTCAGTTCAGTTGATGGCACAGAAAATCTGGAATTAAACTGCAATACTGAAGATTGTTAGCAGTAATTAAAACTACTATTTTCAAATTAAAGGATCAAGTGGACATAACTTCATTCATTTCATAGTATTTTTTCTATAATCTCAATGCTAGTTTACCTGATAGTGCAGTATTTTATTATGACTTTTGCATCCGGAAATTACATACATTTTAAAGAAATGTAAAACAAAAGACACAATTACAATCACTCCGAAAATTGTTTGTTTTAAGGTACGGGGTTCCAATTTCACTTAAAGGAAGGACTACTTTTATTCCATGTGTACAGAGACATTGTCTCCAACTACATTTAACAAATACACCCTAATAAATTTAAAGAACCAATATCAGTAGAAGCTAATCTTACAATAGAGACCAGTTCTCTACTACTGAAATGTGCATTTTCCTAATTTGTTAAGAAAAAAAAAAAATTGGTCCACCTACAAAGTAAAATGGGTAAAAGTAAGTCTAAGCTGAGCAAACATCGTCTGTTTTATTCAGTTCCAGTGGTAGCGGTCTCTTGGAGCTAAATCATAATGTGTTCCCTCTTCCTCTTCAGGTCCATAATCTAGTGGCAGACCATAATTGTAATCAACTGTTACAACTGGTAATCTTTTGCTTTGTTCCATCTCTCTGGCAGTTTCACCTTGAAAAGGTTTTCTTTTATAGTCTACTGAACTATCTTCTTGGTGTACAGATGAAGATGGATGCATTGTTTGTGAAGAATACGGTGCAAATCTGTTTTTTCCTCTATTAAATTCATCTGAGGGATGCATTCTCCTATTGCCTTCGGGACAATTCGGTCGATCACTGTAAGAAGAACAAATATGAACAGTGAAATCCTTAGAAATAAAACAGTTGATTTGTTGTTGTTGGCCACCATTAGAAATTAAACTTGTGTAACCTTGAAAGAACAATTCAGACCCTCGATCATGTTTTTACCCCCTAAAATTAAAATCCGCTCTACCAGATGTTGCAAAGCTGTTTATATTAATTTTTCAATTCTAGTGATTAAAATTACAGCTCTTTATATTAAGTAATTCTACTAGGAGATGTTTTGCTTCAAGTGCTGTTTCAAATTAAAATTCCCTGTTTAGTGAGGGTTTCTTTACCTAGGGGCCATTTTTGTTCCTAAGCCCATGTTTTCATTTTCGTGGATAATATATAATAGTAGCTCTCTGGTACATAGTCTAACAGGCAATAATATAGTTTGGATTTATAGCTCCAAGTATTTTAAATCTTAATTATTCTATAACAGAAGATTCACCCTCCTACAAAATACATATGGAAGGATCTAAAAATGCATATACGATATATATACTTCTTGGTTTGGATCCTCTTTACTCTCCAGTACCTTCTTTCCTTTGTAAAATAAGTGGTGTATAAAACCAATTCATAACAGTATTTGTAATTTTAAAATTTCCCTCACTGAACCATAGATTAATTTAGACTGGAAAGGAACGCTAGAAGTACCTAGGGTCACCAACTCAAAGTAGGTCTAATTATACGGGTTTGTGCAGGGGCCACGTCCAGCTGAGTTCTGAGTATCTCAGAGGATGGGGATTTCACAGCTGCTCTGGGCAACCTGTTTCAGTGTCTGATCATCCCTCACAGTAAAACTCTTTAGCTTGCTGTAGGTAGCAGTTAGGAGTTAAATATAGCATCTGTATTTTGCTTTTTCGCTTACTGACAATAGCTTTTCATATTTTGTAGTACGTTAGCTTGAACTGTGCTTGTCATGTCAATGACTTATGTCAGGGTTTCTCAAACCATTTCATAATCACACTCAAACTCAATATAAATGGACCACAAATTAGTCACTTATTTTGCTCAGTGTTCAGATTCAGTGGTTTAAACTGCACTGAAGCAAAAATATTAACATAAACTTTTACACTGAGCAGTTAATTTGTATTTTTTAGTTGGAAAACTGCGGGAGTAACAGTATAAAGGTAAGTCATAAAACAACTTATGAAATCTGGGATTTACCTATAACTTCTGTTAAAGTCATCATTATCAGACCCATAATCTCTGTGAAGTGAAGGAGATGAAGAGAAATGAGGTTCTGGTACATTTTCATGGGAAGAAAAAGTTTGACTTCTGCAAATAACCACAAGAATCACATGGTAAGAGAATTGCATGGTTGTGAGCTTTTGAAGAATATGTGTTTATCAAATGAAATAAAAATCTTCTTACTTTTCATTTAAATTTACTTAATATTTTAATTAAAATATCTTAATTGTATTGATTTGACACTTAAGAATTATATGCTTCATTGTAATTATATCCTGTTTCAGCTGCACAACAGAAGAAATTAAATCAAACTTTACTAGCCCAACAAATATCTGAAATATGTTCTGAAATATTAAAAATATTTTAAAATACTATGTCAGAATCCAATAGGTTTAACAATAAGTGATATCTGTATTGTGTAGAATATCATACAAATTCAGAGGCAAAGGAATTTCTAAGAAATTATTAACTCATGGAATAAACAAATGCAAGTCAAACTTCCCTGTAGCATTACTGTTTATCTCTGTTTGGCTGAGGGCATAAATAAAATTTCATATCCTCTTCTGTCTTGAGGATTGCTTTTTAAATTAAGTTTCTATACAAAAAGTGGGACAAAGTTTTGTTTCAAGCCGACTCTAAAAAGGTAAAGGAAACGTAAGCTTTAAATAAGCACAACTTTCTAATTTAGGAAATATTTGCTTTCAAAGCTGCAACACTACACCTTACATCAAACTCTTCCATAAGTCAAAATAAAAAGAGTTAATTAACCATTCATTTATATATGATTTTAAAAGGATGATTGTTTTCAAGTTAACTTATTTTAAAAAATTAATATGAAATGTAATTTAAAAGTGATGAGGTTTACACTTTTTATTCTCTAATTCTGGTCTAACAGCTCAAGGATGCTTTACCTGTCTGAACACCATTCGCGTGGCAAGTCATCGCGACCTGGATGATCATGAAAAGCTCTTGGCCTTTGTCCATGCCCTTTATTAACATAATCAAAGTCTTTTAACTGAGCGTGCTCCTGTAAGTCATCATAAGGCTGATGGTCATGAAAAGGTCTGCGCCTTTGTCCAGGACCTTTATTATCATGATCTTTTAGTTGCATCTCTGTTTGTAAGTCATTACGAGGCTGGTGATCACTGAAAGGTCTCAGCCTCTGTCCACGACCCCTATTACCAAATTCAAAATCTCCCAATTGCATCTGTGGCTCTAAGTCATCATGTGACTGATAGTCATGGAAAGATCTCAGTCTTTGGCCTGGACCTTTGTTAACACAATCTACCTCTTTCAACTGCATCTGAGTCTGAAATTCATCACGAGATTGGTGATCATGGAACGGTCTTCGCCTCTGGCCACGGCCCCTGCTACCAAAATCAAAATCCTTTGACTGCCTGTCTTCCTGCAAATCATTACGAGATGGATGGTCAGGAAAAGATCTCTGCCTTTGTCCACGGCCTCTGTTAAATTCAGTGCCCCGTGACTGTCTCTCTCCCTGTAAATCATCATGAAACTGGTGTCCATGAAAAGGTCTCAACCTTTGTCCAGGTCCCTTGTTACTGAAGTCTAGGTCCTTCAGCTGTGTGTCTTCTTGATAACCATCATAAAACTGATGATCAGGAAAGGGTCTTCGCCTCTGTCCTGGTCCCCTATTGTAGTCCCAGTTTCTCATCTGCATTGGTGCTCTTAAATCATCCTGAGTCTGACGGTCATTAAATGGTCTTCGTCTTTGTCCAGGTCCCTTATTAATGAAATCAAAATCTCTCATCTGCATCTGTCCTTGCAAATCATTGTGAGAGTGGTCATCATAAATTCTCAGTCTTTTCCCAGACCTGTAAAGAAGTTTTTGTCTTAAACAGAATGTCACACTTCTAAGTGGTACAAGTCATTAATGAAAAAAAGGTTTTTTAACTAAGAATTGATATGAAAGATATTACAAATATATAGGTATCAAAGCTACTAAGAATCCAAACTGTAAGTAAGATTATGAAACTTGCAATGTCACAGTAGAAGTTGTGACAAATATTCAATTGTAATTCTATAGCACTTGTTAAACAGGCAAAACCAGTGATTCCAAATTAATTAAAAAGAATTGTAGAATAATAAAGAAGGACCGGCAAAGCAAAACTCTAATTTTTTCCCAGTGAACTAATTACTTACAGACTTCTAATAACACACAAGTCTCTTCCTTTCCTTCATCTTTTCACTGTTTCATCAAATTCTGCAAATATATTTTGCATGAGTAGGCTATATTAACAAAATTCTTTTTAAATTAAAGTATCTATAGTATTTTCAATATGAAACAATTTTCTTTCCCACAGCATGTTTTTTTTGTCTTTTAATTCCATATTTCAGACTATTACCCCTGAAAATCTTCATTTGGGAACCGCTCTGCAGGTCCTTCCATTGCATGTGGCGGTGGAAAAATTTCTTCATCTGAATCCCATACATCCATTCCAAGGTTACTAAGAAGAATAAAAACATCTCACATAGGTTTCCTTTTTTAAAACATACCATTGAGAGAGGAAAAAAACCCACATAAGATTCTTTAGTTTATCATGACAGAAATTTTTATATGTTAAGTTAAATTTACAGACATACATAACATAGCAAACTTTAATATTGCAAATTTATTTGGGGAAGGGCTGCAGGGAAAGCAAAGAGAATATCTAAACTTTAGAAGCTTGGAACATCATCCTAAAGGATGTGAGACAAGCACCAGACCTATTCAAAAATCTCACACAGGACTAACTTAGTCATGCACGGACTATAAATAATGATAGCAGTAAAGCAAAGGACATTCAGTTAAACTAAAAAGATGCAAATCAGTCAGTTGTTATTTTGAAATCACTTTACTGATACAAGATATCATTGGCACAAATAACTCTGGAATATCTAAATGTTAGCTATTCTTAGGTGAATAGTGTAAGCTTAAAATTCTTACTCACCAGGGATACAACTGCCATGAACAGAGGAGTTGAGAACAATCTTCCACTTTCCCATACTTTTTTATTCCTAAACTGTTCTACATTTTTTTTAAAGTATCTGGTTCTACCATGCCAACAGCAGCAGGCAGATCATAGAGCTTATAAAGAAATCTTTGCAGTAGCTATTTTCAGCTTATAATGAGAGAATGCAGACTCAATACACTTGTCATAGTATGATAAAACCACACCAATGTTCAATAGTAGGTCAGATTAAAAAATCTTTTGAACCATATAAATTCGAAAGATGAACGAAGGAAGTACATTGCACTTCATGTTATTCGTATCAGAAGTCTTACAATACATGTGTAGTTGCATATTAAAGGTTTAAGAGGAGATTAATTTTGGCTTATGACTGGGAGTGAAATTTTCAAAATAACAGTAGACATACTGGAAAATCTTGACCATATAACTAAAAACTTTTGTTTACCTTCTCATTGGTTGTGTTCTGAGATCGGTGAGATACACAAGACCATCCATGCGATGACCTCTAGCATCACCAAAAGCTAGAACAAAAATGATACAAGTCTAATGAAATGCGCCTAAACTGAGCCACAAAAATGTGAAAGGCAACTTTCTGTTCACCATGAGATGCTGACTTTGAAACAATTATAACTTGAAATACTTCAGCAAGCTGGAAATATTGCAGCATTATTTTTTTTTTAAACAACTGAAACTAATAGTGGTAGCAACCTATGACTGGAAACGCTTCCATGCAAAAGGGAAAAAAAAAAAAGATTTTAAGCAGCTGAAACATACTCCTACTATGCTGTCAACTTGCTAATGCTCAAGCCTTGCCTGGAATAGAATCAACAGTCAGAGAACATCTATGGAAGCCATCACATTAAATAACTCTAAGGATACTAAAAGAGAATTGTAGTATTTGTGAATACAATTGTGGTAATTGTGAGTTACAGCCCAACAACATGTGCCTTAGTTCAAACTGTATAAATACCTTGAATTGCTGCCTCTGGATCCCAGCCTTCAACATCTATAAGATATCTGAAGAAAAATATGATTGAATTATTGTCCCAAATGGATTAACACATTAAGATAAGGACACTATCTTTTGTGAACAATGATTTCTGATTTTATACAACCCTTACCTACATATAAGGTAGCCAGTTCTATTAATTCCGTTAGTACAGTGAACGCCAATGAGTTTCTCTATCAAAAAAGAAAACATAGTTCAGAAAGGGAAATTACGAAAAGATTAGTTAGTGCAAGTCAAAAAAAAAAAGCAGCTGTACTTTTCTAGCAAAGTAATGATAAATAATTGCTAGTTACAAAATTATACTGTCATGCCTGTAAAAGAACAGACACATCCAGACTTTGTCCTCTTCATGCTAGATCTCTAGCAGCAGTTAGCTCACTACTTCCAAACCTGTGAAGACTAAGATTAACACTGTAGAATGCAGGAAAAAAGAAAGAGGAGCGATGAAAGGTAAAGTGGCTGGCCTCAGCCAAAACTGCAGTAACAGGACAAAAAGAATAAAATACGGTTTTGAAAGCAAATCTAAACAAGCAAATGAGAAATTGAGAAACTTAACTTACACATTCTCATAAAACTTACAAAAAGGAGAACATAACCATAATACTCCTAGTGTCTTGGAGTATGAAATACATTACTAGATTAATTAATTTAAATGAACTAAAAATCTGGATCATTACTGGGATGAACCATAGCAATGAGGAATTTAGAATCATGGAATCAGTGAGGTTGGAAGGGACCTTTAAGATCATCAAGTCCAACCATTAACCTACCCTGACAAAAAACCACTTCTAAACCATGTCCCTAAGTACCACATCTACCCTTTTCTTAAACACCTCCAGGGATGGTGAATGCATGGAGAAAAGAAACACTCTAATGGGAACCAATAACCTCTAAAGAAATCTTGTCTTTTTTTGAAAGGTTATACTTATCAGCTAAAGGTTAAAAAGCAGAATAACTTACTATTGTTAGGGTGTTTCAAATGAGGTATCTCCAACAGAAATAGGGAAACACTAACAGTCATGCAAGGAACTGATAAAACCTCATCCAGACTATTCCATGCAATTCTAATTACCCATATTTAATAAAACAAAAATCAAATCGAAACACACATAGAAAGGGCTACTATGATGGTTACAAAAAAAGGTTATTAAAAGGGACCTAGAAAGCTTGTCTTATTTAGCCTGTAAAACCAAATCAGAGATACTGAATATAGTAACGGGCATGTAGAACAATAATACTTAAGGGCAAAGGTGGCATAAGAATCATAGAATCATAGAATCATAGAATCCTAGGGTTGGAAGGGACCTTAGTAGATCATCTAGTCCAACCCCCCTGCCAGAGCAGGGCCACCTTAGAGCAGGTTACACAGGAACGCGTCCAGGCGGGTTTTGAATGTCTCCAGAGACGGAGACTCCACCACCTCCCTGGGCA
>VXBO01004275.1:23794-52660 GCA_013400135.1 Rhinoptilus africanus
ACGTCTTCCATTAGTAACCTGCCTGTTTCACCAAGAAACAAAAATCTTTTTAGAATAACTATAAATATTTATTAAATATTTGAATAAAGCTAACAGATTAGCATTATTTTGGGATAAAAGAAACAGGGAGCTGCCTAAAAGATGCTGGAAGAATATCAAGAGAGTATTGCAACAGCACTGATCAGAGCAGAAGCTACACAGCTTAAATAAAGAGACTTTTATTGTTTGCAAGTGCAAAGTCAGGAGCCATAATAAAATGAATCTTTATTCTCCATAGAGCACAACCACAAAGAAAATACTTAGAGGTAAGGTGTGTAATTGCTCTTATCATACAGTAGAATCATACAGTCCCCAAATCTGCCATTATTCCTTGAGGTGGTTTCAAGGTATCGTGAGGATATTTGAAAACAGTCTTTTTCCTTCTTTCAACTTCCAAAAAAATGTCTCCCCTCAAAGTGGCAGGACAGCATTTACAAATAAGTAGCACCAATATAAAGCAAACCAGATGGGCAAGATTCAACAGGTACAAAGGTATTCTTATAGTTGGTGGAAATTTTTCAACTTGGCTGAATCAAACACCTTTAAAAAGTTGTCATATGCTCTCATCAATCACTTAATTGACAATGAAATGCAAAGTTTACTTTTATTAAAAATATGAAACTTCTAGATTTTGCAAATGTGTTTACTTCGTAATATGCCTCTTTTTCAAAGAAACATTTTTGACTGTTTCTCTTGGTACTTTGAAAAAAACCAGAGAATATTCCATCACACCAAATCTTAGCAAAAATCACCTAATATGAAGATTTAATACAATACTCAAAATACTAGTAATTCTAAAACCACAAAGAACTAATACTCACAAATTCTATATTGTTCTGAAAAAACTCTTTATGTATCACATTTCAGAGATTTCTTTTTTTAAAAAAAGTATGAAAAGCTTTACGTGAAGAGGAAAACAAGTTAGCAGATCAATTTTGCCTTCAAAGACATAAATTAATAAATTTAGGACTTTTATTTCCTCCCCTAATGTGAGGAAAGATTATTTCTATGACCTCAGAATCCTTTTCGTCTTCATCATGAACTAAAGAACAGACTGAGGCTCACAATGTAGACATACAAATGCTTAGTTTGATGGATAACAAATTAAATAAAATAAAGTAGTAATAACTCATCATTAAGAAAGCTGTTGCAAACAGCTGTCACGTAGAAGACATACAAGGTGAGAAGGTATAAGAGCAAGCTAGAGATTAAATCACTGAGAGGTGTTTGCAGTAAAACATTTAACTAAATTCTAAATTACTGCAGGAACTTTGTACCTTGCAATAGCAAGGAGGGAACAAAAACAATCTCCTACTTCATATATTCCCTTATCTTAGGATAGTTGCTTATGGGGGAAAAAAGAGCATGTTCTCAATCACTGTAGTTTGACAAGCATTGCTCAAAGTACATATCACGTACAACAGAAGAGAAGTGTTCTAACGTGAGAAGCCTTCCCAAGTCCATTTTCAAGCTTGTAAACTTTGGAGTCTGGTAGTTGTACACTAGTTGTAAAATATGAAAACAAAAATCTGAGACTGTGTTTATCCTAGTTTAAGATACATGAATCAATTAAGATCGTCAACAGTGTAAATGGACTGAAAATATTACCAATGCTAACAAAACACAGCACATAATGAAATATCTTAGTTGCAAGAAATGCTCAGTTAAAAAAAAAGAAACAAAATCTACAGAAAAACTGTGAAATCCACCCTGTTTATCTCATTCTGCATAGTTTATCTCATTCACTTCATCCCAGAAAGGTACTAAATGCTGTGAACCATATTTAAATGTATATTTAATCTGAACTATTGTTAAAATGAATGAAAAAGTCAGGTTTAATATAAGCTCCTGCCTCTTGCTAATTTTAATAACTCTGGAAATTGCATGTCTTTATTTAAAACAAGGAAATACTACTCCTGCTTTTGCTCTTAAACTTCCAAAGAGAATTAGAAAATGGGCTGTATCTAGAGATATAGAAACTAGTGCAGCAAGTGCTGTCATAGAAATAAAATAATCAAGAATACAGTATTTCTTCTTCAACCTAGTTCAATTACTCTTTGGTGTTACCTCTACCAATAAAATGTACAAAATGCTTTACAAAAGCAGGATTTAATCTGATAGCCAGCCATATTCACACAGACATGTTTAGAAACATTTTGGAGGAAGGCAGAAGTAAAAAAGTCCCAACCACAAAAGACCAATTACCTTATGTAGTAAAACAATTTAAAAGATACCATAAATTAGAAATTCAGATCTTTTTAAGCCTTCTTTCTCTTGGAAAACTATGAGGGGAAATCTACCGCGATTATCATAAATACAAGCAATTATGAGCCAATAAGAATTAATAAAAAAAAGGGTTTAAATATCTTAGTTTCTTTAATTAGCAATGTAACAAAGACTTTGTAAAAACTCTGAACTTTTTTTTGAGATTAAGGGATTGACAGAACAATGCACGAGGATTACACAGTTTGTTGCCAGACCTTAATAAACTTGGGGTTTTGTTCTCCTGTTTTTAAAGTCGCTTAAATCCTACCAGAAAAAATCTGCACAATCAGCAAGAAACTCAAAAGCTGATGACAGCTCTATAGTAGAAAACAAGCACAATGCACTCTTCATCAGAAAAGTGTGTGTGTTCCACGTTATCTTTAAAATTATATTTTTAAAAGAAATTTCAGCATACTGCTGCAGAACTAAAAACTATCCCAAATTAAAAACTACAGATTGAAATGAAGTACTTAAGAGAGAACAGTGCTTAAATAAAAAGTGACATATTATGCACACGTTATACATTTTCAATTACAGCTTTATTTTTCTAAGTTTTCAAGAAGGTAAACAACTGATGTACTACATGCAGATCAAGACCTGAAAGTCAACAAAACATATAAAATAATCAAATATTTAACTATTTAGCTTTCACAGTTCCCACTTCCCTCTCATTTCTTGTCTTTGTCACTCTCCAACTACCATCAATTATCTTAAAACACAGGTAGAATTACACTTGCCATTCTAAAGGAAAAAATCACTTATTGGTTGAGAAAACGTACTAAAACAAACAAAAAAATCATTCTCCTTTCCCCCTGAAATTTCTGTGATGCGTGAGTGGCTTCAAGTTAAATAAACACAATTATTACTGATACTAAAGACTAGTCAGCTAATGTGTTAGAGGGTTTTAAGTTCAGTTTACATTAAAATATATTATTCTGCTTATACATTTTAATTTAAATGGAAAGCAAGCATGTTTTATTGTCTTTTACTTTAATTGAAAAATTTCAGAGTTATTCAGTAAAACAACTGAAAAGAAATTAACTTCATGCATCCTAGTAAAATTTTACAAGATACATGTGATGTAGATTAACCCAAGAACCTAGCAGCAATATGCTTTGTAACAGCAGCAACAAGTGAAATGGCCTCTGTTGAAGGACAAAAAAAAACCAACCCCAAATCACCCCCAAAGCAACAAACAAACTTAGAAAAACACTTTTAAAAAGCAATCAGCTCCAAGACCAATCAACTGGGGATCATCAACAGGGCCTACATAGCAGCCTCCAGCTTCAAGTGGGATAACAGAAGACATTAGAGAAATGCCCATGATAAAGACAAGCTTGGAGTTAATTTGAATAAAATTTAGTATTCATCCTAAAGCTTCTTCAGTTAAACTCAAAGTATGTTGAATACCAAGATAATAATCCAAGCAAAGAACATTATAATAGCTATATTTTGCATAAACCTTGCTATTAAAAAACAAACGAAGTGATAGCAAAGTTGTTTATACATACAAAGTTTTTAAACATACAGAACTACATATCAATGAACTGTAAAACACAGCACAGATTGCAAATACCAGTCATATCTGTAATTATGCAACCCAATTTTGAAATCTAGTTAAGAAAACTTTATTCATTTGATATGAGCATAATTGGTAGTTGTTAAAGTAAATCTTACTATGAATCAATTCTAAAATTTAAAAAATTCTACTGGGAATTATAGCTACTGCATCCCCTTAACAGAAATGTTAAACTGAAATACGAAAAAACTGTGTTTTCCATGCCTGGCTCTACTAAAGTTTTAATGGAAGCAGACAAAATACGCGGCTGTATGTAATTCATACTAAGTCATTTAAACAGATGGATACCTGTCTTGGTTTCAGCTGGGATAGAGTTAATTTTCTTACTAGTAGCCACTGTGTTTTGGATTTAGCATGAGAATAATGTTGATAACACATATTGTTTTAGTTTTTGCTAAGTAATGCTTATATTAAGTCAAGGACTTTTTCAGTTTTCTATAGAAGCTGAGAGGCAGCATAGCTGCTCAGAATGGGCTGGGCAATCAATCACCGGGTGGTGAGCAATGGTATTGCATTACTTGTATATTCTTTTACCTTTTTTTTTTTCTTACATTACTGCTCTATTAAACTGTCTTTATCTCAACTTACAAGGTTTTTTGTTTGGTTTTTTCCTTTTTCTCCCTCTTCTCCCTTTCGCACTGAGTGGGGCGAGGGACTGACTGAATGGCTGCATGGTCCTAGTTGCTGGCTAGGGTTAAACCCTGACAATACCTTATTATTTATCTTCTGTGATGTTTTTGAAAAGAAAAATATTATTTTTCATATAAAGATATTATGTATGTTTTTAATGGCATGCTAGACAAGAAAGCTACAAAATAATTCATAGGTAGAATACTATGGAAACACTGAATTGGAAATAATTTGAAAGTTTCATGTCTTTTGTTTGTCAGATCTCAGTGACAGAGTTATACAAAAATATAGAGCACAGCAAACTGTCAACAGATACCCTACAAGTTCTTTATGGCAAAACTGTCAGAACTCAGTCTTTTCTGAAGCCTAAGTCCACTTTAGATCACCTATGAAACCGATGCTTCTATTAGCATATGCTAAAAAACCCTATACGTATATATAAAATCTCTACACTATAATACCTCTACAGAGTAATTATGGTATTTTTAACAGGAAAAATACTTAAATATAAAAAGAAATGAGCTCTCTTATCTTACGTTTCCATGCGTAACAATCAGTTCAGCCATAACGTTTCCAGACTTCCAGGGTAAAAGAAACTAGTACTGAGCTCAAGGCATCAATTCAGAATGATTTTCATCTAATAGTTAAAAATCTCTGTTTGTAAAATAGTGTAAACAGGTATACATTACTCAAAAGCTACAGTGGGTGAAGAAGAGCAGTATTGCTCTTCTTCAAAGAAGTAAGAGCAGTTATGTTCAGAGAGCAGTATCTGAAGCTATGCTTAACAATTCAAGAGTTTCTACAATTCTGGAGCACCTGACGAACATCTATGATTATGAAGCAGTTACAAGTTTAGAACTTACCTGGGAAAGTAAATTCCAAAACACTCAAAAAGGGTAATTATTGTAACTGTAAAGAAACTCAAGTCTGAAATACTGTCAGCTATAGCAAGATCATTTAGAAAATACTGCTTGTAACCTCTTCTCCTTTTTCTGGCTACTGGTACTGCATGATAGACACACAGCTTCATTTTCCAACTGGCTTTCATACCTCTACGGACACTAGATTCAATCCTATTCCGCTGAAGAAAATATAGCCCTACAAAGACCACGACACACTGTCAAGACAGAACACATACTGAACAGGTCCACAGCAGAAGGGAGGGAACATAGCTCTTAACCATCTGTTATTACATAGATTTCTCACTTTGCTTTTCATCAGCCCCTGTAAGTGGGATATAAAAAAATCATAGCTTATGAAAAATACAGTGTGGATGTAAAGCATGGGAGAAAAGTCTCCTTATCATGTCAATAAGTAATCACATAGCTTTGTACTTGCTGTGTACTGTAACACAAAATATGGGCCTTCCAGTCTTATAGCAACATTATCATTACTCAGGTATCGTCAGAAGTTCTCTCCATCCCACATTTTTAAATGCAAATGTTCTATGCCTGATAGTACAAAGACCTTTTACTTTACAAATAAACACTGACAGTAACCCTTCTCTCCCATCCACCCTTGAACATGCACAATCAGTTATGCTACAGACTTCAACATTCCTGTCTAAATGAAAATGCTGATGCTTTTAAGTCTGCAGAGAAACAATTCAGTTAAACAAGTATGTTTACAGTGTATAGGCAGAAATAATTTGGCTTTGTCCTTATAATAAAAAAATCCCACTCCTAGTATTTTTTTTAATACCATTTAAGGGAAACATGCAAGAAGGTGACATCTCTGCAGATGCATTCCAGAACTGAACTCAAGTTTATGAAATTATACCGACAGTAAGATTCTAGATGCACAAACACATATAAATCTGTAAAAACATCGTAGTATTTTATGACTGTTCGTTAAGGTAACTAAAACTCTTTCCACTAGCTGGTTCTCCATTAAAAGATTACAGTGTACAACTACTGAAGGACAACAGCATTTCAGACACTGTGAAGAACTAGAACTTGACTACCTAGTGGAAACTGCAGTGCAAACGGTCACTTGAATCCCTCTCATACTGATGTCTCACTTCATTACAAAATTACTTCCCCAGCACTACTTTCTAGGGCTGAGACTGCAATGGACCCTTGTACACCTTAGCTCTGCTCCCAGACATTACTGGGAAAAGGGAGAAATGCTTTTTGCCATGAAGAAATACAGGAAGTCTTACTTCCAGTCCACCTCCTCCACTCACTGCTAGAGCAAAGACTTTGCAAACATCATCAGATCAAACACTCAGGGCTAGGGCTGAGTGACAGGGAGCCAAGAACAACAGTGAGCTAAAGCAAGGTATAAGACCAGCAGTGCCAATCCAGTGGCAACACTGGCTATTAATACTGTTTTAATATTACTTTTGGTGCTAAGTAGACTCAAAGTGCTGGTATTTAGCAAGGTAGTGCAGTGCTATAGCACAACCCTTATATAAAGCCAACTTTAATTATAAGGCAGACACAGCATTGCAAAAGTTGTTAGTAAATAGCTGACCAGTTAAAAAAATTCACCACTTCTTGTTTAGTTGCACTATACCTAGCTACTTATAACTTAACCGAAACCACAAGTTTATTGCATTGTTTTAATTAGCATAATGGCATTTTGGTTAAAACTGTTAAGAACTGTATAAAGAACCAAGGCAGTAACAGAAAGATAATCTCAAAAAATGTCTGTATGCAGTGTGACTTGTTTATCTACGATACTGTTTCTCTTGCAGTATCATTAAAACCAAAACAGTTACTGTTAAATGTATTGCTGTTATAACAATACAGTGATATGATTGAGGTTTTACTTCCATAGTATGCTACTGTCTGGACTCGTCCTTATGCTATAGTGTATCACAATCCCACTTCTGACAACAACCATTTCTGGGGCCAGTAAATGCAGGATCATCTAGGCTAAAATTAGATTTCCTGAAGTCCTCTTCTAGCATTCACTGCTTTTTTTTCCTGATGTACTCAACTAATTCACAGTGAAGAACTACAATGTGCTGTGCTAGCACAAGGATGACATCAATATACTGCTGCATAAGATTGGGAGACTGACAATTCCTTAAACTCCTTTACTGCCAAAAACCCCAATACTGTAGATGTCTAGCCTGATTTGTTAATAATATCAAAAAGTAAGTATCTGGAGAAGCTGAAAGTACTTCAGTATCATGAGTTTTATCAGACAGTAATACTAATTTTATAACCAATTACTTCACAGTAGATGTTGCTCTCCTTGAAAGACACACAGGTATTAGCTTTCAACCATAGAAGCCAAAAGCACAGTCCACTGCTTCTTCCATACTTAAGAAATGCACGGAGCCTGAAAGTTGCTCCAGTTCAAATGCAAGGGGGGAAAAGAAAAGAGAAACAGGCACCCGATTCCCAAACCTTTGTAATAATTTTCAAGTATGGAGAAAACAGTGCTATTCTTTCAGGCTTCCTGCTGCAAACCTAAATCACTTTAGCTCAATTTTGTCCAACTTTGAACTGGTATTTCTTACAAAACTTCAGAGAAAAGACATGCTTGAACAGCTTTTCTAAAGTTCTACACTAATTTTAACCCCTGAGTTTGTCAGTTATGAGAAAAACTTCAAAGTTTCTTGAAGTTATTTTTAAAATTTTGTTAATCTTGTGTTTCTATTTATTGCTCTCAGGTCAACATATTCTGCAGGAAATCATGATTTTTGTATCTTATTGCTCCGAAGAATGTTCTTAATAAACTTATCTCATTCCCCCTGAAACCAGGACAATGTCAACCTTGCCTCTAATAATGCACAAACTGCAAGTTATTGTCCCATTACAGTGTGCCTTTTTATCTCAGCACAGTCTCCTATTCAAGAAGTTTATACTGATCTCAGCAGTAACACATTGGCTAAACTTTTAAACTTGGACTTCCTCTTTTTTTTTTTTTTTTTAGTAGAGCTGGAGAATAGAACTAGATGTTTTAAATGAGATAATTCTGTGGGCTCCATATGCTCTCCCAATCAAGTCATCAGAAAGCCTGTGTCATGCATTTGCATTTTTTTAATTATTATTTTTGCCGATAAAACATTTTTGTTGTCCTCTTGTTAAAAACAAAACTGCAGGATGTTTCTGGACCTGAAGCCATGAAAATACTCTTTCATCACATGCATGCAACCGCCTGCGCCCATCTTATCAGCTCTCCCCGAGTCCTGGTAGCAAACATCAAAGTAGTCAGAAGGATGGGCTACTCTTGCATTTCCCCAGGAAGTAAACATCTGGGGGTAAGAAGGTTAGGAAGAAGGGACTGTGTTTGGCTGATGAAGGAGAATTGTTCGCAGACAGGTTGGAGCATTATACTCACCTGGGGGATGAAGGGCTGGGTTGGAGAAGATACCTACCTTACCTGGCTGTAGGTGCTGAAGATGCTTGTGGCAAGAAAGCACCTGGGGCAGTCAGTGCCCCTTCTCTGTGGGCAGGACTGTGCCTGCTCCTGCTTCTTGCTTAGTGTGAGGGATACTTACCCATCAGGGATAGTATTCTTCTTTACCATGCTGAAAGCAGGAGCAGGCAGAGCAGGAGACAGCGGTGAAAGTGGGCACTGCAGCAAAGGAGAGAGAACCGCGCAGTTAACACGGTGCTAATCTCTTTCTCCATCAGTGGGCCTTTTCACAGGGCTGACTCTCAAGTAAAATAAACCAAGCAGTCAGCTGGGGCTTGAAGCCATCCTGACCAAGTTCTGCAGCTTCCAAGCTAGCCTATTTTCTCCACTGCTATAGTACGGCGAGAGGGAAAGACAACAACTCACCTCTCCTCTCCAGGAGATCAAAAGAAACAGAGAGGAGAGGCAGCAGGTTTCTAACTCTTAGCAGCAGCGCTGCAGGGATGAAGGTCTTCCTGGCCGGCCCTCTCCTGCGGCTCGGAGCAGTCTGTTCTGCCCTTGTGCTCCCACAGCTACAACTCTTGTCTCAACGAGAAGAAACTCCAGGCAGCTGCAAGAGGCGAGGCCGGCACCTCAGCAAAGGAAGGGCCATCACCTGCCCCGCTCTAACCTAGGCGGGCCCGACCCCGCCGGATCCGGGGCACGGTGGGCGCCCGCCGACCCCTGCGGGACCGGGGCAGGGAGGCGAGGGGCGAGGGGAGCTCCCCCCCTCCCCGGAGGGCCCATGCCCGCCGCTGCGGAGAAGACGCTGGAGGCTGGCGCGAGGCTCCCCCCTCACAGCCGCATCTCCCGCCGAGGCAGGGAGTCCCGGGCAGGCCCGCCTCCAAGGCCGGCTCGGGGCGCTCTCTTAGCGGCAGGCGGGTGAGGAGGGGGGAGGTAAAAAGGAGAGGGGGACGAGGGGAAGGTGGGGGGGGGGAAGGTCGCGGCCCGACTGCGGAGGGGCCGGGCTGTCGGAAAGGGAATGGGCTGCACCAGGAGTCGGTAACAGGGAAAGGCCCTGGCGCCGGCGGGGCGGGGAGGACCGGGGCTGCGGGCGGCCCGTACCCTGACAGGATTTCCCTTGCAGAGGAAGGCTGTTGCGAGACAGAACGTTCCTGAAAAATGTCTCGACTGCGCCTGCGCGGCGGCCAGCCAGCGCGCCGGGCGTGGGGAATTGCGCCTGCTCCTCCGCCGCCGGGCCGGGCAGCGCCGAGAGNTTATGTAAGGTGCATCCCGGGAATTGGGGCCCGGCGGAGGCGCTGAGCGAGCCGTTGGTGGAAGGTCGGTGGAGCTGTGGAGGCCTGAAGGAGTCTGTGAGGGAGAAGCACACGGAGCGTGGGGGTCGGGAAGGACATACTGCCCTGAGAGAGGCGCTGCATCCCCGTTCGCACCTCTACTCTAGGAAGAGACACCAACTCCTGCGCTCGGGTCGACTTTCGACTCTGTCTCGCTGTGTTTTCTGTGCTTTTTGTGACTGCAGATGGCTGCCCCGTGTCGTGCCTGCCGCCTCTGGCTTGCAGCAGTATCCTGTTCACGTGTTGCTGTTCAGAAGTGGGGTAGATGAGAGGGCATGTCCTCCTCTTAGAATGGAAGGCAGATGAGGGGGGTGAAGGAGAGGCAATAGGTGAGCCCGTGCTAGGTCACTTGCTTTAGTGTGCAGTCTGCGCTATTAGTTTTAATTTTCGCTTTCAGGCTGGCTTTTAAGTCGCGACTGAAACTCCTCTAAGTGTTTGTCATTTAAAAAAAGCTTAAGTAGTTGATAGTTTACAGCATATTAATATACAAATGCTGTGAAATGGTAGCAGCATTCTTGAACTTCCCATTTGCTTTTTTTTATGAGGCAGACGTTCCCAGTGATAAATTTCAAGGCAGAAGTTGTTTACCACATTATTGATAAACGTGCTTATTAATTACAGAGCTGCTGTTCAGTCTGAAATTGTCATGCTGGTATTAAAGAAACAGATCAGCTTTATTTCTGTTTGTCAAAACGATAAACTTTTAACATTTCTAAGACTAGAGTATTACAGACTTCAGCAGTTGTGTGGATTATTTTTAAGTTAATGTACTGCAGGGAAAAAAGAACTATAACTCCTGAATATATGTTAGTGTCTTATTGCTTCTTTCACTCTTCTATTGCACATTTTAAAGCAATGTTTATATAACTTTTTGCTGAACTGAATGTACTCTGAAACAGTGCTTCTTTTTACAGTATGCATGTTTCTTTTTTAATGCACACACTTAAAACAAGAGGATCTTGATCAGAAATAAAATGAAAAGTCATCAGATGAAATAATAAAGGGAAATATTTTCACACTACTGTAAAGTAAGAAGTAGAAACATACATAGCAAATGTGTGAGTCCCATAAGCGTTCTGTTTTGCCAGAAGTCTTCACTTTCTGCCTTCTTACACGTGCACATAAGAAATGCTTCACGACTGATTTCACTAAATCAGTGGAATGAGAGCAGGTCTCTTGTTAATGCTTTAGAGCCGAACATACAGCAGGTTAGAAAGAGGGTCGTAATTATTTTGGTACTTATAAGAATAGAAATAGCTTGACATTCTAAAGCAACATCCCTCCAGCCTACCCCAAAGCTCAATTTGAAGCTGAGGGATTGTGACATAGTTCCATGTAGAATGGCCAGTCTTACTGAAATCCATTTGAGTGTGCAGAAAACCAATTCTTCAGTACCTGATCATGCCTTCAGTGAGGCATTATTAGCTTAACCAAGCAACTCTTCATACAGCAAGTTTTCTGTGAGAGCAGTCCTGTTCATTCTTTGCTGAAGTGCTGTCTGAACATGCCTGTGAGGTTTACTCTGAGAAAATGGGGACGGCTCTTCCATGGTATTTTATCACTTGGCNATCTGGGTGGAGTGGTGCCTCTGCGCGTGCGCGGCGAGCGCGTGGGTGAAGGGGCAAGGCTCGGGGCGCATGCGTGTCTTAGCGGCGCGGGGCCGTAGCGCGCGCGGCGGCTGGTGGCGTAGGGGGGAGTGGGGGCGCCTCAGGCGGAGCGGTGCTGGGGGCGGCCGGTGAGGGACCCTTTGGCTCCTTCTGGGCTCCCGGCCGGCTGTGTGGGTGGAACCAGACGGGTACGGTTATTTTCGTGGGGGGTGGGGGGTGTTGGGGTTATGTAAGGTGCATCCCGGGAATTGGGGCCCGGCGGAGGCGCTGAGCGAGCCGTTGGTGGAAGGTCGGTGGAGCTGTGGAGGCCTGAAGGAGTCTGTGAGGGAGAAGCACACGGAGCGTGGGGGTCGGGAAGGACATACTGCCCTGAGAGAGGCGCTGCATCCCCGTTCGCACCTCTACTCTAGGAAGAGACACCAACTCCTGCGCTCGGGTCGACTTTCGACTCTGTCTCGCTGTGTTTTCTGTGCTTTTTGTGACTGCAGATGGCTGCCCCGTGTCGTGCCTGCCGCCTCTGGCTTGCAGCAGTATCCTGTTCACGTGTTGCTGTTCAGAAGTGGGGTAGATGAGAGGGCATGTCCTCCTCTTAGAATGGAAGGCAGATGAGGGGGGTGAAGGAGAGGCAATAGGTGAGCCCGTGCTAGGTCACTTGCTTTAGTGTGCAGTCTGCGCTATTAGTTTTAATTTTCGCTTTCAGGCTGGCTTTTAAGTCGCGACTGAAACTCCTCTAAGTGTTTGTCATTTAAAAAAAGCTTAAGTAGTTGATAGTTTACAGCATATTAATATACAAATGCTGTGAAATGGTAGCAGCATTCTTGAACTTCCCATTTGCTTTTTTTTATGAGGCAGACGTTCCCAGTGATAAATTTCAAGGCAGAAGTTGTTTACCACATTATTGATAAACGTGCTTATTAATTACAGAGCTGCTGTTCAGTCTGAAATTGTCATGCTGGTATTAAAGAAACAGATCAGCTTTATTTCTGTTTGTCAAAACGATAAACTTTTAACATTTCTAAGACTAGAGTATTACAGACTTCAGCAGTTGTGTGGATTATTTTTAAGTTAATGTACTGCAGGGAAAAAAGAACTATAACTCCTGAATATATGTTAGTGTCTTATTGCTTCTTTCACTCTTCTATTGCACATTTTAAAGCAATGTTTATATAACTTTTTGCTGAACTGAATGTACTCTGAAACAGTGCTTCTTTTTACAGTATGCATGTTTCTTTTTTAATGCACACACTTAAAACAAGAGGATCTTGATCAGAAATAAAATGAAAAGTCATCAGATGAAATAATAAAGGGAAATATTTTCACACTACTGTAAAGTAAGAAGTAGAAACATACATAGCAAATGTGTGAGTCCCATAAGCGTTCTGTTTTGCCAGAAGTCTTCACTTTCTGCCTTCTTACACGTGCACATAAGAAATGCTTCACGACTGATTTCACTAAATCAGTGGAATGAGAGCAGGTCTCTTGTTAATGCTTTAGAGCCGAACATTCAGCAGGTTAGAAAGAGGGTTGTAATCTTTTTGGTACTTATAAGAATAGAAATAGCTTGACATTCTAAAGCAACATCCCTCCAGCCTACCCCAAAGCTCAATTTGAAGCTGAGGGATTGTGACATAGTTCCATGTAGAATGGCCAGTCTTATTGAAATCCATTTGAGTGTGCAGAAAACCAATTCTTCAGTACCTGATCATGCCTTCAGTGAGGCATTATTAGCTTAACCAAGCAACTCTTCATACAGCAAGTTTTCTGTGAGAGCAGTCCTGTTCATTCTTTGCTGAAGTGCTGTCTGAACATGCCTGTGAGGTTTACTCTGAGAAAATGGGGACGGCTCTTCCATGGTATTTTATCACTTGGCTTTCTGTGCTACTGTTTCATGGTATTGTAGCAGTTGCTCACAAGCACTCTGAAGCATTCGGTATAGATTGGAGTCGGTCATAGGGCGTCTTCTCTGCTTTTCTCCAAAAGTGCCATGTACAAAAATGGATTGAACTGCTTCAATGAAGACATTAGTGCTGTAACTGCACTGCAAAAAAAGAAGTGTAGTGAAGAGTTATTGGATTTGTGTCTGCTGAGAGTAAAGTAGTGTTTTGTAGAAAATTAAATTGGCATTGTATATTTTCATTAGTTGGATCTGTAAAGCATTTGTTTCTTAGAGGTGACTAATGATTTGCATGCTTAATACAATTTTTGAAAAGTTTATTGTTGTGAAATCTGATCAATAGGAGTATAAGAGGTTTTCTTCTGAAGTTTTTTTTGGTTTTGAGTAGAAAACTTAGTCTGATAATACTAAAATGCAAATTGTATCTTGGGTTTTCTTCAGGTTTTTGAGTGTTATGAAAGCTACTCATATTTTAGCCATCAAGTATAACATAGCCATCAATGTTTCATAGTGGTATTTTCAAGAGTTTATGCAAGGATATTGCTATGCTGTCTTTTTTGCTTCTGGAAACAGACAGAAAAAAATCCTGTGTCTTCAAGGAAGAAAACTATGGTCTTAAAATATTCTAATCTGAGGGAAAGCCAAAGGCCAGCTCACAATGGTTTAGAAGAATCTTGTGGAATCATAAGGTGTTCTTGTTAAGAGAGGGCCGTAAATTCCCGAAATTCTCATAATGCTTCATCTTTGAAGAATAGTTGAATTTGACTTTCTTACACTTAAATATTCCTCCTAAAACCTAATACTTTAAATGATAAATTATATCAGTTGATTAGCGTCCTCTTTCTTTTGCAAGAAAACATGCTCGTCAGTAAGGTCCTTATAAGTAAGGTGCGATGTAATGAATGCAATCACTTCATTGAGTAATAATTTACAAAGACAAGGTCAGAGGAAGAAGGTTTCGAACCTGCATTAAGATTTAAGTAAAATGATCTTCATAGCCCTGAAGTAAGAAGGCTGATACATTTGGCCTGGTATGTAATTTTTAACAAAGAAAATGCCTGTTTTCTCGTTTCTGTCTCTTCTGAATATTCTGCATAGGATACTTTCACAACTTGCCACAGTAAGTTAAGAGTACAGCAGGCAAACAGGTAATTAGCAGTCATTCAGCCAGGTAGTGCAAACAAGGAAAAGCAAAGACAGTAGTCAGAACTCCTCAGCTGAAGTAGGGTGTCAAGGCAGTGATTGATTTCAGAGGCTTCTGAGCTGTCACCTTGTGCGTTACAGCAATTTATTATCAGCTTCATTGTAGTCTTACACTAGTGATGCTGTTCTATAAACAGTAAGCATATAATCCATCTCTACAACATTATTTTGAATTAGAAAGAAGAAAGACTGTGGGGAAAAAAATGTCTTTAAGGACAGAGTTAAAAAAAGTGCTTTGTTAATGTTACCTTTTAATGTAGTAAGTAGAACCTGTATTGAAAGGCAAAAATAATTCATCATTGTCATTTCTCAGGTAATTAAGATACTGTGATTCCTGTATGTAGTTTTGGAATACCTTACTATGCAATGGTGTGAATGACAGCAGTTACATAAACAGTACGAATAACCAGTCATGCTCTTTAGTAATTAGGCAGTTTTAACACATCTAGAGAAAAAAAAAATCATCTGTTAGTTGCTTACAAAAGTTGGCTTTAAGTCTAATTTACTAAAACAATTAATAGTACTGCTATTTTCTCAACAAAGTGTATTTATTCTGCTAACAAAGTTAGCAGAACTATCCTCGAAGGAACTGAAGTTTTAAATATTATATTTTGTAAGAAAATACTTGTGGATCCTTTTAAAATTACTTTTTCTTCGAGTTGAAGGTCATTGGATTCTTGTTTTAAACAAGCTTTGCTTAATTGTTAATACTAAATTTTCTGTTTCTTTTGAATTTGAGTCATATTTGGATTATAGTAATACAAATTTTTTGTTTGGAAATTTGTACTTTGGACGACAACAAGAATATTTTTAGTCTAAACTTTGAACAGCTTTGATTACTGTCCAAACCTGGGGAAATGGTTGCAAAATTCTGTTGTGTTGAGTTATTTTTAGGTTTGTTTCATAGATGTCTGGAAGGGTGTGTGTGTGGGAAAGCTTGTTATTTTTCACGATGACTCCCTTTATATCTCAGCTTGCTCAATTTAATTGATTTACATGTATATTAAAAGTTAGAATTACAAGCAAGCATCCTGCTCTATTTGCATCTCTCTGGAGATGGAGAATCCACTTCCTTGTCTTATTTATACCCATATTTAATTACTAACTTATTTTACTTATAGTTTGTATTGAGTTTCTTGGCTCTTACTCCTCTTTCTGTACAAGAGCACTCATTGTGGACATCGTAAGTTCTTTCAGTATGCTTACGAAGACTGAAATACCACATTTGAATACCACATAATTTATTACAGTTGTCAGATCCCTCTATAAGAAACTTTTCTAGCCTTATAGTAATTATTCTGCAGCTTTTACTGTGTTGTTTCTTGTTTTCCTCTGTCGTGTTTTAAAATACGGACCCTTAAGTTGTGCTAGTGTCGGCTAGGTCAGTACTATGTAGATGTGCAGTTCTTTTGTACTTTTTACATTGTTACTGTTTCTACAACCAAAGATTATACTTGCTCTTTTCATTTTACTTTTACATGCAATTTTATCTGCGGTTTGTTTTTTTTTTTTTAACTTCTAGTTGATTTTTTGCAGTGACTTTTTTTCAGGTTACCTTTGTAGGTGTGATGTACATTTCTTGCATAGAGCAGCTTTGTTATTAAAAAGTATATTCTATGAGTGTATGTGGCTTGAAAAATATGCATTGCTTTAGTTCTGTCAGAATTTACCGTTCTTTCATCAGTTTTGTTCTGCTATCTGTGCAGTTTTCTTTGAGATTTTATATTTTCTTTATTTGTCTTCTGTGCAGTAAGCCTTTTCATCTGTAGGTCGCAAGGGGCTGTCTAGGTTCAAGTCAAGTTCTCGTTATTGCTCAACCTTATTTAGATGCAGTTTTCTGGTAGTAGCACAAAATGTACTTTGAAATTATGGCACATTCCCAAAGCTTATGCTTTTCTTTGCTGTCACTTGAGTGTAGTGTCAGATAGTATAGCAGCATGGATTAGAGTATCTCCTTCACAGCTAGAGCTCATGCCAAATTCTTTTCTAACTAGATGTTTCAAAATAGACCGTCTCCTTAGTCAAGGATGTGCAAGTAATGCAGATTTAAAAAGCAGCTAATCATCTTTCTTGCTTAAGCCAATTAATTTTTCTTTTTAATGTCCTTGACGTTTCATTAGGTGGTGCTGTTTGGTTTGCCTAATTATTCCCACGTACTGCCACACACTACTCTTGAGTTGTTATCAGTGGATGACAATCAGAAGGGTTGTTGGTACTAGAAGCATGTTCTGAAAATTTAAATCATGATTTACAGGGAAACAGCTGCTGTAATGTTGGTCCTCATAATTTGTTTATTAATGTGTTTTGACATCTGCTTGGTACTGTATCATTTACATGGATCATGGAGGATGTACATTAAACATTTGAAGCAAATATTTTGAGTTTGTTGTTCTTTGCTCTGTTGTATCTTATTTCCTCAAAAACTTTCTTCACTTTTGTCCTAGTGTAAGTGCTTTTATACAGCATTTTTTGAGATGCCTCATTTATGAAACTTACAAATATGCTTTCCATATGCTGTTTCTGGTGCTTTTCATGTTGGATGATTCCTCTTGGCTTTCAATACAAACAGATAGTTCATACCTATTCATTTTTTTTCATATTTCTTTTAGTATAACTTCACGGTTTTAATCTCCTGTATAGTTACTAAACATCAGATGGGCGCTTACATTTTCATTGAATCATTCTTTGAAGTTGTGGAGTCTTTATTCTTTTTAATCAAAGAAGAGTCTTTGGGGATGTAAATGAAAATTTAAAAGTACAAAAGTCTTAATAGCAATGCTATTATAAATCTGTAATAGCAGTTGTTTTGGTTTTGAATGGAAGTGGCGGATTTGCAACAATGTAGCTGATGAGAGCAGAGTCTCTCTTGAAAAGGGAAAACTTGCATTCACTAATTTGGCTTGGATTTTTTCAAAGAAATATTTGTGTGTTTTTGAGGGATGTTTGTATGTGGTTTGACTTGTTAGATTGAAGGAGGATGGAGTAGTCACAGCTAAGCTGTACTGTAAACCAAATATCTTGAAAAGGTGACTTTGGCATTTTGAAAAAAATTTAAAACAGCCCTCGGAATGATAGCTCTGTTCTGTTTTCAGTGGTACAGTGTGAAACTAACATTCCTGATTAATTTAATGTTAAATACTGTTTGAATGTGATAGGTTTTTTCCAGCATTTTACTGGTTTCTAATCTCACTTCCTGTATTGGGCATTTTTTTAAAGAATATAATAATAAATCATAAGCAATGCAGATAAAAAAAGAGTCATTATTTTTACTTTCATTGTATAAAGTGATCGTCTCGATTGGGAAACACCCAGCTCCACCCCTCCACCCTCCTCTGATAGGCTTTCCAGTCTTCTCTGAAACACATATTTCAGCTGTAACCACCAGAGGGAGCAAATGGCACGCTCGGGACTCTTCACTAAAAATGTCTTCGGTTTCAGGAATCCGAGGCTAGGAACTAGCCCATGACTAATTCACACTCCTGATTTTTGCATGAGAAAATAATCCATTTGGAAATTAACAATAGATGTTAAATATCAAATACCAAAAGCATTGAGCACTTTAGTTTATTAATATTTATATTCACTAATAAAAATGTGACAGCAGTTGGTCAAACAGTTAATGTAGGAAAAAATTACATGACACCTACATTTTATTTAAGACAGTGAAAGCTTTTCCTGATTTATTTTTCATAGTTTACTGAAGACATTGAGTATGTTGGTAGATGATAAATAAAAGAACTTGTAAATCAAAACCTACAGGAAGGTAGTACAATAAAAATACTTATTTGCATATTTCCTGCTATTGTGCAGCAAAACTTAACTAGTCAGCTAGAATTCTATTAATTTTTATTTTTATATGCTTCGTTGAATAGTCCCATTGAACTTGGTGGCGATTCCCATGGTTTAAGGTAGAGGTTTCTGAATTTAATTTCCTCATATTCACTCATCAGCAGTAATACTAGCTCCAGATGGCGTGTGGGGCTTTATTGCTGAGGAGGGATGCCCTCTAACCTCTGTAAATACTTTCACTCCCTTAAAGAAAGAAATCCATGCTGCTGTCTTTCCCATCCTCATTACCTCAGCTTTGCACCTACCTGAACAGTGTCAGTACAGCGGCTGAAAAATAGAGGGTGGGTGCAAGGTCTGTTACCATGTACAGAAGGAAGCTGCCATGAAGCATGATGACCGTGACGCTCTTAGTCGTATAATTTAGATTTAGGTAGTCCTGTGAGGAGCAGGGAGTTGGTCCCTTCCGACTTGAGATATTCTATGAACAGAAGTGGCCCATGTAGAGATACTCACTCTGAATTAAGTTTGTGTCTTCATACAAGCAAGATTATTATTTATTACTATTCTATTTATTTAGATTTATTTGTATTATTTATTACTATTGTATTTATATGCACTGCAGATATCCAGTGTCAAAGCACAGAACAAAATACTGGTTTAAATTAAAAAATTGAAGTATACCTGTGTTTTCTCCTCTCAATTCACCTAGCATTGGTTTTGTGAATATAATAGGTTTGAGAATGTATATTCTGCTGCTTTAGTCTTGCTTCAGTATGAAATTATTTGAAAAGTGGAATCACAGTATCTGGTTGTTCAACACAACACTAGTTTGTATAAAATGTATTTAAGTTTGTCAAACCTGAATTTCAAAACTATGTTGGAGATACTTAAGATTTATACTGGCCTCGCTAGTTAACAGGCAATGCAAGTTAGACATTTGCAAGTTGTTAATTGTGAATTAATCATTCAAATCTGAAGTTCACACTACGGAAGCTAAACTGGAGAGGTGTTTCAGTGACATCAATCCTATTTTCTTTTAAGCAAATAGTTATTTTGGATATATGATATATATTTTGGATGCATGAAAATCATAGGTTAATTTTGCCACTTTAAATAGTGTCTCCTTGTTTAGTTAGGGAATTAGCAGATGGTAATAAAAGTAGGACAGGATACATTTTTGGCTATCCAGGAGACTGAATAAACTAATGGAAGAAACCTGTTATGAACTCTGGCATATAAAGGTACTGAATTTTAACAGGTATGCAAAATACAGGCTACCTGATGCCGAAAGAGTACTTAAAGAAAGTATAATTTACTTGCTCTGCAGATGTATTTTGTCTTTATTGGAGGTTGAATAGTGCCTAGATAGACCTGTAATCTGACTTGTTATGGGTTTAATTATTTTTTTATAGCTAGTCTCTTATGCTGTGGCATAAGACAAAAAATGGCACTGCTAATAACTGGAAAATCTGATCTAGCATACATGAAGTGCATTTAGAGTGACATTTCTATACATCACTGTATACTTAATGATACCACTCTGACTGTAACATCTGGAAGAACAAGTTTTCCTTAGGATATATAAATATTTATTTTACTGAGATCAGAAGGAAACTTGTATATGAATTTAGGTATATCATGAAAAAAAAAGTATATGAATGGTTATTTGTATTGTGTCACTGGTTGAAGTGAGTTTGTGGAACTTAATAGGACAACTACATGTCCTGCTCCTTCTGTAGCTGCACTGTGACCCTATTTTAGTTTCTCTAAATTCATGTTCACTCACGATCTCTATCTTCACAATTTCTCTACTCTTTGAGCAAATCAAGGATTTGCTCTAAGTACCCCCTACAGCAACTGTGCTTTTTTTCCATTTTTTAGCCAGGTCAAGCTAGGCACAGATGTTTGCTGAGTATCCTACCTGAAAGCTGATACCAGTAATAAACAGTGGTTTAGAAAAGCTTTTTTGACTTTTTTACTTCTGGTCTTCTAGGTAGGCCTACTTATAAATTCAGTCTTCAGCAATTTCTAGTTGACTTTCTTCTCTGCTGCTCACTCTGTCCATCCTGCTGCTCTTTGTTTCTGTTTCCTGACTAAAGCCCTTCCTCTCGCTTCCTTTCTAGCTCCTGTGGATTATAAACCACATGCTTGAGCACAGAATAACTGGAAATGAACTCCATCGTTTAGGATTTATGCCTTGTTGTTTCTGTGTTGTTAAAGAGGACTGCTATAATTTACCATCTTGTTCATTTTTCTGCATCTTTACTACTTCTGGAATTAAGTTGTGGTGATATACAAAGTAATCGTCTAATATAATGGTTCTTGGGTAGTCCAGGGTCCTTCAGAGCAGAACTTAATTCTTGAGTTAATGTATACTTTATTGTTATCACATGTAATAGATCACAGAATCTTTATAAATCATAGTGATTAACAAGCAATTTAGGAAAATGCCATGTTAGGTACTTTTTGTGGTCAGTGTACAGTATCATGTCATTGTTTAATGAAAAGGAAGTAAATCTCTGTGTAAGTTAGTTTCAACTGTAGCTTCGGTTATAAAGTGGTTAATTTGTCCATAAAATTATGAATGAATAGCAAAAGAAATGTTAAGATCCATTCCAGAACCATCCTAAAGCATGTGGCTTGTGTGATTCTGTGATTGTACAGAAATCTGTGGGCAAAAAGAAATATCATGGCAAAGCATTCTTGTACTTGTTAGCTTGTTCTGCCCTTTGTTATTGACAGCAAAAGATGCGAACAGAGGAGAAGAAATAAAGTTCAGAAGCTACAACCATTTTATAAAAATATTTTAAAATAGGAAGCAAATCTCCAGCACATCAATGTCTTCCTTACAGTTAGTAGTTTGAGTGATATCTGATATTCATCAGATATGCAGCATTTGGGTACAAATTCATCTGAATCTCAATCTTAAGATACAGTTATCTAATTTGCTTTCACTGTGAATATCCCTGCCATGCACGGTCCTGATATGGCTCACTTTAAGGTTCAGAGAAATACTATTGCTTTTAGGGAGGCTAGCATCAGTTGTCAAGGATTGAAAACAGTAGAGATTCTATCAATAACTGAATGATAGGAGTGTGATTATTTTAACTAATATAAATCTTGCTTTAAAAAAACCCACTTAAATTACAAACCTCATTGATAAATTTCCTAAAATGTATTTTAAGAATACTAATACATGAGTATCAGATAATAGTTCAGGAAAATTGATCATGTACCATATCAGTAATCATACATTAAATATATCAAGATTTGGATAAAATTTAGATGTTAAAATATCTGTCACTAAATGGATAAATTGTTATATTTTCCAATAATCTGAAATTTCAGTATTTTTTTTTCCTCAGTCATCTGAGAGTGATTTAAAATCATTGCTGAGAGAATCTGCTGCTTGATAATGGCACTCATGCATAACGGTGCAGATAATTTCATCGCTCATTCATGAAAATGTGTATTTGCAGACATTAAAGTGTAATTAATGCTTAAGAAATGGGAGGTATATCAACAAAAGATAACTGTGTTCTGGACAGTGACTTAGGAAAAGAAATCAGAAGTCAAACTACTGTACTGACAGTGTAAAAATGGCTGTTACAGCTATGTCTTTCTGCTCTTTTGTACTGAAATGGCTTAGTGATGGTCTGTTAACTTATGAAGTATTACTGGAATAACCACATGAAAGGTTTTGAGGTGCCCAGATACTATGAAAATTGTCACCAGACAAGGTGGGCCAAAATTCTTAGCCTATGCCAATAATGATGTTAAAAGCCAGGATGTACTCAAACAGGCAGAGTTTATCTGTGATCTGCAAGTTAAACCAACGGATGGAGACATAGAAAGTGTTAAGTTACTAATAGGCGTTTTGTGCGAATTTGTTGTGTTTGATTATGTCCTAATTTAAAGATATGATCTAAGGCAGCTTAAGTAGGCCTGTTAAACTAGTTTTGAACTTCAGAGCCCTGATATTGAAAGTAATATCCTTTGCAGTATAGGATTCCATGAATGTTATCTGCCTTAGTATTTACTAGGAGACTCTATAGAGATTATGCTGAAGTCCAAGTTAATAGGGCTATGCTTTTGTAAGTATCCAGTGGAATTATGTTAATTTAACTTGCCTGTATTCCTACAAATCACTTCACAGCTTTGGATTGTTTTGTAGCCTGGAAAGACTTGATGCCATTTCTAAGATGTGTGTAGGCTGCTTTGATGTACTCCTTGTAAACTTCTGAACCAAATCGAAGGGAATATTAAATATTTTCCAGCCCTGTGTTAGGAACAGTTAGGCTGTTCTACCACTAATCTGTATTAGTGTAAGGATTTTGCTCAGAAATTCCTTTTCTTAGCTCAGTCTATCAGAATGACTTTGTGGTTTCTCTTGTTTGTTCAGACCAGGATTATTCTCCTCTGAGTTTCTTCAATTATGACAGGGATAGATAAGGCTTTTTTTTTTTTTTCCTTCCCCCTACCCTCATTAGCCCTTTTTTCTCCATTATAAGAGACACCATTTGAGAACCCTTCTGGAACAACGTGTACAATTCCAGTTGTCTGTGTTCAAGAAGGATGAGCACAAAACAGAACTGGTGCACCAGAATGCTGGCAATTGTTGGTTGTGAAACAGACAACTTTACCAAGCAGAAACAGATCTGGGAGCAGATGTGGTCAAAGAAGGATTTACTGAGGAGGTTGAGGTGGCTGCAACTTCCCCTTCCCATCTTTAGCATTGCTTATTGAAGCACATGCTTCTAGACATGTGATGGGGTGAACAGCTATGCAGATCTTACTTTATTTAAGTAGAGCAGGAAGAGAAAATCAGAAAAGGAAAGACTGATTTAAATTAAAAGGCAGCATTGATGTAAGAACAAATGTCCATGAATATGTTTAAGTTCACAGTCACAACTTGTGAGCTTTAAACCTTGTCAGACCAAGGTTTCAGAGCAGCTTGATAAAAGGGTTTACATGACATATTTGCTTATGATAATAAGGTATTGTACTTAATGACCTGTGGATCTCCTCCAGCATGATGTTTTTGCGAAAGCTGCCATCTGTGTGAAGTTGTTCAAGATTCTTATAACAGGTTTCAGTCCAAATCATTTTTCTTGCCTCATAGGGTTCTGTAGCAGTCCATGGTTGTTAAGGTTCTGATTTTTTTGTCCTAGGGATTCTTACAAAGACCTGTAAGGATTGTGGTGATTGCTAAGTTTTTTTCTTAAAGTTCATAAGAAAATTATTTGAAGTGAAATAACGTGCTTTGTAGCAGAAGTGCCCGAGTGGTCCGTGTACCATTTCTATAGTTTTGTTACAGCTATAGTAGGTGATAGCTTAAAAGAAGCAGTCAAAATCTGGGTTAGGTTCTGAACAGCACTCTCTTTATGCTGAAAGGAGACACCGAGGGACATGTCTCTTTCCTACAAAAAAAAAAATCCTCTCTGAACTCAGATCTGACAGGCTGCCAATACTGGCCTCTACCTGTTCTTAAGTATTTGTGAATTATAGGGACTCTGGAGCACAGGTAGATTTTTCATCAGTCCTCCTGGTCAACGGGAAGGGGTTTGAAAGGGCCGGTCAAAACTGGCGAATCAACAAATGGTTACAGGACTGGTGCCACAGCCAGTGGTTCAGCTACTTAGACCATGAGACTCACTTTGAGAAACCAGGTCTACTGGTGGCTGGTGGGATCCATCTGTCAGAAAGGGAAGAGCATCTTCGGCCATAGGCTTGCCAAGCTCACAAAGAGGGCTTCAAACTACACTTGCCAGAGAATGAGAATCTCAGTCCATCTCACTCCTACCAGTTTGATGCCAGTGCCAGCAATAGATGCCCAGAGTCTGGAGAAGGATCATAGGTCAGCAGGAGACCACCTGGAGTGCAGCACAAAGGAATTCCAGCCACTCCAGTAATGAAGTCAGCTTTATCACGGACGCAGTTTACTATCCTGGACTTCAGGAGAGCAGACTTTGGCCTCTTCAGGGCTCTGTTTGGTCGAGTACCATGGGATAAAGCCCTGGAGGGAAGAAAGACCCAAGAAAGCTGGTTAATACTCAAGGATCACCTTCTCCAAGCTCAGAAGTGATGTATCCCAGCAAAGAGGTCAGGTAAAAATGCCAGCAGGTCTGCACTGGTGAACAAGGAGCTCTTGGACAAACTCATACACAAAAAGAAAGCCTACAGAGGGTGCAAGCAAGGACAGGTAGCCTGGGAGGAATACAGAGAAATTGTCTGAGCAGCCAGGTTAGGAAAGCTAAAGCCCCGATAGAATTAAATCTGGCCAGGGATGTTGGAGGCAACAAGAAAGCTTCCACAGGTATGTCAGTGATAAAAGGGAGACCAGGGAAATTGTGGGCCCCGTCCAGAAGGAAACAGGGCACCTGGTTACTCAGAGTATGGGGAAGGCTGAGGTATTCAAGGACTATCTTACCTCAGTCTTCACCGGCAAGTGCTCTAGCCACACCACCCAAGTTGCGGAAGGTAAAGGCAGGGACTGGGAGAATGAAGAACTGCCTACTGTAGAAGATGATCAGGTTTGAGACCATGTAAGGAACCTGAAGATGCATAAATCCATGGGACCTGATGAGATGCATCAGCAGGTCCTGAGGAAACTGGCAGATGAAGATGCTAAGCTATTATCTAGCATATTTGAAAAGTCATGGCAGTCTGGTGAAGTTTGCACTGACTGGAAAAGGGGAAACATAACCTCCATCTTTAAAAGGGGAAAAAAAAGGAGGACCTGGGGAACTACAGCCCAGTCAGTCTTTACCTCTGTGCCCAGCAAGATCACAGAGCAGATCCTACTAGAAGCTGTGCTGTGGCACATGAGAAGTAAGGATGTGGTTGGTGACAGTCAACATAGCATCACTAAGGGCAAATGGTGCCTGGCAGGTTTGGTGGCCTTCTGTGGTGGGGTACAGTGTTGGTGGATAAGGGAAGAGCAACTGACATCATCTGCCTGGACTTGTGCAAAGCAGTAGACACTGTCCTGCATGACATCCTTGTCTTTAAATTGGAGAGAGGTGGATTTGATGGATGGACCACTTGGTGGATAAGGAGTTGGCTGGATAGTCATGCTCAAAAAGTTGCAGTCAACAGCTCAATGTCCAAGTGGAGGCCAGTGACAAGTGATGTTCCTCAGGGGTTGGTATTGGGACCAGTGCTGTTTAACATCTTTGTCAGCAACATGGACAGTGGGATTGAGCGCACCCTCAGCAAGTTTGCTGATGACACCAAGTTGTGTGGTGCATTCAACAGGCTGGAGGGAAGGGATGCCATCCAGAAGGACCTTACTAGGTTTAAGAGGTGAGTCTGGCAAACCTTATGAAGTTCAACAAGACCAAGTGCAAGGTCCTGCATATGGGTTAGGGCAATCCCAAGCACAAATACAGGCTGGGTACAGAATGGCTTGAAAGCCACTCCCTGAGGAGAGTGCCTTTGGGGGTGGATGAGAATCTCAACATGAGCCGGCAGTCTGTGCTCACAGCCCAGAAAGCCAACTGCATCCTGGGCTGCATCAAAAGAATTGTAGCCAGCAGGTTGAGTGAGATTGTCCCCCTCTATTCCACTCTCTTGAGACCCCCCCTGGAGTACTGTGTCCAGCTCTGGGGTCCCCAACGTAACAAGGGCATGGACCTGTTTGTAGCCCTCCTCTGGACTTGCTCCGAAGATGATCAGAGGGCTGGAGCACCTCTCCTACAAGGATGGGCTGGGAGAGTTGAGGTTGTTCAGCCTGGAGAAGAGNTGGGCTGGGAGAGTTGAGGTTGTTCAGCCTGGAGAAGAGAAAGATCCATAGAGACCTTACAGCAGCCTTCCAGTACCTAGAGGGGGCCTACAGGAAGGATGGGGAGGGCCTCTTTATCAGGGAGTCTAGCGCTAGGACAAGGGGTATTTGTTTTAAACTGGAAGAGGGTAGATTTAGATTAGATATTAGGAAGAAATTCTTTCCTGTGAGGATGGTGAGGCACTGGAACAGATTGTCCAGAGAAGTTGTGGATGCCCCATCCCTGGAGTTATTCAAGGCCAGGTTGGATGGGGCTTTGAGCAACCTGGTCTAGTGGAAGGTGTCCCTCCCCAGGGCTGGGTGTGTGTAAATCTTTAAAGTGCCTTCCAACCCAAACCATTCTATGATATGTTTTCTGGCGGTTTTAGAGAATTGAGTTTTCCCCTCTATTAACTCCAAATTCAAAAAAGCATCCTCCTTCAGGAAGATACTTAAGCACATGTTTATCAGCCGTTCAAATGTTAAAGTGCAGCTGAGGTGCCATGCCAGTGAGGTAGTAAAGTGTAAATTTTGTTTGAAAGCAATGTAGTTCCTATGGTCAATTAATATTAAGTGGAGGTTTTTCTTCATTTGGGGGAGGTGGGAGGGGGAATGACCTTTCAAATATATTTTAAAAAAATTTATATATGCAGTTTTATTTAATGACTTTTTGTCTTCTGTCAACAAGTTTTGACTTAGGTGTATTTTTCTTTCTAGATGAAAAAGAGAAACTACATCCTTTGATGTCAGGCAAACTCATGCATGCTTTATTATGGGCAGCTGAAGAAAGAAGTGCTTTCCTGTATCACCTGTTTCTCAGCCGATAAATTCTTGATGCAGGTGGTAATGAATCATATATTTTTTAAGGTTTATCAGTATTCTCATCTGTTAGGATTTCACGTTCAGAACTGTGGGAAACGTTTGTATGATGATTTTGGGTTTCTTAATGCTTCCTAGTTGATTTTTGTTTTAATAGCTATAACATTAAATCAGATAACCTGATTAATTGGTCAGAATTGGAAATGTGTTCTAAAATTGTATACATTACAAGAAATTTCTGATGCAATAAACATTTGTTCCTTTAAATGTTCTGCGATTAATGCTAGATAGTTCTATTTTAATGTGCCACGAATAAATGTGGAAATAGCTACTGGAATTTGATGGCTCAGTAGCACGCAACCTTATTGAATGGGCCAAAGCAGTTGAGCTTGTTCCCAGATATCCTCAGTCTTTGTGTATGATAGAATTGATTGTGGTAATGTTTAGCAGATTTTGATAGTACATTTTTACATGTTTTCTAGAAGAAAGACTTTTTGTCTGTATTGTGTTAGGAGACAGGGTACTTGTAGATACTATTAATATTTGTCATGCAAGTTCTTTAGCTTCAAGATTACAAATAACAGGCCCTGAGTTAAGGCTAAGTATATTTTTTAAAAGTTTAATAGACAAGAGCAAAGCACTATCAACTTAGGTCCTGATTCATATCTATGTATGCTACCTCCTTTATTTCCTACTTTCAACACATTGTGATTAATTGTAAGTAGAAGCATATTAGAAATTTTAAAATGTAAATTTTTAAAATTAGATTTTAAAATGTAGTTGAAGACTAACATTTTGATTAGATAATGCATCTAGCATGCTGATTTTTGTAGACTGGAAGACTTCTCACACATTCTTTATGGATGGGTCTGTATATCCCATGAAACGTTGTGAGCCCTCACACTGAGCTGCCACAACTTATCATAAGATGAAGTTCTGAGGCAGAGTCAGCAAAGGCTATGGCACTAAAGAAATAAGAACTAAGGAAATAAGAAATTATTAAATTTAAATGTTTCTGGCCTTGGAACTATTCTGGGTTCTTTAGTGTTCAAATTTTCAGCTACAATTAGAAATTTTCCAAGAAACCTGACATTCTCTGAAATACTTCTGCTCTTAAAATTCTGGGTTGACTTTCTTGTCTGTCTTTTCCTTCATTAAAAAGTCTTAATAGCTCCTCTTTCAGTTCATCATTTTAAGAATTGGATATCATGATGGACTATCTATCACACCCCTATAAGAGTTGTCCTCATAGTTAGCTATTCACAATGTTTTATTTCTGCCATGTAATGTGTTTTATCAAGATGCAACTTCTGGGAATTGTTTTTTGGTATGTCCATATCTGCTAGTTTAGGACCCCACATTAGATATGTTTTTGTTGTGCAGACACTGATAGGCTGTTGGTAACCTAAGTGTCTCTGTATTTTTAATGTTATATTAAGTTTCTTCAGTCTGTCTCTAGAATGCAAGTTTTCTTGTAAATTTTTCTTGCAACTGTTTTTGAAGCTTTCCCATTCACTAAATTAATAAGTTAAGATTAATATTTTTTTTATAATAAATATTTTCATAGTACTCTGTCTTTATACCAAGATTAGCACTGAAATTCTTGGTTCTTAAACTAATGCAGAGGATGG
>VXBO01004309.1:0-55149 GCA_013400135.1 Rhinoptilus africanus
GCACTATAAACACAGGAATGAGGCAGAAGGAAGGAAACTCTGGGGTTTCTTGTCTGCTTCCTGGGAGAAACAGCAACAACAGCAGGTGGCTGGGAGACCTTGGAAGGGGAGAAGCTGCACCCTACCTTCTCTCCTGACTGGCCCTCCAGAGGAATGCACGTCTCTGGGGGTCTCCCATGAAAATGTGGACTCCCTTCCTCCTGAGCTGCCTACTCTACGCCCTGCGGATAGTGGCACAACCGTAAGTGCCATTTAAAAAATCCCATAATTGCTAGTTGTGATGCTGAAGAAGGGGCCAGGATAGCAGGGAGGGGGCATGGGACCCTGCAAGTCATCTGCTGGAAGGGACAGGCATGGGGTGGTACACGGTATTCCACAACCCTTGCTATGAAGACAGGATCCTCTTGAAGGTAGGATCCTCTCCCACGGATCTTGCCACATAGAAGAACTAGGTGAGGAGTGGCAGTGAGAACAAGAAGAGTGAGTGACTGCAGCTTGAAGGGAAAGGTGTAGGATACCTAGGATGTGGATGATTAAGCAGGAACCCATCTGCTGACAAGGTAGTTGAGGAGCTATCTCAAAGCAAGAAGGGTGAATCCTTTTCTATTGGGGGGCTGGAGTAAAGCTGCAGAGAATATTGACCTTATGATGCGGCACCAAAATGGACCTAGAGCCTCAGAGAGCTTTGGGATCAGAGCTGCAGAGGTACAACCTCAGGTCTGAATGAGCACAGACATGTGTCAGGTTTGGATTTGGACCCTAGTCTGAGCTTTGCAGCTTGCTCCATTTCTTAGTCCCATAGCGCAGTTGCCTTTTTCATGTGTACTGGGAACACCTCAGAATGTGTAGGGACCATAAGAGGCGACTCAAGCCCTTTGCAGAAGCAGAGATGGTCTCTACTGTATATGTTTGTGCTACTGCAGCATCCTTCAAAACCATGTGCACACCAGTGTGACCTGAGGTCACCTAGAAGCATTTCTCTTATATTTTTCTGATGTTAACTATATACCTTCCATCACCGCTGTAAGAGGTTCACACTCTTATTGTTAATGTGTCCCTCTCAGTCCAGCAGAGCAGCACCTCCTGTCCCCAGAGACGTGGTAAACCCTCCTGCTTCTTTGAACCATAGAATATTAGTGCCAGTAGTGGGTGAGACTACTCCCAGGATGTGATGTCTTGTTTCCCCCCTGCAGGAGGTACCTGGTCATCGTTCCAGCTGCACTGCCTTACCCCTCTTCCCAGAGGGTGTGCTTGGACCTCCGTGGGGTGGAGAAGCCTATTCGCGTGGCCTTAACTCTTGTGCATCCATCTGGCAACCTCAGCCTCTACCGCAAGGTTGTCCGGAACAACTGGACCTTTGAGTGCTCCAAATTTCAGGTCAGGATCATTCTTGGCAGGGACTTCTAGCGGGCAGCTCCCAGCGTGCTCTTTTGGCTCATGACTCCTCTCACCAGAGAAGTAGAGAATGAGGATAACAGGAGAAAGGGCCTGGAAAAGAGTGAATGCAGAGTCAGGGAGAGTCTTTAGTGGGAGCTCAGTGTCTGCATAATACTGTTCCTGCTGGGTATCTCACAGTCCACCCTGGCAGCTCATCGAGGGAAGGCTGCCTGGCCAGGCACCAAAGGACTGAGGAGGACGAAAGAGCTTAGAAGTGACCCAGTGGCAGCTGCGTAGCTCATTTTCTCCACTGAGAAGGAAGCACTGTCACAGGGTGTCATTTGTGGATTGTAGTGCAGGAGAAGCCAGACTTTTCATCTCAGACAGTCTCTCATCACATCTGCTTCTCTCCAAGCTTCTCTTTAAGGGCTGGAAAACGTGCTGTAGGAATAAGAAAGATGTGGGAGGTTATGCACACAAGCTCAGCACAAGGCTTTCTGGTCTGCCAAACCCATGAACCTTATTTTCTTGGTTTGTGCTGATGAATAAGAGTGGATTTCAGGCTGCATGATCCCCACAGGCCAGAGGATTCCTTATCAACATAGACCTTTTCTTCCCTTGGTTGAAGTCTTCTCCACCTTGCTCCATGCAGGCTGTAACAGTGGATTTTTGAAGAGAGCAGACACAATTTCTGTGCCAGAACAAGCTTCCTTTTTCTCTTATCCAAATGCAAAGGCATTGTCTCCTGTGCTTCCATAGACATAGCCCTCAGCCACTGAGGGGACATCCTGTGCTGGCCTTCAGAGTAAGACAGGGAAAAGGCCGGCCTTATAGTGCAGCAGGAATGAGGAAAAGAGCACTGCTCTGATGCCGTCTTGTCCTTTCCGGCTGCCTGCTAACCTGGTGGCTCTTCTTTTGTGTCCTAGGTCCCCCAGCCTGTGGGCAGCCAAGAGGTGGGCATTGTCCACCTGCACATCTCCAACGGCCACTACTTCAGTGCGAAGGAACAGAAGCAAGTCCTGATCCACAGGGCTGGTACAGGCACCTTTATCCAGATGGAGAAACCCATCTATAACCCAGGGCAGACAGGTGAGCACCCTGCATGGAGCACCCCAACAGCTCCCCTGCCTTGTTCTGCCTGCACTTTGATCCCCATTTCCCTTCATTGGCATGCCAAGTGCTTTGTGCCTTGCAACCTCCATGGGGACAGAGCAGGAAGCTATCTGCTGCCTTCTGGAGTGAGGTATCCACACACCACGTTTTAGGGGTGGGAGGGGTCCGCAAGGGTGAGTCTTACATGCCGTAGGAGGAGAGTTGGCCTGGAGGAAGGAGCAGACCTGAACACGGTCTTCCCAGGCCGGCCCAGGTAGGACTGGTCTGCTCGCGCTGCGGATGAGGAAACATAAGGGTAACTCCGGGCACAGCCTGTGGAAAAGCCCCTAAAATGGGAGGCTGCCTGCTGTGCTGCTGCCGCAGGTGGGCAGGGGCTGAGCAAGGGGCTGCGGGGGCCGCGGGGCTGGTGTGGGGCTGCCGGCAGGGCTGCGTGGAGGGGGGGGAGCCGTGATTTCGAGGTGAGGCAAGTGCAGGGCAGCTCCATTCCCGAGCACCCGCTGTCTCTATAGCGTGCTCTTCTCCATTTTCTTCCCTTCAGTGAAATTTCGGATGGTGACATTGACTGAAGACTTCTCTCCCCTTCACAGGAAGGTAAAGCCCATCTAAGTGGAGGTGAAGGGACCCCCAGGGTGCCTCTGCTGGTTTTGCCTCCTCTGGAGGGGGGGGGGGGCTGAGACAGTCCCAGTGCCTGCAGCACCCAGCCGATGCCAACCCGCTGCCAAACTGCATTGGAAGAGCAGCATCTCTTTGCTGGCGGCCGTGCTGTGGCTCTCCCAGGGCGGCTGCTGGCCAGTGGGGGGGTCGGTGGTGCCAGTGGTCTGCGGGGAGTGGGCCAGCGCTCCCTGCTAGCTGAGTTATTGCAGGGGAGCATGAGAGATGCCTCCCAAAAGCCCCCCCCCCAAACCCAGGCAGGGTTTCTGGGGACATCCTAGGCACAATTACCAGGCAAGCTGTGTACAGACTTGGGCAGAGCCACAGCTCCCCTCCCGCAGCTCTGGAAAGCTCAGCGCTTGGTAGAGTGTGTTGCAACCTAAGGGTGGCAGGAGGGTCTGAAGCAAGCTGTGACCCCTCCGCAAAATTTTAAGGCAAAGTAATTGATATGGGGAGGGATATGCGTGAACTGATCAGAAAAAGAGAAAAGAGAGAAAACGGTATTACCAAATTACACTGACTTGCTGCTGGCAGCAGCTCATTCTCTGCATGTCGAGGGAGTGAGAAGTTGCCAGAGACTTGCGTATGTACCAGCCAGGAAACTGCAAGACTAGCATCTTCCTAAGGCAAGAAATTATACCTGCCGCCAGCAGCTATTTCACATTCCTCTTTCCTGAAGCAATTTAAAGGAGAGCCAAGAGGAATTCATGCCAGGACAGATAAATACTGAAGGGCGTACGTGAGCAGAGTTGGATCGAATCCCTCTAGACTGAAATAAAGGGAGAGATCCTTCTGGCTTCTTTATTGCTGACTTCATTTCCTCTTTTTCAGTCTACTCATGAGGGTCTAGAATCATGCATACCTTTCTCCCCCCAACAGAGAAGTCATATCTCTTATACTAGATAATAGAGCAAACAGTACATTTGCTTCCACACCTACAATTGGTTCATGAAGACATTTGGCAGTAAATGTTCAACGGCTATGTGTGAATATAAGTAAATTAGCATTATAACTGTTAGTAAGGCTGTGATGAAAATTCAAAAGAGGTCATGTTCAACCAAAGCTGTTATGAAGCTTGAGTGCACTGCAGCATTAAAACTATTATATATAGTTGGTAAATTAGGCGGGTGAGAGATAACATGGGTGCTGTTCGCCAGCATGGCTTGTTTTAGCATTGGCATTAAATTCAAATTGTGAAAATAGTTAAGCAGTGCTTTTTTGTTGTTGTTGTTTCAGTGAAAACAGAGCTGCCTATGGTAACTTGCATGAAAGCTTAGAATGATGAATAACGAGACTTAAATGTGGCCACCTGTTTACAGACCAGTTACTCCCCCAAGCCCCTGCTCCTGCCTCCTTATGCCCCACGCTCCTAAAGCACATGTCCTTCACCACCGCTGCCTCCTGGCTGATAGTTGCAGTGATATAAGAAAAAACAGAGAATTAATAGGCCTAGAAAGACTGAAGTATGTCCTTTTTTGCCCCTCTAGCTGCAGCCAGCAGTAATTTGTATCTCCAAGCCTTACATCCTAGGCTAGGGATTTTACAGGAAAATGTGGGGTGTGTTCTTCCTATAGGTGACAGTGCAAAAACCTTCCTATAGGTTTTGCTGATTCTTGGATTTATGTTACAAAACTGGTGCCTTTCAATATTTATGAATTTGGAATGATGGTATTTGTGAGTCTCTACTTTTGTGAGTACTCTACTTTTTTTATAGTAAATTCTAGCTTTCAGCATTGTAAAGTAGCTATCAAAGTGCGTCTTAAAAATCAGGTATCAAAAAGCAAATCTGAAGAACAGCACAGGTTTTTATGTAACATATTTTCCTTACTATTTCAAAGCCATTCTCCTGGTGTCAGTAGGATCAAGCTCCTTGTGTTGTAATGTTTGGGACTGGAGGTGTTGTCACAGCACAGGGGCTGGGTGGGTAAGAGAAGTTTATATGCCAGTTGCTATGTCATGCCCGTTTCTGACATTGTTGTTTGTTTGCTTTGCAGTACTCCATGGTGGAAGTCCAGGTGGGTGTTTCAGACTCCTCAGGGGTTATGAGGAAAGGTACTTCTGTGTGGATAATACCCAGGCTGCTGTCTTACTGAGTCAAGTCACTTTCTTAGGGTCTGTGTATACACATACACGCGCATACTCTCTCCGCATGCTTCTTGTTAACAAGCGTTGACAATCCAAATGGTTGAGCTTCCATCCAATTCAATGTTCAGGAACACCAGCCAGGCTTTAGCTAACTCTTACAGTTCATCTTTATGTAAGACTGGAGGGTCTAAGTGTCAGGACGTTTCATACCTTCTTTTTCAATGGCAGTGCAGAGTAGAGTAACCCTGGGTGGGTTGGGTTCCCCTCTGTTGATGCTCCATCACTTCAGCACCATCTGGGGAAAAACCATCAGGAACCTGTGAAAGCCCCTGAAATCTCTGAAACTCCTTTGAATCCAGTGGGATCTGGATAGAGAATAGAAGGTGTTGCTGACAACTGCCTCTTCTTGCCTTCCCTTGGACCGCAGGACCCAAAGCAAAACCGCATTGGCCAGTGGCTGGATGTGAAACCAAAACAGGGCATTGCAGAGCTCTCTTTCCAGTTAGCTCCTGAACTCCCTCTGGGGACTTACACCATCAGTGTGGCGAACCCGAAAGCATCCAGTACCTTTAAGGTGGAGGAACGCGGTAAGATGGAGCATGAAGAGCGATGAATGAGATGGAAAAAAATTGCGTGTTTCTGTCTGTATAACAATATATAGCCAACCATTGTAAACTAAGATTTACTATCTCAGAGCTGGGATTAAACGCAATCCTATAGAGTGGGCAATAGCAGAAATGAACGTAAGGGAGACTGTGATGGAGATTCCTGGAGAAGGTGCCTGCTAATAACTAGGACGGCAGAGTGAAAAAACATGAAAGACCTCTGTGAGACAGTTTGTATGTTGGGGGGAAAAAAAAGGGGCTTCCTTCTTTGGTTTCCCTGTTTTTAATTAGTCCCTACTTTTACGCCATGAACGTGTTCCTCCGTGGGACTCCGACCTTACACAAACACGCTCTTCCCTTTTGTGTTCCCACGTTTAGGTGGTATGTTGCCTTTGATGGAGTAACTCTGTAGTTTGTTTTTTTTTTCCAGTGTTGAAAATGCTTGATGTTTTCTTCGAGGGACCAGCTCAGATTTATGCTTCAGATAAAACTTTCCCGCTGCGTGTGTGTGGCAGGTAGGGAGAATGTTCAGGGGAAAGGAAAGAGATCATCAAAACTGTGTCTCTCTTTCCACGTCTCCTATCTCCTGAATCCATCAAGGAGAAGTGACTCGAGAAGGGCCAAATTCAAAGAATCCCAAATAGTGTAAGGGTCAAACTGATGGGTTTTTCCTTGGTGAAGAGGTACATGCGCCACATATCCAGCTATAGGGAGACTTGTCCTAGGCAAGTGATACTCTGCTCTGAAAGCTGCATATGTTCAGCCTTGAAAGACCTTATGTGGGGAAAAAGGTGTATCTGATATGGGACTGATTTTCTGAGGTAAAGGGGCAGGAATTGGTGTTTCATTAGAAGGCTGTACTGCTTCTTCTCACATGCTGCTGGAACTTATTATCTTCTTAGGATCAGCAGCTGGGTTTCTTTAGTTACGTAGTCATTAGCAAAAACCGAGCAGATGAGGGTGTGAAGGAAGGCATGACCTCAGATGGTATAAGCACAAAGGAGGAAGGAGAATGACCCGGAAAGCACTTTGTAAACAGATAAAGGGGTGAGCTCATTTTTATTTGTGTCTGAGTTGTTTGGAGACTTTTGGTGTCTCTTTGCTGCTGGTCTGACACCATTTCTCATTCATTTGGATGTTTAAAATTAGACCATATGAAGCTCTAGTAGAAAACAGTACAGCACTCTGCATCCCCAGGATGGGTCATAGATGTCTTGCTGTTACTGATATTGTCAGAAGAATTGCTCCAAAGGGAAAGCCACAGAGGAGTCAAAGCAGGGAAAGGCAGGCAGGGAAAACATCTGCACTGACAAGGGCACACTTCTGCTGTACCTTGCAAAAACCACCAGAGCAGGTCTGATGATGGAAACAAGAGTCCGGATCATGAGATAAGCCCATAATGAGGCAGGTCTGGGGTCACTCCGTAGGTCTGTTGCTGCCGTACCATGCACTTGCTGTTGCTGTCTGTAGGGACATAGGTTTCTGCTGCTGTCACACCTGAGCTAATATCTCCACTGGGTGCTGCTCTGTGCCGTGCGGACACACCAACGCAGGTCAGCTCTCAGCCTCTGCCTGCAATTCCAGAACAGCAAGCACCCAGAAGTGGGAGAGCTTCGGAGGGTGTAGGTCCTTCCCTGCATGTGCTTTGTTTCCGTCTCTGTTGAGCACAGGACTGTGCTATTGCACTCCCCAAGTACACAGTGTACGACATGGTCATTTGTGCCTGCCTGCTCACCAGCAGCAGTAAGGTCTTCATCAGGAAGATGGCCTGGTGTGGAGCAACGTGCTCAGCAAAGCCCTGGGTGCCTCTGATCGGCAGCTCCTCTGGTGCTCTCCTCGCAGGTACAGCTATGGGAGAGCAGTGCAAGGCATGGTACGGGTGACTTTGTGCCAGAAGGCAAGGAGGCGTCCTCAAAATGCCAGCAAGGACATCTGTAGGGAATACAGCGGCCCGGTGAGTAAAATCCTGGAAGGCAGATGGGTAGTGAGGAGCACCACACAGGACAATGTGTCAGGGGCTGAGTGAACAGAATGATCTGCTGTGTAGGGGAGGTTTGCCAACTTCTGTGATATATATGTATATAGACTAATAAGTAATTGGTTTTATTCAATTAATGCAATTATTGTTGCCCAGACCCACCAAGAAGCCTTGACCTCTGGAATTTCTTCTCTGCAACTTTGCTTATTAGTGATAGGGAATAGAAAAGAGGAATTTCACAGAAAGATTGAGTTCTCTTCTTCTCTGGAAAGAAACATAACTAGCCAGGAATTGATGCAGTGTAGGAAACAACAATTAATAGAGCTTTCTCAGGTGTAAAAATACCTTGTTAGGGTGAACCTCTCCTGGAGCTGTACAAGGACACTAACGTATGGTGGTTAATTCCACAGCCAAATCACACACTGGCTTTTATTCTTTATCCTTTTTTATATATTTATACATTGCATATTTTTATATTATTTCCCTTATCTTTCCATTCCTAACAAAGTATTTCATAGCTGGTCTCTTCCCTTCTACATACGGTTGAAAACTTTTCAAGCTTAATGATTTGTCATTATGACTTGTTTCAGCAGTTATAATCTTCCAGCCCTGGAAATGATTCTTTACTTTGAATTTTCACTTGATTCTGCAGTTGTCCTATCTAGTTCTCTTAAAATACTCATATATTTGCTCAGTGATCCAGTTAGTGCACTCTTAATTTTTTTTACTAAAACTGGGAAGTTGCCAACATTGTAACTTTGATAAAGCTGAGAAGCATGATTTGTTTTATATTCCTACAATATGAATTACGCATAACCATGACTATACAATAGAAAATACAGAATTGAAAGTGTGAACCATATCTATCTATATATGAGTCTGCGTTATTACTTGTTGCCATCAACAGTTACGACAGGATGACTGATACCTTATACTTCTAACTCCTTCCCTTCTCCCCAGCTCCGAATAATATCTACCACTTCCTATTGCAGACCACGAGCAGGGGGTGCTTCACTCCTTCTGTAAGCATGTCAGTTTTCAGCCTGGCTCCCAGTGAGGAAGACAGCAAGCTCTATGCAGAAGCCTCTCTCCTGGAGTTGGGCACAGGTACCAGTGGGATGTGCTTGCACCCAGGTGCAGCAGAGAAGGTGCAAGGGCGAGAGGGACCATTCTGGGGGTCAGAGCGGGCACACCTCCTCCTCTCCTGCGCCTGGTGCTGGTCCCATCACGGGACACACAGAGAGAGGTCCTGCCTGAGGAACTCGCTGTGCCCACGGAGAGCTACTCTGCCAGCAGCAGGGGGGTGAGGTGTGACTGGGAGCGCAGCCCGTGAGGCCACAAAAGGGACTTGGAAACCTCTTAACTAAAGCAGGAGCTGCCGCAGGAGCTGCCACAGGAGCAGCCTCCAAACCTTGAAGGGTGCTGGTGTTGGGAAGGAAGTTTGAGATGCTCTGATTAGAGGGGCTGTGAATAACAACGTGAGATTAAACTAGGGTATGGTAGTCACCTCTGATACTGATCCTGCTTCCCTTGCGCTCTGCATTCCAACAGGGGTGCAGATCAACACCTCCAGCCAAATCCTCATCTCCAGGACAGTTGCAAGGGCAGTGTTTGAGACACCAAATGCTTATTACATCCCTGGAGTGCCCTACAGGGGGAAGGTAATTTTTTCCTTTGTTTCTTCCCTCCCCATCATTTGCCGAGGAATTTAGTGTCTAGTAAATTTTGCTGACCCAAACCATTTTCTGTTCCCCAGGCAGAGTACTTTACCTTGCAGTGTGTCACATTACTTGACCATGCAACTCAATTTTCTGCATTTCGGATTCCCTGATGTCATTACACCTCCAGCTTCTGCTGGGAGCAGTGAATGATGTCTCAGCAGGGATGCTGGGATGTAAGGATGTCTCAGCGGTTGGCTAGGAGATGAATTCCTCATCTAGGAATCTAGCCACACACTGACCTGTTTGGAGTGAACAAGTTTTGATCATTCCCATCTTAGCTTAGCTTTAGAGATGAGGGAATTTTATAGGTCTGTTTTCTTGGATCCAGACTGAAACTAGGGCCACCTACCCCCTTCACGCGACAGAAGGAGGCTCTGTGTTTGTCAGAGGGAGGAAGGCTTTGGGTACAACACTGGAAGGACCCTCTGATTTTGGCTTTTCTGCCTTACCCTGTTGTCACCAGATTAAGCTTCAGGATCACTATGGGAATGGTATGAAAAACAGAAAAGTTTATCTTGTGATAAAGTTCATGAGACGCCGGTTCATCAAAACATACATCACAGATGCCAGTGGAATAGCGTCGTTCAACCTGGACACAACTGCCTGGAACAGCTCATCAGTCTCCTTGGAGGTAAATCCCACCTCTGCATACACAAAAGCAAGAATCCCTGAGCTCTGCCAGTGCTCCCCGCTCCTGCCCTGCAGCCCTCCTGCCAGCTCACTCCTGGGCTCCCCACACAGCTCTGCCTGTTGCAGAGCCATGAGGAAGGCACCAAGCAACAGCCTTTTCCAAAGCAAGCTGATCACATCCTAACAAAGCGCTGAAGCATAAACCTATTGATTTCTGTGTGTCTCTGGTCTCCTCTCAGGGAAGGTTCACACTGGAGGATCTCAGGCACGCACCTCGGAAGACGGACTTCAGTTACACAAATGCTTATCATCACCTGCATCCCTTCCATGTCACAACCAAGAGCTTCCTGGACATACACCCACTCCCAGGAACACTGCCCTGTGGCGTGAAGCAGAATGTCCAGGTGACCTTCACACTCAGTCGGGATGACCTGGGAGAAGACACCAGCCGTATAGGATTTGTGTATTATGTGAGTAACTGGATGGGGTATCACTTTTTCACTGTGGTTACCAAACAGCTGCTTAGTGGAAATAGATTTTGGTCCAGCCTAGAGACCTGCCCACTAGAGGGGAAATACCTTATCTGTCTCTCACTTATCTCCTGTGAACCCACTACGCATCCACTGTCCAAACTGGACAGACCAGACCCGAATCTCACATGCTAAAGCTTCGCCTCCCACACTGTTGTGTCTGCAAATCTGCTGGGGCCAAGGTGTGGGGTTCTATTGGACCCCCAGTTTATTTCTGAGGTTGCTTAGGAGAGCAAGACACACATGGGCAAGTGTGACTGTGCTCCGGTGGCAACAGCAGTCGGGTCATCCCATGTCCCTCCTCCTTCAGGTCACTGGGAAGGCTGGAATTGTTGTCAGGGGCCAAAGGACTGTCCAGGTTGGGAAGCTGAACAGTAAGTCTCTGCTGGCTGGACAAGAAGCAGCTGGGTTTCTAGGTCAGACAGTGAGAGTTGCCAGAGTTTCTCCCAAATTCCCTGAAACGATGGGTCCTGAGCAGTCAGTGAATGGGACAGCGAGCCTGGTGAAGCAATTGTGTCAGCTAGGAGGGGCTGAAAAGACAGAGGGAAACAATGAAGGGAAGAGAGACTGGGAGGACCTGTGGGAAGATGGAGCACATGGGGTCCAAAAATGGAGGGAGGGGGCATCAGCAGGAATTGCTTTGACGCTGTGAGATTATAAAGGAAAAAGGAGGAGGCTAAAAGGAGATCTTGGTGGGGCTGTGATGAAAACACGTTGCCTTTCCTTCCGCAGTGTTAAAGGGCTCCTTCTCCATCCCTTTGACCTTCACTGCTGACTTCCCCCCATCACCTTCCCTGGTGGTGTACACCATCTTCCCCAGCGGCAGTGTGACCGCTGACAGCAGCCGGCTGAATGTTGCCTTGTGCTTCAAAAACCAGGTGAGACTCCTTCCTGCAGCTGGGGGAGGCCTTACAAGCAGGCGTTAGCAGACCTGTGGAAAGGAGACCCTCAGATCCTTCGAAGAGAGAACCGGGGAGAAGAGAGGAAGGGAATGTCTGCAGTGCAGGGACCAGGAGAGTTTCAGCAGTGACTTCAGTCCATAGCAGTGTCTGAGCAGGGAAGACTCCAGTTGGTCTCCCTCTTTCTCTCTGTGGCACTTGTCTGTCAGCCTCCTCAGCCCTTTTTCTCTCATTTTCATATTTCTTTTCCTGGTGTGTTGCTCAAGGTCAAGGTGGGATTCCCAGCTAAAGAAGCCCACCTCGGGACCACAGTGCAGCTCCAACTGCAGGCTGCCCCTGGCTCCCTGTGTGCAGTACAGGCGGTGGATGGAAACGCGTTCCTCGCGAGACCAGAGAGCGAGCTGACAAGTGAAATGGTGAGTGTCCGTGCAACTAGACAAAAACCCAGGGGTGATGGATGACCTGGGAGAGGCAGGCAGGGTCTGTGGCAGGGGGAAACAGAGTAATGGATGAGGAGGTATTTGTGTGGAGGAGAAAGCGGGGTCTGCCTAGGGAGATGGGCAGGAACAGGTACGTGTGCTATGGGAGGGTGGAGCGAAGCATCTGGAGGTATCTGCTCCTTGCCCAGTTCTTCCCTGCTTGTGAGTTTCCCTAGGTCTATGGTTTGTTCCCTGCTGCCAGTCGACATGGATACCCTGCCCAAGTAGAAGAACATTCAGATCCCTGTGTTCAGCCCCAGTCCACGTCACCTCTGCTACGAGGGAAGCCACAGAATGCCTTTCAGCCTGACATCTTTAACCTCTTCCGGGTAATCACCTCTGACTTTTCCCAGAGCTGTTGAAATTGTGAAAATATGAGATATCTTTCTCCCCAGGCAGCCTAAGAAGCCCTTGTCTTCTCCAGAGAACTGTCTGTCCTGATTTAGCTGTGCTGTCTCAAGAGACATACAATCCCATTATGAGTATGAACGCCTGTATTCCCTTCCACAGATGCAGAAAGCAAGATGATGATATCCTGGACCAGCAGAATCCAGCTTTTTGGGCTGGGGAATGAGTTCCTGGGCACTTAGCTACGTGGTGTTTGTCTGTTAGAGAAAAGAGAGACAAGGAGTGATTCCAAGCATTAGACCACAGATCATTGATGTGCCTTAGTTGTTAGACTGCTCTCTGGTACTCTTTTGGACTGTTTCCAGGCAGATCTCTCGGTGTCTTTAAAAGACAGATCTCTATAAAGGGAAAGCCTTAAGCAGCGTGGACACAAGACAGGCAGTGCCATTTGGCCTTGGACCTGGGGATCAGACCCTGTCCTCATTTATTTAGCAATAGAGACACATCCTGGGAGGCTCTTTCACAGCGTAGGGACATCACTTGTATTTGTGGACAGGCTGGTGTCACAGCCTCAGGGGCTGAATGTGGGGTTTGCTCCCTAACACCTCTGTATGACTTCAGAGGGCAGATTTCATCCAACTATTCCCTCCAGCATGCATGAGGGGATGGGGCAGGACACTGACACCTCTCTCTTGTGTCCTTGCTACTGGAAATGCATTGAAAGGAGAAAGACATCCTAGTGTCCCCCAGAAGAGAGGCAGTTCTTTAGTGACCTCCTGAGAAAGAAGGAACTGGGGAGGCTGTGCCATGCCTCCCTTAGCACTGTGTCTGCCTGGGCCAGTGCTACTCTGGGCCACCTGCGAACAGGGCTGTCCTGACCCAAGTGGCTTTCATGATCATTTTGAAGAGCAGTGGCTGCTTTTCCCCATTCACAGATGTTTTTCAGCTTCCCCTCCCCTCCTTCTTTCCCTAACAGAACATGGGGTTGAAAATCTTCTCCAACCTTGTAATCAAGAAGCTGTCTCAGTGCTTTCATCGGGCAGATAGGAAGCTGATCATGGGTGAGCTGCACTTTCATCCGACTTGGGGCATTAGGTCATCCAGAGGGAAGAACCCTCTGAACGCTGGGGCTTGCTGGTGGTGGGTATTGTCTCTACGAGGAGTAACGGGTGCTGCTGCCACATCCCGGCTGCCTGGTCCACCAGCCTCAGTAGGAATGACCCAGTCTCTAGGAAAAGGGCTCTGAAGAATGTCGCTACCTGCATGTTCCCCGACATTAAAGGGTGACATTCCCTTTCCTGGCACAGACAAACACAAGCATGGGCCAGGATCTGTTTCCCTGCAGGCTGTGCTGAGCCCTGGCTTCTGTCCCCTCCTGCGGCTGCAGGGACAGTAACTTCCTTCCTTTATGTCTCAGCTTGCACTAGATAATCATCTAGTGCAGCGTGCATGAACCACCGCGAGCTGATTCTCCTGTTACCACCCTCTTTTCCCTTCCTATTTTCCCCCTCCTACCCAATCAGCCCATTGCCTTGTGGTTTCCTCTGCCAGACTCTTCCCTTGTCTTGGTTACTGTTTGCTTTGCCTCGTGCCCCGGTGCTAGGCTGCCCATCACGGGCAGGGTTCACCTCTCCCACACTGGTGGGACGCGTTGTACTTTCTTTCAGGGGGGCCTTCTACAGAAGGCCAAAGAGTCCCTAAGGACCAAGCACAATTTACAACCCATGGAAGACTTCGCCATTATTTCCCTGAAACATGGATCTGGAATCTCTTCTCTGTTGGGTAAGTGACGCCAGACTTTACAAATGGACAGAAGGATGATCCCTTTGTTATTGACTCTTGGCTAATTTGCATTTGTGCAGAAGTCCAGTCATAGGTGTAAAGAAAGGTGTGAATTTTTTGGTTCTTCCCTACGTTTGCAGGGCGTCAAACTGAAGGACTAGTAGACTTTGAGGTACAGAACTGAAGTCTACACAGGTTTAAACAAGAGTAATAATACACTTCAAGAACAAACCACTAGTTATCTTCTCTTCACCCATTGGGATACTCTCTACTAACTTCTCAATTTGGTGGGTGCACCAGCTAAATTTGTAGCCCTTGTTGCCACCGCACTTAGATTAAAACTGGTGAATCATCACTCAGGAGGATAGGATGCTGCTGCTTTCCAGGATATCATGCTGCTGATTGACATCATGCTGTTGACTGAGTGTACAGAGCTGGAATGCTGGGGCAGTGTCTTACTCAGGAGAAGGGTCCAGTACCATTACTGATGGCATTTAAGCAAGGATGATGGCTTTAGGGAATAAATTGCTGAGACCTGTCTTGCTGTAATCGCTGGAGCAGAGGTCGTTGGTGATAGAGCGGAGGCTGATCTGAGTCTGAGGACCTGCATAGCCTCCCTCCCCGGGGCTGTGAGTCATCCCCATTGCAGCAGAGTGGGCTGAATTTCTTCACACAAGTTCTCTTTTCCTCTCAGCTCCAACGGCAGCAGGAATGTCCCAGTTGCAGTGCCTGCGGCTGCCACAAACTGGAAAGTCAAGACGTTCTGCTTGGCTGGGAGGGGATTTGGCCTTGCCCCAACCGTAAGCCTCAGAACGGTCCAGCCCTTCTTTGTGGATGTGGCATTGCCATATTCCGTCAAACGAGGAGAGACCTTTGTGCTGAAGGCTACTGTCTTCAACTACCTGCAGCAGTGCATACAGGTGTGTACTTGTGCCACGCTTGTGCCCACTATATGGGACAGACCTACCATGCCCTCCAGTTTTAGACTATGTTGTGCCAAGCCATCTCTTCTGAGCTGCCCAGTCACTTGCCCGCATTTGTCGTTCCCTCAGATCCACGTGGCCCTGGCTAAATCCTCAGACTTCCAGGTGGAGACGTGCCGGACCTGCAAGGACAAGGAGTGTCTGTGTGCGGAGGAGTCCAAGACTTTCACATGGAACGTGACAGCACTCCAGCTGGGTACAGCAACAAAAATGGGAGTGGGGATGGAGAACCCTAAAACTGAAGTGAGAGAGAGTGGGAGGTCAGAGAAGCTGGCAGAGTGTTGCCTCCTCTGTATCCTTAAGTTTGTTCTTAGTGGTTCAAGCACGTTGTGTTTGCTGTCTTTCTCCCTTCTTAGACAGGCCCATCAGAGAGGGCAGGGTCTGGATGGGTGGCGTGGAGACCTCTTGAAGAGAGAGCTGTGGGACCAGCTGGGGAGGACGGGGCTGCATGGATGTGGGTGGGGGAACCTCATATTGCTGGTGCTGGCCTTCATATGCAATGGGAAGGAGACAGTGGGGTCCAAGGGGCTGCTACACCTTCTATTGTTACAGTCATATATAGTGCAATGAAGTCACTGTTGGTGAAGCATTACCTAGTTCCCTCATGCTTAGGGTGTCTGAACAAGCCATCAATACTGGCTGGCTCACCTTTACTCTGAGGCTATGAAGACTACCTGAAGCATGCTCCATCACTATCAGTTAAAACAAGTGGTCTCCATTTGGCCACAGGCATAAGAAACAGGCTCTGTTCAATTTATTTGCTAGGGACCATGAATATCACAGTGAGGACAGAGGTACTGGACACCACGTCACGTTGTGGGAGCAGGAAGCCCTTGCCAGCGACCATGAGGCAGAGGCACATGCTGGTCAAACCCTTGCTGGTCCAGGTCAGTATGAGAACAGGCTTGCTTCTCTCTCTTTGAGTATCCCTGCTGCTGGGGGAAGGGAGGCTGAGCTGGGCTGAATGGTTTCCTCTCCTCATTTTTTGGCCTGACTTAGCACACCAAGGCTGTGGCTCAGTTTGCTTTGTTCCCCCCAGGACCCAGCCAAGCCTGTTCCCTTCTTGCAATATTCTTTCTTGAGCTACATTCAGACACCGTGTCTGTGTTTCTCCCTGTACCTTTCCCTGCTCGGTCACCCATTGTATATGAGCTTTTGTGTGTGCTCACTGACCAGGGAGCCCTGTCCCTCAGACTTGCTGTTGCTCTCTGGAGCAGTGAAGCAGGCAGCTTCAGTGCAGCCCTGCCAAAGGTGAGGAGAATGGAGTACCTGACAGCCTGGGGACTAACCATTCAGACCTGAAACTGCTCTGAAATTTTCCTGTGGCGTGGAAATTTTGTGTGTAATCTTGTTTCTCCTGTCCCATATTCATGTTCCTGCCTTGACAGCCAGAGGGTGTGTTAGTGGAGAAGTCTTACAGCTCCCTTCTGTGCCCAAGAGGAGGTATGTGGACAGCCCGAATGGATCCTGCAGCCTGAAATACCTAGATGTGAGAGTAGAACTAAACCATGGGAGGTTTGATGAAAGAATGTTTCCAAACAATTTTTCACATAGGAAATGTCACTTCCTATTAAACAGGAAAGAAGAAGAAATATTACTTCCACACTTGTCCTACTGAATTTGCCACTGAGTACAGGTGGCAAAATCTTGCTCTGTAGTCTCCTTCCCACACTGCAGCCCCCAGGCGTTGCTGGGGCTTGACAGTCCCCAGTTGCTGCTCCTGCTCTCCCACGCTGTCCCTGCAGCATTGCGAGTCTCGCCAGGATGTCCCCCTGCCAAGTGATGGCCAACTGTGGTTCTTGCGAAGCTTGTGAAGAGTAGTGAATTCAGCTGTGTAGCTTGGTGAGCCCTCAGCCTGGCCAGCAGCTCACTTGTCCCTTCTAATCGGAAAAGTTTCCAGGCAATGGAGCTTGGTGTGATGCCTGGGACAGGCTGTAGGGAGCAGTCTCTGTGAGTGGGACGTAGGCAGTGTCCCATTTATCTGTGCCAGTCTTGTCCCTCTGGTTAGTTGCATTTGGTTCGATTTTTCATGCTACACTTTTATCCTGTTATTATTAGGAAACGTGGCTGAAGAACTCATGTCCCTTCACCTACCTGACAAAATAGTAAAGGGATCTGCCAGGGCTTCCATTTCCATCTCAGGTAAGTGATTTCTGTTGTGGGCTCACTGACTGCTGTTAGAGGTGAGCAAGGCTTAACTTGGGGATGATGTCAGGGGATTCGTTTGACATGAGACTGCTCAAAAGAGAGGATACTGTGTTTCCATTCTCTGCAAGGTTTGCCAACACCAGGCTTTCAGATTTTTTGGATTAGCACTTAGGCTTTCCTGGGAAAAGCAATCTGCAGAGGAGAATAATCCTTATCTTCATAACTAGGGCTTTGGAGCAGAGACCCTAGGCCATTATTTTTACTGGGACTTTGTGACCTTGGCTAGTTCTGTGTAGGTGCAATCAGCAAAGCTCATAGTCGTCTTGTCTCCTATTAACTTTTGCTGCTACAAACAGAAGATCCTGGAGAGAAGAAATCCTTCTCAGCATTATTAAGTTGCAAAAGCACACTTTGGAGAGGCTACTGGGACCAGACATACCTACAATTCAGTACAGTTATATGCATTGGGCTCATTTGGTCATATACCAGTCGGTATGAAGGTGTAAGTGGCCATGGATATTCTGCAACAGAGCCCCAAAGGAGGAAACTGAATACAAGGCTTTTCTGGCTGGCTGGTGGACATGTGGGCACTCTCACACCACCTGACTAGCACCCCTGCTGACTTACTGACATTTCTGATGCTCAACATATGGCCAGGTAGAACAGGCCTGGGTAAAGACCAGAAATATCTCAACCTCCCGAAGTGCTTTTGTATTTGTCTGCCTATATGACACACACCAAGCAACTGCAGCTCTGCTCATAGCCTTTTACAAATAGTACTTGTTATGATTGGAGACCTTCAGACTGAAAAAAATGATAAAGGAAAGTTACTTGCGGACTCCATAGTGTGGTCACCCTGCATCTTGATGGCCAGACTGGGAGGAGTCAGAACAGTCGTCGCTCTCTGTCCTGCCCTCTGTTGTTTTCTCCTCTTTCCTCATCTCTCCAGTGTTTTCCTCCTACCTGTTCTGAGATAAAGCGCTATTATCCAGTCCCTGGCTGAGAAGCACCTCAGATCATACTTACAATTGCGTCGTTTCTTACACCCTTGCATAGGTGACCTTATGGGGATGGCACTGCAGAACCTGGACCACCTGGTGCAGATGCCCCACGGCTGTGGGGAGCAGAACATGGTGCTGTTTGCCCCAGTTGTCTACGTGCTGCAGTACCTGGAGAAGACAAGGCAGCTGACCCCTGAGATCAAGGAGAGGGCAAGAGGATTCCTGCGCAATGGCAAGTACCACAGACCCAACTTGCTCCTCTGCCTTCCTGTGTTCAACCTACCAGTAGCTCTTGCCCTTGCACTCGCTCTGTCAGCGTTATCCCTTCTGTGTTACTGTGCTGTGTTAATTGCTGTTCCCATCTCCCCAGGGTACCAGACGCAGCTTCTTTATAGACATGGAGATGGGTCCTACAGTGTCTTTGGGCAGCAGGATGGGGAAGGGAACACTTGGTAAGCACTGAGACTGTCCCTTGCTCCTGATTTGTCATGTCAGGGCCAGAGCAGCTAACGTGCCTGGGAAAGCCAGTTGATAGAATGTGTGTTACCTCTTTTGGATGGAGACCCGAGGAGCTCTCTGACAGCGAGAGAGATTGAGGGACTTGAGCCACTTAAAAAAGCAGTGAGGTACGGCAACAGAGTTTCTGGGAAAGTGGAACAACAAAGATGTTGGTCCCAAGGGATGGGAGGTCCCTTTTTTTTTTGTCTCTATGGCCCTGTGACTGTCCCACAGAGAACACTGGGTACTACTGGTGGTGTCCTAAGACTGAAGGTAGATCAGGGAAGAGCAATAAAAAGTCATCTCCCCAGGCAGGGCATTGCTTGGGAGAGTTGAAAAGAGCTACACTGTCCCCGCTTGTCCCTGTGGTGCCTGGGCTGGGAGAAGTGGAGAAAGGAAGGGTGGAAGGAAACAGGGAATTCAAGATTGTCTCTAGATATTTGCGGGAGGTGAAGTGCAATGGGTAAAAGTAGAAGTGGTAAAACGTTTTTCACCTGTGAAGTGACTGGGTAAAGCAGTAATATGTGAGTAGAACACTTGCGGAGCCAGGCTGAGGGAGAGGAGCCACTTGGGTTAGGTGGACCATTTCTACTTCTAGCTTGACTCTGTATGAAAATGACTAATTTTTGTCACCCCACTCTGTCAGTGTTAACTTCAGGGAGAAGCACCAGGAGGCCTTTGGCTTTCTGTGTGCCCTTTTTGTGTTTTTCTTTCTCTCACAACTCATCCTCTTCCTAGGCTGACAGCTTTTGTAGTCAAGAGTTTTGGCCAAGCCAGAAAATACATCTACGTAGATGACAAGAACATCCAAGATGCCCTACGCTGGCTAGAGCAAACCCAGCTCCCCAGTGGCTGCTTTGCACGCAAAGGGAGTCTTTTTCACTCCTCCCTAAAGGTAAATAAAGGCCATGGCAGGCAGCACATCTGGGGAATAGCTGGACAAGTGTTGTGACAGCAAGGCGTTTGACACAGTCTCCCACAGCATCCTCATAGGGAAGCTTAGGAAGAGTGGGTTAGATGAATGGACAGTGAGGTGGATAGAGAACTGGTTGAAAGACAGAGCCCAGAGGGTTGTGATTAGGGGCACAGAGTCTAGTTGGAGGTCAGTGATGAGCGGTGTTCCCCAGGGGTCAGTACTGGGCCCAGTGCTCTTCAATATATTCATCAGTGACCTGGATGAGGGGATAGAGTGCACCCTCAGCAAGTTTGCTGATGACACAAAGCTGGGAGGGGTGGCTGACACCCCGGAAGGCTGTGCCACCATCCAGAGAGACCTGGACAGGCTGGAGAGNGTCAGGAGGATGGGGCCAGGCTCTTTTCAGTGGTGCCCAGTGATAGGACAAGGGGTAATGGGCACAAACTTGAGCACAGGAAGTTCCACCTAAACATGAGGAGGAACTTCTTTACCTTAAGGGTGGCAGAGCCCTGGCCCAGGCTGCCCAGGGAGGTGGTGGAGTCTCCGTCTCTGGAGACATCCCAAACCCGCCTGGAGGCGTTCCTGTGCCCCCTGCTCTGGGTGACCCTGCTCTGGCAGGGGGTGGGACTAGATGATCTACTAAGGTCCCTTCCAACCCTATGATTCTGTGATTCTGTGATTCTGTGAAGAGATTGTGGGATCCCAAAGGATCCTGGAAAGACACCCCTGCAACCCATGCAACCAGCCTTAAAGAGAGCAGGGTGGGGAACATGTAAGGAATGCTTTTCCTTCTGGGGATTTGCCGCCTGCACCCTCCAAATACCACTTAGAGAATGAAAGGTGCATTCCCTTCACAGAGCGGCGTGGATGATGAAGTTTCTCTGGGGGCGTATGTCGCTGCAGCACTGCTGGAGCTGGGTCAGCCGCTGAAGGTGAGCATGCTCCTGCTGCCTCCTGCTCCCCTGTATGCTCCGACGCCCGGGGAACCGCTTCGGGGATATGGCAGCTGGTAATGCTGGCATTCTTCAGGCCAGGAACAGGTAGGGATCAGCTGTGAGGGAGCCAATGTTCGGTCAAACTGTGAAGTCATTCCTCAAAAGAGACCGTGCTGTAACACTGGCATGGTACAATAGTGTTTGGTGGCTATGGCTCCCAGTGAACTGTTTTCTCAAGAGAGTGTGTAATTTAGTGTGTTTCACTGGAGCTACATCAGGAAGACATAGTCTAGCTCTCTGTGACAAGCCCCCTGTCCCCTGCATTGTCCCTGCCAGAATCTGGCATGTGTTTCTTCTCCCAACACAGGGCAAACTGATGCAGACTACCCTCCGCTGCCTGCAGCAGGCGGCTCACAACATCACCAACACCTACACAGAAGCCGTGCTGGCCTATGCCTTTGCCCTGGCTGGGGATTATGAGACAACCCAGGAGCTGTTGTACAAACTGGAGGAACAGGCCATCAAGTCAGGTGCTGGCTGCTAGTTGGGGTAACGCTTCTCATTCACCTGCTGGGATACGGACTAATGTATGCCCAGCTAGAGTGATTAAAAATGACATATGTATTTGTACATATTTCTTGTATATGTGCAGTAACTGCATGGTGTGAGCGAAAATACAGTAAGTTATTTCACAAGTTGTAAGGGTGAATTATCAGAAAGGGTTTCCTGAGCCTGGAGGATTTCAAGATCTTCCTGAGGGAGGAGGTAGGAATCTGTGAGCTAAGACCTGGAGAATAAACTGAAGAAAGCCATCCTGGCCCGAGTACAGGGAATGAGACCTGAAAGGACTCTGGGTTATGTTTCCTGTGGATCCCCAATTATGTCTTCTCCAGGTAGCCTGCATGTTCCTTTTTCTCCTGCAGGAGGACAAATCCACTGGAGCCCCAAGCCGAGCTCTCTGGATTCCACAGACGTCTGGCCTGATACTCAGTCCGTGGACGTAGAGTTGACAGCCTATGTGCTCCTGGCGTACCTCTCTAAGCCACGGGTGCATGCAGGAGACATGACAACTGCAGCTGGTATCGTGGCGTGGCTGACCCAGCAGCAGAACGCCCATGGAGGCTTTGCCTCCACCCAGGTAAGAAGTAGTTCCCCGTGGATTGATGTGCTTTTGCAGCTGACGTTGGCAGGGAGAGCCCTCTTGATGCAAGTTGGCTTCACTCGAGCTGATGCTTTCAGAGGGGTGACTGTCTCTCCCTCTCTAGGACACAGTTGTTGCCTTGCAAGCCTTAGCAAAATACGCAGCAAAGACGTTCAGCACATCAGGGCAGGCGCTTGTGAGGGTGAAGTCCCAGAGAGGCTTTGAGAAGGCTTTTGAAGTCACCCGGCAGAAGCGGCTGCTTGTGCAGCAGGCGGCACTGACAGAGGTCCCGAGTCAGTTCCTGGTCCAGGCCCACGGCAGCAGCTGCATCTTCGCTCAGGTGAGATGGTGGGATGACCATGGGAGAGAGCAGAGGTGGAGGATTCTGCCTCTTCTCCCTGCCTGAGGTCATGCCTGGCCTGTCTTTTCCCCTCCTGGCCCTCACCCTGCAGACGGTGCTGAGGTACCATGAGTCTGCCCCGTGGGCTGCTGTAACCTTCACTCTGCGAGTCAACACAGAGCTCACCAACTGTAGCCAGCCCAGTGCACGCGTGCTCACCATCCACATCCTTGCCAGGTGACCCCAAAGGTTGTTTCCTCCTCCAGCAAGACCCACTGTGCTTGGGGACCACAGTTGGGAAAGCCTCAGGGCTGCATTGAAGGGATCTGGCATTTGGGGCAGAGAGGAGAGAGGGTGAATTTGGTAGGTGGAAGGGGTGGGGAAGGGAGGTGCTGGAGTGGCTGACGTGTCCCCAGTCCCAGATGTGCTGCCTGGCGCAGGGTCCTGCAGGCAGGGTGTGGGGGTGGAGGGAAGAGGCGGTGGGAGAGCACTATTTTCACAGAGTCAGACCCTCTCACTGTTTCTTCTTCTTCAGCTACATCGGGAGCAGAGTCACATCCAACATGGTGATCATGGAGGTCTCCCTGCTGTCCGGATTCATGCTGGCTCCCGGATCCAGGATGTTGGTAAGGACTCTGGAATCAGAAAAAAGATGGCGTGGTGAATGGATCCTATCTGCTTGCTCCTGTTGGGAACTGTTCATTTCAGGCCATGAAATTAGCTATTGAAATGGAACCAAAACCTCTCATTTTCACAAAGGTTGCCTCCAGGAGACCAGAGATGCTTCAGCTTCTCCCACTGACACTATTCTGCCTTGGGCCAGAAAAAAAAAATGTGCTGCTGGGTCTGCTAAACACCAGGATTTGTCTGCTAGAAATTCTAAGACAAAATTTCTTAGGGACACTCTAGTTGTATTGAAAAAGATTATTTTTTCCAATAAAGCCATAAAACTGAATGATGAATTATTTGCAGAGCCCCGAGGCAGGTCTTTAAGGGCAGTCTAGCAGTCAGTGAGATGAGATAATAAGGATCTCTACTGGTGCCTGCACCAATTTGCTGACCAATGCATCAGTCCTATGCACTATCCAATGGCCTTTTGATCTCAGAATGGGAGATTTCTTTAATTGAGCTCATCCCCAAGATGCTCACAAGGGATGCCCAGGAGAGTCTGCCAGAGATAAAACCACTAAAATCCTTATATGTGAGAAAGACATGGTTCCACACAGAGTCTGGCTCCATACCATCCCTTCAATACAGTAGTGAGTCCCTCAGGTCACTAAGCCCTAAGGAAAGTGCTCACAAATTTCCATCTGTTATTGTCTCCTATCCCAGCTGGAGCGCAAAAGTATTATTAAGAAAATAGAAGTGAAAGCTGATGTGGTCTACATTTATTTGGAAAAGGTAAGTGGGAACAAAACCATTTGGTTTGGCACAGTGAGAGCAAGAGGCCAGAGGACAAGGAGCTGTGTGAGAAGCCCAAGGCTGGGTTAGCATTTGCTATTCCTCACATATACTCCATTTCTGAATTCCATAATCTTTAATGGATTAGAGAGATTTAGTGCAGGAAAGCATTCAAGCTAGGGAAGATGAAGATGCAATGACCTCTTTCTCCCCTTCCTTGCAAATTTCTTTCTGCCTCCACAAGCTCAATGATGAATCTCAGACTTTCATTCTGCAACTGGAAGAAGTAATTCAGATGAAGAACCTGAAACCAGCCATCATCAAAGTCTACGATTACTACCAGCCAGGTGGGTTGCAGATTCCCTCCCACAGTGGGGTTGGGAGCGGAGTTCCTAGTTCTCTGGCTGGGAAAAGATGTGCACTCTTCTCTGTGTGCATGTGTATGTAATTGTCTTCATCATTTCCTTTTGCAGAGGAGCGAGCCTTGGCTGACTACAGTGCTGTCTGTAGTTGAGGTAGGCAGCAAGTCCCTGTGTGACACAAATAGTTGCATCAGGAAATGATGGGTCTTGAGTGGGAGGGAGGGAGGGAAGGTAAGCTATCAAAGACAGGAAGGAAGATGGTAATCTGTGGGGAGCATATATCCAGCTAGAAAGAGGAACTGGCAATTCCTGTGGCTAGGTGTGTGGAATTAGGCTGGGGGCTCTTTTGCAGCCAGGGAGGCAGCTGGAAGGCTCTGGTGGAAGGTGGAGACAGGGACATTGCCTCTCAAAATGAGAGTAAGGAGGGCTGGCCATCATGTGGAGTGAGAATGCAGAGCTACAGCAGCCCGTGCTAACAACAGGCCTCAGCTCTGGACGTGGCTCCATTCCCTCCATGCTCCCCTCCGGCCCTTTATATTCAGTGCAGGGGATGTAAAAGGGGATTCAGGGAGCAAAAGGAGCAAGCTAAAGCTGGGAAGATGTAATTTTTTTGTCTTTTGGAGTGGCATACCCAGCTGCCAGAAGCAGGGTGGCTTACTAGTAGCAGCCTGAAGCCAGGACAGGTCTAGAGAAGTCCCTTTTGGAACGGTAAGACAGAATCTTGCCATGGTCCATGCTGCATCCTGACACCATCCCTAAGAGAGAGCGCTGCCTTGGGACCTGCCTAGACAGCCACCCCCACTACTATCCAAGTCAAGGCACCTTCCACAGCCTGGGGGTAGCCATGGAGGGAGTGGGTCATGACCTCCTTGTTTGTCTTACCTTCTGTCCTCATAATTCCACACGTGGTTCCTCAGAAAGGGGTGGAGGAGCTCCCAAATTTGTGATAAAGGAACGGAGAGGAACTGCCACACCATGACTGCTGCCTTTGCCCAATATTTCAGGTTGGACGCTGAATGCAAGGAAGTGCTCCAGCTGGGACACAGTCCACATTAAAGTTGAGTCCATATGGTCCTGCGCCTGAGCGGAAGGACTGGGAGATCACAACAGTCCCGCGGTTATGCCTGCACTGTGAGGGCCCGGGTTGGGGTGGGGGGGGGTGTCTGTCACATATCTGGTACACACCTGGTAAGAAGAATTAAAGTAAGCATAACCCCTGACCTTGCCACCATTGTGTCAGCTGTTGATGAGCTACAGGCTTAGCCCATGAAGATACCATTTCTGCCATTGCCAGTGTACAAACCTTATAGCTTCTCTATTGCTCTCCCCTGATGGTTTCTTCTAATAATTCCTGCAGTAGGACTTGGGCAGCTTTGAGGTACAAGATGCAACTGAACGTGCCGTGACAGCTGAATATCCTGTGCCCTTCCTGCAAGCTCCTGTGCCATCAGGTCTGCTTTGAAGCAGTCTACAGATAGTAATGCAGCGCACTGAGACTCTAGCCCCTCACCTCCTCTCAACAGTACCGCCTTGCCACTTGCTCATAGTAAGTGTTGCAACTGTTGGCCAAAGGAACTGTTGGATATGTCCCATCCTTCCCTTGCTTTCAGCTCAAGTTTGTGTGATGGTCACCTCCCCCAGGTACTATCTCTGCCTTGGTCCATGCTCTACCATCTCCTGTGAAAGTCTGCTACTAGAGGGGCAGAGTTTTGCGTGTGTACATACACATGCACACACACAACAGAGGTGAAGAAGTTATTTTTTCCCAGGTGCTCTTAAATGCGATATTCCTGGTTTGGGAGGAAAACCGTAAATCTGAAAAATCACTCAATCAGACAGTTCCAGTCTCCTGAATTTTAATAAAATGCCAGGCACAGTCTGAACTTTTCAGAAACTAACTGCTCAGCGGGGAGTTTCAAGTATTTTCTCTTTGCTTCTTATCTTCATTTTGTGGCTGTTGGCAGGGGTGACAAAGGATTGATGGACAGAGAGTGCAGAGGATGGGTCTGTCCCTCTTCCTGTGAAGACAACAAAGGACAAAAAAATCTGTATTCACGAAGTATTAAAACTAACCACTGGGGCAACTCAAGGGCTTTTTTACACCTTATGACCTAACAGGACTGCCAAGCCGTCACGGACAGGGCTCGCTCTCATTCTACCCGTACAAAGCCTACAGCAGAACTAAGAGCGGGGGGGCTTGTGGCAGGTATCCCCGGGCAGGACTGCCTGCCTCCCACAGGTGATTCATGAAACAGGTAGTTTTCTCCATCTCGTGGGCTGCAGGCAAGGAAGGACGCAGATGCAAACAAAGTTTAGAACGGGAACAGGCACTGGTCAAGTTCATGTTTGCCTTTGCCCAGCCTGGAAAGAGGAGGGGCAGGTGGCCATTCCTTAGCATGGATCAGAAGCCAGGCTGAGAATGTGAAAGTCTTGGCGCTGAAAGGAGTCAGGCCCTGCAGTAAAGGTGAGCGTGGTGTGTTGTGTGCACAGGGCTGGAGGGCTGTGGGACTGCAGGGAAAGCGCCAAGAAAAAGAACTGTGTTGACTTGAGGAAAGTATGTTTGATGCAAAAGACCAGGACTGGTGGTAGGACTCGGGACAGGCAGCCCTTGTTTTCTGTGAGATACCTCCAACTCTGTCATGAGCTGGGCACCTCAAACCTTCCACTTCAGTTCTGCCTTTCCCTCAGTTTAACCACTGGGATACAGGACCTCACCCTTAGTTAGCATTGCCAATCACTTCCTACCCTGAACCTGCAGCCTGGCAAGTTTATTGACCAAGGGCCCTTGCCTGCACCTCTCTCCCTCTCCATAGCCTTTGGGACCGTGCCTGTGATGACAAAAGAGGTATTGGGCCTTCACCTCACTCGCAAGGGGCACGGTAGCTCATCACTGTAGTTTCTTCTGGAAGACAAGAAAAAAAGTGCTGGTGAGATACACTTGCCAAAAACTCAGTAAAGCAACCCAGCTTTGTCCCTCTCTTTCCAGGTGAGGTGTTCCCTCAGCTTACAGGACATGACTTCCCTTTGCTGTGACACAGGAAATCCCTTGTAGGTGTCAAAGACTCTGTGTGTAGCTATTCCAGATTCACACAAGTCTTGGGGCCTGTGATCTTTTGAAGCCATAAGTCCCAAACAGCTCCATTACAGTTATGGATTTCTCACTTTCTGAAGCAACAGCCATCCCTGACACATTTCTAGCTTTTCCTCCCACCAGGGACCCCAGAGAACAGAGGACAAGTTGTTTTCAGTGTCATTCTTCTAAGGGGGTCCCCACTCTTCTAAAGCCACCCCCTTACTGTGGTCCTTCTGCCTTTGCTGCCTCCCAAAAAAGGCACGGCTCTGAGCTCCTTGCTCCCCTCTTGTTGGTAGAGTTAGACCCTAAGTGTATCCACATGCCAACTTCAAGCTTGCAAGTTCTGGGGCCAGAGAAAGAAGAATCTATCAGTTTGAACACCAAAGTGGTAAGTCCACCACTAGAGAACTTCTAAGGGGCAGTTAGATAAAAATGTCTGGGATGGTATTGCCTTAGATGTGACAATTTCAGAAAATTCCTTGCCGTGGTACATTTGGGTGGTTTCTGCAGTACAGCACCTGAGCTCACCTGGCATGTAGTAATCATAGACCTTGATGTTAGCTGGCTTATGGTCCTTCACTTGCATGTCCTGCTGCACCAGCAAAGTGTAGGCATGAGGCTGTCTAGTCAGCTAAGACCAAGAGATGCAAGGATTACAGTCAGAACCAAAGTCCTTCAAGACAATCCCTTCCTGCTCTCTCAGGCTCCTGTGGAGACCTCACCACCGTGACAAGTCTTTTCTGCTTTCCAGTCCATCTCAGAAATATCTTTTACTTCACATTCTGTGGCCATTTCCCATGTTCAGTCACCATACTTAACTCGGATCATGAGTGACATGGAACTGACAGAGTCAACCTGCATTAGGTATCTAAATATAGCACTAGTGTTCCCAACCAATCCCACATTCCCATCCAGCTCTGCTTTGAGCTCCTTTGTGCATCTTGCTTCAGTGGCTACTTTCTTATACACAGCTATTATTCTCCAGTTTCACACACCCCTCATCATTAAACAGACAAATGCAAGGTGTGGAGGAACATCTGCTGGATGGTAGTGGTTACATGACCTGCGGTTGATTTGGTTCCACCTCGTCCTACCTGGCAGCCTGACCTGAAATCTTTCTCTGTGAGGCCTTCCTGCTCTCTGCTGTAGGTGTAATGGAAGCAGCACCTCCGCAAGTCTTATGCATCCACACAACGATAACCTGCTCGCTGTGTGGCTAGCTTAGCTCAGCTTGTTGACAAGTAGGGATGGAGAGTCACAGAAACGTACAAGTGCTCCTTGGAAATTCATAAGTTTTAAAATCCATGCCAGGTCTTGTTTCTGGTGTTGTTTAGGTATGCATGTAGCTAGAGAAAGGCTGGAATGTTGTTAATCTGTTGACTAATGAGGCTGTGGAGTGAGCACTGTTGCTTACACAGCCATCTGGTCTAATTTTGACTAGTTTTGGCAAACTCCATCAGCAATCTTGGGTGCTCCCTACTACATTCAGGCTGCTTAAGGGCTTTCTAAGAGTTTAGCCTTGCTTAAATTTACTAGACAGATTCTACTACTACTCCCTAATCCCAATCAGACACACTCTGAACACTCTCTGAACAGTGCCAACAGATGTAGGCTTAACATCAGAGTTAGCCTCATTTCACTCAAGTTAAGGCTCTACAGCTGAACTACTGGAGGCTGACACAACACATTTCTGCAGGTCAGCAAATGTGACTGGTATGCAGGAAAAACAGCTCCGGATACTTCAAATACTAATGGAGCCAAGATACAAGAGTAAGCTAGAAGCTATCTGCCAGTCCATAGTCCTTTTCACGATGACATTGGCCTAAATTCCACTCACTTCCTTCAGGTAGAGAATGACTCGGTCAGCTTCGCTTTCAACTTTCTTCACTAAAGGCATCTTCTTTAGCTGAAAATAGGGGGAAAAAAATGTCAGAAAGACTCTAACAGAAAGCAGAAATATTCACAGATATTTGTCCTTGTGAGAGCATGGGCAAAATGTTCACATGGCCAAGGAAGGCAAAGTGTGGCCTGGAAAAGACTTTGGGTATAAAGATTTCTTGGGAAGAAACGAACTGTGTTTCTCTGCCCATGGGAATGATCACAGTTCTGCATACAATCCTGCATGATGGACATCGATCACTGTTCCCGCCCCAGCGGGACACAAACTTGCAGTCTCACCTCTTCCAGTGAGTCTCCGACAGGGCTGTATCCAGATAGCAGCTCCACTTGGATCAGGACCATGTTGGTCGACACTCGGTTCCCTGTGTACCTGCAGCAACAACCCAGAAGACAGCACTAATGTTACTTTCTCAGGCATGATCTCCAGATACTCCAGCCCAGCTTTGGTACTCAGGTGGAGGAGTCTGCCTTTCCTTCAGTGTTTCTCCTGTAAGCATACCTCTTCCTGGACTCTAATAAATCTTTGTGCTTCCCCATATTTCTCTTTTAATTTTGCCAAGCCAATGAATTCCTCAGAAGGCTACCAGAGTTACCTTCTCTAGGCATGGCAGGGAATATCACGTCCTCTGCCTGCTCTTTTGGCGGCTCTGTCCCAAGTCAGGTAGGGGTACAGGAGAGGAGAGCGGTGTGGCAGTCAATCAGGAGCAGAGGCGGGAAGACTTAGGAATAAGTGTCAGCTGTCAGTCCCATGGGACCTTCACATTACTGGCGTTTTGAGACCTAATCCTAGAAGGGAGTGAGACCCATAGACCTTGAGAGAACTTGTGGTGACTGGCATGATAATGAGATAGGACTGTAGCCTAAGCTGTCCCTCTGGGGCCAGATGAGAAGAGCACAGTTAAATGAACATCTTAGCACTTGGACTTTCCGAGTGAAGGGGAATCCTGCCTGTGAAAAGATTAATGTGGTGCCAGAAGCCTCTTAGCACAAGGGGCAACTGAGGGTCTCCTACCGAGCATGAATGGTGACAGGGAACTGGGTGGCATTGGGTGCGGTGCACTCTGTCTGCACAGACACGGCAAAGGTGACGTCACTTCTCGGTGGGGGAATGTGGTACCGCAGAATGGCCTGTCAGGACAGAAAGAAGCTAGTTGGCAGAGAACAGCGTGTTTTTTGCTGGTAAGGATCCTTGTCAAGCGTTTGGCTGCGGTTTGCTGTCTTGCGCTGGTGTAAGGGAAAACTATACGGTGTAAGTGGAGGTTCTGATAGTGCACTGCTCCTGGTTATGTTCGCTGGACTTCTTGGAGGGGAGTTGCAGCTCTGACTGCGTGGAAATGACATGGACTTCATTTAAGGAATTGCTATTCCCTTCCTCTTGGATCCCAGTTCCTGTTAGATCTACCAGCCTTGAAGCCCAGACTGTTGCAAATCACTGCAGCAGTTTGGTTTCAGTCTTGGCTAAGAAGCTAGGTGGTCCTAGGCTAGGTCCCTTGGCTCTCAAGGCTTTTCCCCAGACAGACGTTTTCTCCCTGGCTGGGCTTACCTGCAGGAAGAGGCACCCATGGCCCTGCACATGTACAGTATAATCTCGGGGAATGGCTGGCAGGTCCACTGTCTGCAGCAGGAGGCGATTGGTGTTGTCTACTCGGATGTTTTGGGTGAAACCCTCAGATGAGAGAGAAGCCTGAAGATCAGGGCCATCCTTGCTGAAGGTCTTTGTTGCATACAGGGCTAGGGCTTCCAGAGCAGCCACCGTGTCCTGAGGAAAGAGACACACATGGGGCAAAACAGCATCCCTGTTTCCTGTGCATGACCAGTCCTTAGCCTTTCCCTCCCTAATGATGCAGCTAGAGCACAGTAAGGGTTGAGGCTTCCCCTTGGACTTTTAGCATGGGATTAGCTCAGAGGAATACAAATATTCACCCTTTCCCAACTCCCAGGAGCTGTAAATCCAGAAAAATTTTTTTCCCTCTTTTTTTTTTTTTCCTTTTTTACTATAGTCTCTGCTAGAACCCATTGTTCTCACAAACCATAGCTGATGGCAAGTTCTCTGCTAATGATGGCTCGAGGGGATTACCTGGGTTGAAGCAAAGCCTCCATAAGGGTTTTGCTGTTTGGTGAGCCAAGACACAATCTGGGATGCCTTTCTGATTTCATCTGAAGACAGACTTGACTTTGAAAGGTGAGCCATGAGGATAATAGATGTCAATTCCACATCAACAGATGGAGCCCGATACCAATATAGGGAGTCTTCTTCCTGTTTGGACTGTTGACTCCAGAATATTTGGTCATCTAGAGGTGGAGTGGGAACACTTATGGAGTGTGTAGCTGTATCTAATGAGCTTGGAGTCCTACTCGACTCCTGTGACTAGGCACTGAGTGAACATGTACATTGGGACAAAATATGAGTGCGTATCTTCCTATTTGCCCTCCACACCATGCTTTTTCCTGTAAAAACGTAGGCCTTCAGGGTGGGAAGGCACTCTACAACATCCATGAAGCTCCTCTGGTTTGGATGACTGGGAGACTAGGACTATGAGATCATCCATAGTGCAAGCCTGTCTCACAGTAGGGATGCAGCCTGTGACAGCTCGGCAAACAGAGGCCATGCAAGCCTTCGACTCCCCACAGAGCTCTGCCAGTGCCCCCCACTGTGCCCCTCCATTCCTTTGGTCTTTCTGCCCTGGGATCTCTACACAATTCTGCCCATGAGCCTCTCTCTTGCCCCACAATCTTTGGTACCTGATATTATGGCCGCCTTATCCAATCTTTTGAGGATTTTCTGCCTGAGGGTCTTATCACCTGCTACTGCAAAAGCATTTGCAGCTAGTGCCAGGCTGTAGAGGTTGTAAGTGCCAGTATCAGCATTGACCAAGTCCCTTATACATTTCAGAGCCTTCCACACAACTGGGTCCTAGGATACAAACGAAAGCACATCAGTTGCTGGCAGGGTGTATGGGGAAGGAGTGCAGCCTTGATGTGTGCAGAGAAGGATGTAAATGGGTACAGAACACAAGAAGAGAAAGCCAGTAGTGCACCCCTGTGTGGATGAGGGCAGAGTGGCAGTGCACTGCTGCAGGCTGCACACAGAGCCTGTCCCTGCCGACGATACTCACGGAGCGTGGCATCCCTGAGTGTATGAGAGCTGTGATGATGGCAGAGCTCATCCCCAGTCCTTCCTCCACTGCACCCTGCAGCCACCACAAAACAGAGAAGAGGAGGGCTGCCATAAGAAGGGAAAGGGAGAAGTTTTCCAGTGCCTTCTGCTCCCTGAGGAAAAGCTAAGCCAGTGCAAGCAACCGTGCTGGTCCCATTCCTCCGCTAAAGAAATGCCAGGGCTAGCATCTGCTCTTGCAGGTCCTGCCTGTTGGAGCACTTCTCAGCCGTGATGCCCCAAGCTCCCCTGGGTAGCAGAGTCCCTCCCCCCGCTGAACACATTCTCCTTTCCCCTCCCCTGCAAAAGATTTTCAGTAGCAGATTTCAGTGCCAGGGGAAAGTGACGTTCCCACAACCCCGCTGCAAGGTGGCACCTCATCTGAGGGCCAGGACAGTGGCAAGGACATGGAGGAACAAAAGAAAAGGTAGCTTTTGCAAGAGGCAGTTTGATTCTCTGAGGTCCTGTCTACCAAACTCCTGTTGGCTCTGCTTTGATGGTACTCCGTGTGTACCTCTGCATACAGAAGTGCTGCGTTTCTGAGTGTGTGTGGAACTTCCCTGGCAAAGTGAATTTCACACGAGCGGCTGCCATGACTCTCCATTCACTCCATTTCTGGCTCCCTGTACAAGGGGGAACTCAGGCTGAAGGAAGAAATGGCAGCTCAGTAATGGGAAAGAAAACTAAAGTAGTTTACCAAGGGAATAACAAAGGGCTTGAGATGGAGCTAGGGCAGGGGCTGGGCACTGGTTCAGCAGGTATCATTAAATGCAAACCTCCACCATTCATAACCTGAAAAAGTGCCACCATAACTAAGCACAACCCTGAGTGTCACCCAAGGGTGACCTTGGGCACATCAAAGCCACCCTCCTGCAGCAGGTTTCATTTGTTCTTGGCACTCAAATTGGGCCAGAAAACGAAGGAGCTCTGAGGTACCTAATGAACATCCAGGATATGTCATACCATCAAACCATTGTTGAAGAGCTTCCCCACACTCTTGAAGCAGCCAGATGGAGTCTGACTTTTAATCAGGGCACTGACAGCATCCTTTATATTCTGCTCATCTATGTGGATGAAGTCTTGGGCTTGGCTGAAGGTCTTGAGGACAAGGGCAGTAAGCCTAGAGCCAAAGAAGGGAGAAGGAAATCGGTCTGAACCAGTTACTGATGCCCACTTCCAGTAGGAGAAAGAAGCTTGTGTGTCTTCCACTGTCTCATCCCTGGAGAAATACCAAAAGGCCAGAGTCTCTGTGCAGATGTAGAATTGTAAGCAACGCACATGAGATAGATGATCTTGAAGTTTGAGCTCAGATCCATTTGCAGCAAGAGATAAAAAATTCACTGATAGTTCAGTGCTTCCCCTGGACCCCTGCCAATTGCAACAGGGTATACTTATGTGATTTAAAGCCAGAAGGGCTGGTATTTAGTGAGCTCACACAGTCCCTTTCCCAATCCTGTTTTGGCACAAGGCACTCTGGAAAACCTGGGAAGAAGAAAGCTTTGCAGCCAAGTTTTCCGAATCAGCCTCAGTTAGGGTGCCCAAGCACAACAATCAAACAGGGGTACCTCAAGTCAGTTCATTGGCACCGTTCTCTTCCAAAAATCTCAGGAGCAGTTTCTGTTCACAACTCCACACCTCCAGACTCCTTCAATTTCCCCAGACCAAAATCCAAGCCAGCTTGAGCCTGACCGGGTCAAGCTGTTGTTCCTCAAGTGTGTCTGGACATCTCTGCTTACCATGTGTTCCCTGGCTCACTTCCTTCCCCAAAGGCACTGTATGAGCCATCTGTGTGCTTGTACAGGAGTTGCCGCTGGTATCCTGGGGGAAGAGGTTGGGTTAGTGAAGATGTTCTGTTACTGTCATCCTCTTAAGGTGACAAACTGCCCTGCCAATCCTGCTGTTCATGATAGAGGACATTGCCTCTGAGGAATACGGCAAAGGGCTCTCAGAGGCATGCCATGCCCCCTTGCTCAGCTGAGATACAGCAGCCTGATTTACACTCCTCTAATTCCCATGATGTCAGGCAAGTGATGCTGCACAAGTCCTGTCCAGCACCAAGCCTCCCCTGAGATCTTCACCACACAACCTGTTGTAGCAGACATCGCCAGCTTAATAACCCAACATGGACTAAACAATCCACTCACCGCGTTCCAGATAGCCAATTGCCTTCTGTTTGATTTCTGGAGTCAGTTGTCCTGTTTCTTCAAGGTATCGTGTGATAAAGACATTGGGGGCAAAATGAACCATGTTCTGTTCACCACAGCCACTGGACATCTGGAGGAGCTCATCTATGTTGTCAAGTGCTGTCCCCAAAATGTCGCCTGTAGGACAGAACCACAGCTTTGGGAGCGTTACGTGTATTCTTGCGTGTAAAAAATTTCTGGTCTCACTGATTCTCCAGTTAACCTGGTAAGAATGGTCTCGGTTCATCTCTGCTCACACTAGGTTGACTTCAATGTCTATAGAGCCCTGCAGGAGTGGTGATAAGGTAGTTGCCTATTTTTCCCTTGTCTGGGTGAAATTATATGTCCATCAGGCCCAGTGCCACTTGTATAAGAGAAATGGTGTGTTTCTCTGGAAGACATAAGGGCTCAGTACCATATCTCACTGTACACATTCCCTCTTGTTACTCTGTTTGCTAAAGCAGACATGGTGACACCCGAAAAAAAGGTTCTTGCAGGGAAAAATCTTACTTTCTGAGAACCCCTAAATCTCACCTAAGAAAGAGATGTGGGCTCTCTCTGACCCAAGGATCCTGTTCTCTGGCATAGTGAAAGTGATCGTCTCTGAAGCTGAAGTTCCTGCAAACGGCAAAAGCATCAGAAAAACAACACCCAGGAAGGAGATGGCAGACCCACAGGCATCCCCAGGAGATGACGTAAACAAGGCTGGGACCATCTTATCAGTCAGTGAAATCAACACTCAAAAGAGAGGATGACACAGAGATCAGGCCACCCACTGATAAGCGACTGCGATGTGGTTAGGCAGGAGCTTGGTGCTGCCAGGAGCTTGTAGTACAGGGTAGAGCTGAATGGCTTTGCCTCCCCATAAAATCTCCAAAATCCCTGACTTTCCCCTCCCCATCCACCTCCTAGATTGGTTCACGAACCACACTGTTTCTGTTTGGTCTCCACGCACACGTACGGCCCCAGTAGTAAGGCAGCCCCTTCTCTCAGGGATACAGCACCTACCTTTAGGGCACAGGAGTGAGGTGTGAGTCTTTTCCTCCGGCAGCCCTTCCGCCTGGTGGGGAGAAGGCTGGTCAGCTCAGAAGGGAGAGCAGTAAAATGTGACAGCGGCTGCACAGCACCCCACCTGCCTGCGAGCACCTCGTCCATCCTCGTGGGCTATGCAGAGGGCCTCACGTAGACAGCAGGGATATGTGTGCCAACAGTGAAGCTTCACTGGGAATCGGGTTTCTAAGCTGCTACCTCTCCTCTGCCCCCATTGACCTGCTGGCAAGCGCTTCCGACACCTCTGTCCCACCCAGTGGTGGTGCCCAGCTCATCCCTCACCCAGCCTATCCTTAGAATCCCTCCTGGAGCAGCGTGCCGGAGAAACATGCCTACCTGCCTTGCCAGCTCTCTCTCCCCAGAGCCACCCACTGGGTCGTGTTGTGCCTGACCCAGTTCTGACCTCGCCAGGACCCTGAAAGCACACTCTGACCTTCACCAGCAGGTTTTTAACCACTGCGTCCTTCCCTCCAGACTCTGGCACAACAGCTGTACTCTCAGTGCAAACACCTTCCCGATCCATCGCCTCAGCAGTGACAGTGAAATTCACCTTCCCTGAAGAGCAAAACATCAAGAGACCAGTCGGCACATCCATGCTTAAGTTTCTGTTTGCACTTTCATGCTTCACACAGTAGGCCACTCTCCCAGCCCAGCTCTGGTTTCCTCAGGCACCTCTGCCAGTACCTCCCACTTCTCCCCCTCCCTTGTGCCCTTACCTAATTTTGTAGCCTTCACATCCCAGAAAAATGTTTTTGCTGAATCAGGACACAGACAAATAGTGAACTTGACATTTGCATGCACAAATTCAAAATCCCTGGAGTCCTTTAGGCTGAGCTGGAGCTAGAGGTGAAACAAAAGGGAGTTAGGGTTACAGAGATGCTGTTGTATTTTTCCTTTCAGCTCCTTGATCTAAATGTCAGTAAAGCCCAGAAACCCCAGGTGAGCACGATGATGACCTTGTTGCAGTATCTGTGGGCCACCAACAGTTGCAGTCCTGTAGAGCTGAGCTGATGGGGAAGGATAAGATGGGTAGAGATGGCTCTGCATGAAGCTTTGTGAAGAGCTGCCTTGGTGTCCTTTGCCCAGTGTCTGAGGAGACCCCCATCTGGATGTCTATCAGTGAAGAACTCTTTCCACACATTCCCCTGCCCAAAAACCATCCTGGAGGGAGCCACTCACCACCATGCACTGCTTCAGGTAGCTGAAGACTTTGACTTTCAAGGGAAATGACTCTCCCCGGAAGACAGAATAGGGCAAGGTGGGTTCCACGAAGAAGGGCTTGAAGCTCCGCAGGCTGGTGGTCTCTGAGATTCCCAGACCATGGCTCTCGGAGGTACAGAAGGTCATGGCTCTCCAGTCTGTGATACTGTCGGGTACGGTGACAGCTAGCTCAGTAACCCCTGAAACACTGAGGAGAAAAGAAAGTGGAAGGGGTTGGCTCCATCCCTGTAAAGATTTCTCTTGGGAAGACAAATGCAGAATATTAACCGGAATTATGTGTGAAGGTGTGGGGATTCCTAGGAAGTAGAAGAGAGCTACAGGAAGGATAGGTGGTCAATGAAGGCCTGAGAGTAAAATGCAAACAAAAATTTGCTTCTGGACACTGTTGCATCTCAAATTCTTGTTTTGTGTGGGCATACAGGGCTCCCAAGGGTCCATGTTATACACCAAGCCTGTGTCAGGGAGCACCTTCCACCACACTACCACCCAAACTCCCAGCTACCGCTCTGCAGTCATCACTATACATGTCACTGACAGATCTGCATACACAAACCAGAAGACATTCCCTGCCCTGAAATGGGCATAATCCAGCAGGAGGTGGACAGGCAGAGATCCTATTTTATAGACGGCGCATGGGAGAATTAAGAAGGCTGGGATGTGTGAATAAGGGGAGAACAGTGGATGCTGCATAACGACTTTAGAAGACTTTGACGCAGCCTCCCATTGCGTCCTTGTAGCCACATTGTTGTGGACTGGACAAGTGGATGAAAAAATGATCAGAAAATTTGCTGGACCATTGGAGACAAGGGATGGTTATTGGTGACACAAGGTCCAACTGGTGTCTGTTTACCCGTGGCATTCCTCAGGGATTGATGCTCAGGTCAATAGTGCTTAATGGCTTTATTAAGCTGTTCAGACCTGGATAATAGAAGAGAGGACATCCTCAGCAAGATTAGCAGACTAATCTTGCCATATATTAGCAGACTATACCTTGTTGGGGAGGGGTTCCTGTTATGCTGGAGGCAAAGCCTGCTATTAAGATGAACCTTGACAATCTGTAAAAATGGTCTTGAAAATGGGTAAATACAAAATTCTGTATCTGGGACAGGAAATGGCTAGTAAGGAACTTTGCAGAAAAAGAGGCGGGGTTCCTGGTGGATAAAAAGTTGAGCAAGAGACATCTCATGTGCCCTTACAGTAATGAAGGCCATCTGCTTCTGGACTGTATTAAGAAGACTGCAGGTTCAGAAAAGTTATTTTTCCCCTCTGTTCCTCCCTTGTAGAGCCATATCTGGAGTACTGTGTCCCATTTTTGCCTTCCAGTATAAGAAAGATATTGATACACCTGAATGCATCCAGTGGAGGACTGCCAAGAAGGCCAGGGGGCTGGGACATTTGATGTAAAAGGAGAGGCTGAAAGAACTGGGGTTTTCAAACTTAAGAGAGAAAGGCTAGGGGGAGATCTTTCTTCTTTCTACAGTGGCCTAATAGAAAGGTGTAGAGACAGTGGAACCAGTCTCTTCAGGTGTATATTGATAGGATGAAAGGTAACAGACACAAATTGGAACACGGGAAATTCTGATTTGAGATAATAAAAAAAAATAACATGAGGACAGTCAAACACTGGAACAGGTGCCCAGAGAGTTTGTGGAATCTCTGTCCTTGGAGATACACAGAACTTGACCACAACAGCCTGATCTAACTGGACCTGCATCGTGCAGGATGTTGAGCTACAGACCTCTGGAGGCCTCTCCCATCCTAGAGGATTCTGTGATTTTAGGTTCCCCAGAGTCATTTGGAAAATCTCAAGCAGAGCCAGGAACTGAACCAAACCTCCAATTTCCTTATCCAATTCTTCACACCTCTGTTTTCTTTGTGGGCACAAAAGGCAATAATGCCCTGGCTCTGCTCCTGCCCATTCCCCCTCTGCTGTGGTTGGTAGGAGGTCTGGATTCATGTGTGGTCATGGCCCATAATTACTCACCTGATGGGAACCAGAGTCCAGATGAATGTCTCTGGAAACCAGGTTCGTACTGGCTCTGCCTCGCTGCCCAGCTCAATGTGCTCTGACTCAGCGCGTTCAACAGCAGCATCTGTTTCTGGGTTCAAGTTGTCCAAATTTGCCAGTTCATCATAAGCTATTGAAAACACATGCACCCATTCAAAGCGAGAGCAACTGTGAGATCAGGGTAGAGTTCAGCTGGGAAAAGCTCAACTCTCCATCCTTGCCACTCCCACTCTGATCCCCCTTGTCCTCTCCTAGATGCCCTCAACCTACTTCACCATTGACTTCCTGGAGACAACCAGGAGACTGTGTGGATTCCAACATGTCTATGCTCCCCCATGAAGGAGCTACCTGCTCACACTATTGCTCTCAGCCCCTGCAGAAAGGCCTAGATAGTGCCCAGTGCCACTCTTGGCTCCTTCTCTGGTTTCCAGCAAGACCTTTCCCAGTCTTACAAACAGATGTCCCTTCCTGAGACAGCTGCCTCATTTCCCTCCTAGACCGTATTATCTTCCCGCCTGCCAGCAGAAGCTTCCAAGTAGGTTCTTCCTATGCAGCCACCCCTCCACCCCTGCCGTGCACAGACACACAGACACGACAGGACTCTTCCCCTCTTCCTGTGGTGCACATCTCCTCTGCAACCTCCCACTCATCTCTGGAAGCCACCCCCAGTTCCTCAGCAAACTGCATGTTCAGCTGCCCTTGTGCAGCCTATATGTTACCCGTGATTTCCAAAGAAACAGGATAAATCAAGATGTACACATGTAGTCGTAGTGGAAAGTGGTCTGGGTGCGGCACTCAATTGGAGACTTGATTTTAAGGCTGGTTAAAAATGTCAGACCTGAATTCTAGAGGAAAGACAGGGAGGAAAAGAAGGCAGATTTCAGTGGGGGTGGTGGTGTGGCTGGGGATCTGCCTCTGCTCCCACCTCCCAGCATATCAGCTACCCTCTGCTGTTGCATCTCAGCCTGACCTGCGAATTTATCCGGGGAGAGAACGCAGAGCCGCCCTGCTCACAAAGCTGGTCCTGGCCTTTCATGCCAAACGAGGCTCCCTCCAGTCAGAATTGTGGGGGTGACCACTCACTTGTGCATGCCCACGCACAAAGTTATTATTTTGGCACCACAGTTTGCTGCCCACCCTAACACAGGCTTGTTCTCATCTTTCACTTGCTGTTTCTACTATTCTTTCCCTCCTTTCCTAGAAGTCCCCCTTTTCTTTTCAGGTCCTTTGCTTTTCCAACCTCCAATTCTCTCTGACTCAGGCTAACACTTCTCTCTCCTTCCAAACCCTAGAAAGTCCGAGGGTCTTGAGCTTGGGATAAAAAGGGAGCTTGGTTCTAGGCATCTGCCTGATCGTTGGGAATTGGCAAGCTGCAAGCATGGAGAGTCAGAGATCTCTTAATTCAGAAGCTTGGCAAATTCAGAACCTGAATTTGCCAATGTTTACAGGAAAGACAATCTGAAAGCTACTCAGTGCTGACCTGGGATGCAAAAGGCCTCTGATATTTCATTTTTTCTGGAAATTAGATTTACCTTCAGAAGTTCATAAACATCTGGTTGGGACACTGCATAAGAGTATCTGTCATACATGAATGGTGACATTGTTCCTGGTGGAAGGGTGGATTGAGGGGAACTGATGATTCCTGGGCTCTTGTGGATAGTACAGTAGTCACTGTAGGAGTCTGTGAGGGTGCTGGGGTGCTCCTGAGAATAGCTGAACATATTGTACACCTGTAGACAGAGAATGAAAACAGTACAGGTCAGCTTGAGAGGTGGAGAGTTTTTCATTTCTATCTAAAGATTTTCTGTGACCACCGAGGAAGAGCTCAGAGCCTGCCTGCCACAAAAGCCCAGCTCCAAAGATTTTTGAGCTTCATGGAGTGCCTACACAAGTTTTAGATGCACAGCACCAGAGATGAACACAAACACTTCTGGGGTACAGCTGCATAGCTGTAACCACTTCTAGCTCATAGATTGTACCTGTGAGCTCAGTGCATACAGTGAGGACATTAGATAGCTTCTAATTAGAAGCTAATGACTCTGATTAGAAGAGTCATTAGATAGCTTCTTGTCTGACTGAAGGCACATCCTGAATCCACCGAGACAGTTTCAAGAGGAAACTCAAGGGTCCTTAGACCCAATGTGTCCTATGTCTAGAGGAGAAATGGGACCTTTCCACTGCCAAGGAATCGCTTGCAGTCCAGTCTGTGAAAGGAAGAACTGTCTGGTTCATGTGAGCTGGAACAAAGACATGGAGCCTATCCATTGGTATTGGGCATTTGGGTATTTTTTTAACATAACCCTTTTTTTTCAGAGCACTGTCATGAATTGGTTCAGGAGATGTAAATGTCTTGCCATGTGGTTGACACTGTGGCAAAGCTCTCGGAGTTTAACAAGGATGTGACTTGGTGCGGTACTTGGGGATGACAGTGTGTTATTCTATTAGATACCTCTGTAGAGACTGGAAATTTTCACTAGTGTTTGATGTTGGCCTTCATTTTTTCTCATGAAGCCATGTCCTGTCTCTACTCAAATACCTGTTACATTCACTGTGATTGCAACGGGATACTCAAAAAGCCTCTCTTCAGTATTAGCCAGGCTCAACACTAAAGTGACTCACGCTCTCCCTAGATAGCTCAGCCTCTGGCCTCAGGAGAAGGACACCCTGGTCTACAGCACGGATGCTACACAGGGAGCCTGGTGCAGCATGCAAATGGAGATGGACAACCGATCCTGGGAGAGCCACTGTGTCTGAGAAGCCAAGCTTCACCTGAAACAGAAGAAGAAAGAGGGACTGAAGATCTTGATAGAGGAAGGAAAGGGGAGACTGTGGCTACTGGCTTCTGCTGGGCATCTATAGCCAATTTCCAGTTAACTCGCTAGCCTCCAGCCTACCTTCCCACTTATGTTTTTTGCGCTACTTACATGGTTCCTGAAGCACTTGGAGACTTTCAGACTGAAGACGTCAGCTGCCACTTGTCCCTCAGGGAAAGCAGTGTAAACAAAGAGGGTAGCCATGGGTGAAATGAGGTCAATGGGCAGAGTGACATTGAAAGCTCCACTATACTGACCTGGAGGAAGAAAGAGAAATAGAATAAGTGAAGGAAGAAGCAAGGAAGTCCATCTCCAAGGATTACAGCAGCAACATGCTCATCTTCTGTAATACTTCTGTACAGTTACTTGGAAAAAACTATTCTACCTTTCTTCTGGGAAGGCCACAGCTAGACCAGGACGTAGGTTGCTGCCATTTTATAGCAGTGACCTTACATCGTGAGGGATCTTGGCAACAACGTGCACTTGGAAGAGAAATTACTTTCCACCTGAGTCCAGAAAAAAGATTCTGTAAGTTTTCTTGGAAGTCACTGGTAATTCCTGCTTGGCAGATAAACTCGCACAATTTCATCATTTCATCAGAAAAAAAATTAGGGAAGCTAAAGATTTTTTTGTGACGGCTCTATTGTTTCCTGTTGGTCTCAGATCTTTCTCTCCTTCCCCATTTAGGCTGGAAGGGCTTTCCTGTTGGGTCTTTAATCTGCTCCTGATATTTAGATGCTCTTACCTGATGGTGGATCAAGAAGCACTGTTGTTTGGCCATGATGCACAAGGGATCCTCTCGCCAAAACCTGAGGGGGTAATGAACAGAGCAAAGGGTTGATAGGGCCTCTGCTCCATGTCTCTGGACCAGCAAAGGTCTCTGTGCTGATACAGACCTGTCTCAAAGCTGACCTCGTCGCGGGCGCTGCCCTGCACTCACCAGGTGGTAGAAGTCTGCTGTGGCTGTCCTGTCCCCCAGCTCTGTGGCTAGGATGCGATAGTGCACACTGATCTGCTGCACGTCCCCACAGGGCAGCATTGCCTTCACTGGCTGGATCCTCACCGAGCTGCGGCTGGAAGAGTAGAAGGCCCTCAATGCAAGGGACGCAGTGCCGTAAGACACCCTCACATTTCGACCGTTTAAGTCCTCTGGCTGGGTCTTCGCCTGTAGCACAGAAAAGGTGTCTCAGTGTCTGAAGATTTCTTACAGCTCTCCGTACGCCAAAACAAAGACCTACTGGACAGTGGGGTCTGAAGTCTCACAGGGTAAGGTGTCTATTTCCACCTAAGCCAAGCTCAGTCAGCCCCTTTCTGTGGAGCACTGCCACGCTCTGGGATGGCTAGCACCTAAACAGGAGGCAGGGAGCTGTATACTACTAGGGCTTGGGCTACAGCCTGAACTTCTGCAATGCTGTTGTTATCCTTGGAGGAAGGCAGATCATTAGACTGTGCAGAGTGGCTCATTAGCCCCTGGATTGAACGACTGAACCCTTTGCTTCTGTCTGGTACATGCGGGGAAAGTATCAGCATGGATCTGCCCTGATAATGCATTTCACTGTTCAATGTTATTCCACTTGCATGCTGTATTTCTTTTAGCACTTCCCCTGAACCATAGGATTGAGGTGGCAGGGGACAACTGAAGATCAAATAGCCTTGCTCATCTTTGACCTATGACCTGTCTGCACTGACACTATGATACTAACGTCTTGTGGACTTCCAGCAAGGTCACGATCCATCACCTATGATACTGTATGCACTCTTATAAAGAGACAGGGCTTGCCTCAAAGTCCCTTGACCTTGGAGTTTAGATAGGATGGGTACTAGAAACCTACCCCTACAACCAGATGAAAGAGTCTTCGTTATTCATGGGAAAGCAGATCCAAACTTTTCTCTGTCAATTTGCTGTTGGTGGCATCCCTATTTAGCTCCTTACATCCTGGTTACCTGCTCTGCTCCAGACTGGATTGCAACAACTGTTTCCTTACCAGCCTGCCTTCTTTCTCTTCCAAGTTTTCTGCCTCTTATATCCCCGGTTTCTCCTAATTTGTATGCTATAAGGAAAAGTAATGCAAATGGGTCACTGACATTTTCCTCTCCATGTGTATTTTCAAATGCTTCTTCCATATCTCCTTTCCTATCTTCCTGTTCCATGCCACGTGGGAGTTCTTCCTTTAATCTCTGTCCCTGCCCAGCCCCACAAAGCCCTTTCCACCTCAGAGAGAGATGTTATGTAGATAGACCTCAGTCTTCATGGGGCTTCTGTCCACTGCCGCATCTCTCATCATGTCTCCTGTCTGCTCAGGGACTGTGTGTGACACCAGGAGTCGGAATGCTGACTCCGCTATGGGCTACTCCTTTTGCCCAAGATCTGTCATTTCACTGCCCCATGCCTCGATCTCCCTGGCTATACCGAGACAATGACAGAGACGATAGGTCTGAGGGAGGCATTGCTTAGTGATAGGCAAATCAAATGTAATTATTGGGCTTAACCTCTAGTAGAATTTTACTGCTGTTGTCCCATGCTGATGTCTCTAAGATGAAAGAGGCCATCCCATTGTCATCCGTGAAGTAGGACTTGGTCTGCTTCCTGCTGCCATAGGACACTGTAAGAATCACCTCCTTGTTCTTAAGGTGTGTCCCATTGGCACTTTTGAGTTCCAGCTGTAATGATGCAGAGAACAATCAGAGAATTGGAGGCCTCAGGACTGAAAACCTGCCTCCCAGTAGAAGTCCCAATTCCCTTCTCTGCAAAAAGACTCTAAGGGTGAACTCTTCCAACCCCTCCCCATTTATGCAGCAGCCATGCATCTGGCAAGGCCACGTGTTTATCCTGTGGTCCTTTGGATTACCTCTTGGTAGAGATGTCAAAGGAAAGAGTGGGACAGAGGACTGTGCTAGCAGCTTTGAGCATCTCAGAGCAAGGGGATTCCTCAGTACTTCTGTGCCCTTCATTCCCTCAGATCCAGCTGCTGGACTTTCCATGTTTCTGCCCTGTTTGCTTACATTTCCATAGTAGGGAGTTCCTTGCTGGTAGTAGTAGCTTGTCTCCCAGAATTGGAGAGTTGTGACATCAAAAGTGACCTTGCAGTTTTCAGTGGTGTTGACCTCCACCCCTAGGAAAGACAGGAGGTACACGTAAGTGAGTATCATGCCTCTGAGCAAGGGCAGCAAGATCAGACAGACTGATGGAATGGGATGGACATTCACTCACAGGGGATTGCAGTTTCCCTGTGGACCTACAGGAGTCATTTAACACACACACTTGGCAGTAGTGCCTCCTACATTCTGACCTGCTAGAATGACAGCAGTCTACTGGGAGGTCTCTAACAGAGAGTTCTAAAACACTCTTTCTGACTTTGTTTAAGATGGTCCTACTCATGATTGTCCACTTGCATTCTCCTCCCATTCTCACATCAGAGCCGCTAGAGGGCAACATTTTTCCTTGCCTTCACCACACTAGTTTACACTCTGCTGTCTTGTCATGTGGTGCTCATTTGAAATTACTGCAGTTGTCTGCTAAGTGAAGGCATGTCACTGTTTTCAGCAAGGGTGTGCAAAACATTTTCTTATAAGGAAGGGGTTATAAAATTTTGTAAGAGAGGAAACCTTAGAGGATGGAATATTTAACAGTAGCTCTGGACACGTATCCTCATCTCCTTATCTGGGATGTGGAGATATATCTGACGAGGAGCTATTAACAGTACACAGCCAGGGCCTTGCTTATCACTGGTTGCTCTGAGTACCTCCTTGTTCCAATGGCCTTTCCTAAAGTATGGTTTAAGAGCAAAAGAACCTGGCCTGGCCCACTTCTGTGCACATTTCTACTGTGACTAGATGAGAAAAAGCAGCTCTCACCCATCTCTGCTAAACCAAGGTGACTGTCAGAGCTGGACCGGCCACAATAGCTTGCGGAGGAGCAACCATACTGCCAAAGCCCATCCTGCAGCTGGGAGAACTCACATGTCCTATGTGAGTCAGACCTGTGTGCTACGGTATGAGAACACCCTTGCTGCCTTGGTGCTCCCGCAGAAGACACAACCTTTTGAACGCTTGACCCCATGGGAGCCAGTGCAGAAGGATGCAGTGGTTTGATGGGAAGACATAAGGATCCACAAGGAGTCTTCAGATGAAAACCCAAAGACGAGTATGTTGTATGAGTGTAAAGTAAAAAATTGCCCACAAAGTCTAGAATCAGTTTTTGCTACCTGTTCCACTTTCTTTCAGAAAAGCCACAGCTTCCAGGTTGAAATCATAATTGTCACTACGCTTCTGGTGGTAGATCTTAAGATTCACCTCAGTGGCAAAGCAGCCATCCTCGTTTGTCTGGGGATGTGAAATTGAATCTGTTAACCAATCGTGAATGCACCAATCCCTTCCGCAGTGCAGATCAAACCCAAGGCCCAGAAGTCTGAAAGTACATGACTAAGACACTTGAGTTAAAGGAGCAACTCCCATACCAGCATGAAACATACTTTTTTCTGTGCAGCAGTCACTAATCAGAGATGCTGTTTCACACATATGTCATCTTTACACACTTGATCACGTGCCAGTAGCAAACATGATTTGTCATTTCTCCCTGACAACATGATTTCTTTGGCTAGGGAGGGATTTATCTTTAAGATATGTGCTGGGTTACTTAAAAATATGTAAACAAATACAGATACATCCATTCAACCCTAGAAATGAATGAGTGAAAGTCTGTTCTGAGCTGAATTGCCTGCTTAGATGCAAGAGGTAATTTCTGTGTCTCCGAAACAGCTGTTTCTGGGAAAAAGCACATAGCTATTTACACCAGATTAAAAGGTGGTGTTAAAAAGCATCCAGAGGAATTGAATCGATGTGGACAGTGTTTGTATTTTTTGTTGCTCTGTTGTAATACTTGTTTTGTCGGCAAATCTGCAACAGTTTGCCTGCAGGTTCTTCTTCCTTTGAGTGCATCTAAGTGCTGTCAGAGAAATCACTGAGAGGGGTTAAGATTGCTACACCGGTGAGTTAAGGATATATCAGTCACTCATCCCTGAGAAAAAAGCACGCTGCTTCAATAGCTGATGTCTGTCCCACTCCTTCCTTAAGTATTCTTCCCTCTCTTTGCCACTGTTCCTCTCTTTTGCAGGAGGAGTGGATGTTCCGTGTGCTCACCTTACCAGTGTAATCCTTACAAATACTGTGCTTGGCTTTGGAAGACTTCCGATTATAGCGGATATGTTTTCGGCATACCACAGCCTTCACACTACCTTGGACTGGTTTCCCATATGTGTACCTGGCAAACATAGCAGAGAGGACTTACACTCACATACAGAAACATCGGCTCAAGAGTGAATAATATCAGCATTAGCCTGTGGTTTGCAGTTTTACAGCCCAGCAGCCTGCAGTATCTTCATGGTTCATGAGCTCAGCAGAGGCCAAGAAATTAAAATGACTTCATCAGATTGAGAGAGAAAGCAGTGATGGGTGAGTTTGCCAGTCAACACTAGTTCTGCTAGACAGTGTTGTTAGGGAACATTGTCCTGGCCACAAGTTGAGCTGTTATTTTTTCCACACTGGCAGTAATCAATGCAGCAGATGTGCTGAATTTTAGGTCACATGCCCCACTGAGGGGACCCACTGCCACACTTGCAAACTCACAGAGAAAGAAGTAGGGAGAAAGAATATGGAGAAAGGGGAGAGTCCAGGAGAATTCCTTAGCAAAGGATGCCAGGGTAACAGACATTGTAATAGAGGTAGGGTTGGCATTTTTAGCTCAGTTATTGATAGCTATGCAGTTTCCAAACCAGTAAGAATGCACATTCTGTCAGGATAAGTCAGCTCACGTGCCACAGACGCGGAGATGGAACTTCTCCTCCAAGATGGTGACCACCTGAGGCATCTGGATGGAGACACTGAACTTGGGCAGCACTGTGTGAAAACAAGAAAAATATAATTCAGTGATAGTAGAGTTCATTTGTTCCGGTCCTTCCCAAATGGTTATTCACAGAAAAGGAATCTCTCCTTTCATTCCCTGACCACCAGCACAGGGCTTAGTGGCGATGCACCAGCAGCTCAGCCAGGGGAGCATGGTGGGAATAGACAGCCTTATTCTCCTCCTCAGAGCAGAGCTATGGAATAGTGCCTCAGTCCACCCGCAGGACACGGGCGGAGAAGAAAGCCTGTGGGTCTGAGTGAAAGCCAATGATTACACCTAATGGCGGGTAGATGGACATCTCAGGTGCCAGCACAACAAACCGAGCTGTTCACAGCCCCATGGCCCGTTCGACTGTGTGAGAGAGGAGGGATGGGGGCAATACATCCTCCCCTGCTGCAGTCAGCTCCCTGAGACTCTTACCGTACTCCTCTACCCGGAAGGTATGCGCACGGTCAGGCATTTTGATGGTGTACTCTCCAAGCAGTGCTTCTGCGGCCAGAGCGAAGGACAGGTCCACAATGCCTCCCACGGGTGTAACATTCAGCCACTGGCCAACTCGATTCCCTTTGGGGTCCTGAATAGGCAGTAGCGGAGAGCAGATATTTCCCAGTGCAAAAAGAGACTCTTTTGAAGGATGTCCAAGCTAACTCAGCATGGTTTGAGCACATATCCTCTTGTTCTGTGAGCCTAGGTCTATGACACAGCAATAGTGCTCAGGTGAGTCTGAGCTTGAAGTGGATAAGGCTTTTCTGCCTGTCTCATTGACAAAGTCAATCTATCATATTACTGCTCTGTGTTGGCACTGCCATTTCACTGACTGATGCAAAACTATGGTTTACTGCCTCTCTGTCTCATTAAGGGATAGAGGAGGGACCTCTTTGAGATCCCTGCGGTGATCTGAGCTGGCATATCCCCCAGGCCACTGTGGAGAGGGTCAATCCTCTTAGGCTGCACATGCTGCCTACGGCATGAGCTACTTGGGTCTGGTTACGGGGAAGCCTGATGTCTTGAATCCCCAGGGAAGTCTGAGGAAAAGAGTCCAGGACTTCATGCAGGGGACCATGAGGCCCAGTAAGGAGGATGTAAAGACCTGGGATGCAAGGGCATTTGGAGGCTGTGTTGATTGTTGTGGTCAGTCAATGATGGGCAGTGTTCCCCCACTGGTCTTGGGAGGGCAAGATGCAGAACTCGAGTTACAGTCAGACTGCCCAGCTAGGAAGGACTTAACAATCAGTTGATGGGTGCTTTATAAACATATGGAACAAGTGGGAACTGTTGTTTGAAAGGGTGAAGCTGGATTAGAGTACTGCTTGTATAAACTGGCATAAAGTACTGCATAGGTGTCTCAGAAACCGTGCGTTACGTATTGATTGCTTGTCAGGTATGACATGCAAATGTGCATTAGCTACGACCAATCGCTAGTTGGAACTGTGACCTTTCTGTAGGGGTTATTACAAATTCCCCATTGCTTTCAGGTATCTTTCCTCAGCTCAGGTGACTGCAGTCCATATTTTACCCATCATATTGAAACTAAACTAACAGATTTTAAGAATATCCCGAAAGCTGCTTTGGTAAGTTTCTCTAGCTGTGTAGCCACAACACTAACTGCTCAAACTTTTATTTTCTGTATGTTAAATATAAAAGTCTCTTTAAGAAACTTCAGGATCCTGACAAGTCTTCAGTTCACAGGCTAGAGGGACTAAAAGTCCTGTGACCATTCTAGAAAAGTTTGCTGGACTGGTTTTCAGTGGCACCCATCATCACCTACTGTGGGAACCTCTGTGTGATCGGTATCGTGACACTGCGCTGCCAGACTTGTGCGGATACTCAAGGAAGGAAGGGCAAGAAGTCGAGGACTGTTCCTGTTCCTGTTCATTCTGAGGTAACGATAATAATTCGAGGAACGACGGAGGGAATTGGGGTTGTTTAGCCTGGAGAAGAGGAGGCTGAGGGGAGACCTCATCATCCTCTACAACTCCCTGAAAGGAGGGTGGAGAGAGATGGGGGCTGAGCTCTTCTCCCTGGGGACAAGGGATAGGACAAGAGGAAACGGGTTCAAGTTATGCCAGGGCAGGTTTAGATTGGATATCAGGAAACATTTTTACACTGAAAGGGTTATTAACCATTGGCACAGGCTGTCCAGGGAGGTGGTGGATTCCCCATCCCTGGAGGTGTTTAGGAAAAGGGTAGATGAGGTACTGAGGGACATGGTTTAGAAGGGGTTTTTTTCAGGGTAGGTTAATGGTTGGACTTGATGATCTTAAAGGTCCCTTCCAACCTCACCCATTCTATGATTCTATAACTAGTTTTCTGCATTCGTATTTCCCCACCACCCTCTCCAAACCTGTGTCTTCCCCAGGGTGAGAAGGGATGACAAGTTTCAATAACGGAGGTGCTTTACCTTCAGTTCCACCAGTCGGTGCTGTGGGGAGGAAACAACTGTTACTAGTGGGATGCTCTCAGGGAAGTTACCAACCACCTCCCTGACAGTTTTTTAGCTCCCAACCATCCATGAGTCTTCCCTAAGCAATTCCCAGTACCTGCCCATGACCCAACATCACCAGCAGCTCCTGTGTTGCAGGAGGTGCACAATGCTGAGCGACGCTGAGATTAGCTGTCAGCAGATGGACAGCCTGGCTGGGCCAAGCACTGATCCAGGAGTCACGGGGGCAGCCCATAGCATTTTCAGTCTCATTAAGGTTTCTCCCCTCTTGACTTACCGTTTCGTTGCTGGCAATAAAGTTCTGATCCAAGGTAACAATTCGCAACTTGACTACAGAGCAAAAGAAAAACAGGACTGGCTGAAATGAAATCAAGTCTGTTAATAATAAGAAGAATGGATGGCTGAGAAAGACGTGCCCATGTTTTTCACTAAGAGGATGCGGGCAGCAGCTAGAGCCACCCTCTCCTGGGCCTATGCTCAAAGCCCTGCTAAGAGCTGGCAGCCTGCTAGAGAACGAGTGGTAGGAGAGGCAGTCTGGGTTTTCTGGGAAGGCTGGCTGTGCTGGTGAGAAACAGCATTTTTCTGGACATTGGGCCTGTGATGGGGCACTCAGTCTTGCCTGAGGTGAAAGTCATGCCAGCGGAAAGGGTGGAGAGACACAGGGCAAAGAGCTGTACCCTGTGGTGATCTGAGCTGTGCCAGGGCAGTGACGGGGCTTGCAGGATCACAGAATCACAGAACCATAGATCACAGGGTTGGAAAGGCCCTCTGGAGATCCCCCAGTCCCACCCCCTGCCAGAGCAGGGTCACCCAGAGCAGGGGGCACAGGAACGCCTCCAGGCGGGTTTGGGATGTCTCCAGAGACGGAGACTCCACCANCTGTGATCCTCGTCTGAGAAAATCTGTGGGAGAGAGAGGGATTTAGGGCACCGACAGACTATTGTGGCTTTGACTGGAGCAACCATCAATATAACACAGGGGTGTCTGAACCTTTTCTCACACGTCAGCCAAAACACACAAGCCCTATTCACGCTGGCATGCTGAGTATGGCTAGTACTGGAGAATGCACCATGCACCATGCTGATGTAGGAGAGAAGGATCCCCAAATCCCTCAAAGACTTGAAGGGAGATGAAGCCTGAGACCCCTCTCCCTCGCAAAGCAGGCCCCACTCCAAATGCTAAAGGATACCCCGTATTTTGTGGCCTGAGGACCACTCTTTCTCTTACAAAACAAGGCATTCTGTCCATACCAATCTGTCCAGGTTTGTACACAGATTTGTCTGTCTGGATAAAAGTCTTCTTGTCTGCGTGCTTAATTAAGACTTTCTGTTTCTTCTGAAACTCTGAGTTGGCTTCCAGGACTGTGATAACAATAAAAGCCACTTCATCGGAATTTCCAACAGGAGGAGGGACCTGCAGGCATAGTTGGAACCATCATTCAGGATGGATCCTATTCATGGATCTCTAGGCTTTTCGAATAATGATTATGACATTGTTTCTATATTGCTCCAGTTCCTCTTGCCCTGGAAGATCTCCCTACTTTTCAGAATGTATTCTAGAAAAGTAAAATGTCTGGGGCTACACCGTAGGAAGGATACTGGCAGACCTATACAGGCTGAAGAAGAAGATGCAGTGCCTGACTGAGATGTCCCCACAGGAAGGCATAATTCTTTGCCTTCCTGCCCAAGAAAAGCAGAACCCACGCACTATCCACCCTCCTGACAACCCTTGAAAACATCTTCCTCACCTGGAAGGTTGTGCAATGAAAGAAGGTGAGCTGAGAGATGGACTGAGCGATCAGAGTATCATTCACAGTGTTGCTCTGCAAGGTTACTGTCACATGGATCAGTACTGCTTGCTTTCTGCTGAGCTGGAGGCACACTGTCTCTGAGAAGGGGTAGGAGAGCTGAGATGGTATTGCCACGGCATAATTTCTATTAAAAAAGAAAAAAAAAAAAGTCAGGTGAAACTGATTGTCTAAGAAGACAGGTTTTGACTTTAGGATTTGGGTACTTCCTAATAAGACTTCTGGTCTCTTCATTTCACTGTCACGATGCCAGTGGGACAGGATCACACCGTTCTTCTCATCTACAGGTACTACAGCCATTAACACCGAGTCTGCGTGACATGCCGCATGCACATGTAAAAAGAGGAAGCCATTGCTTCCAAAACTGAAAGTCAAAATAAGGTGAAGGTGACATTCCATGTCACCCAAGGAATCAGCAACAGAGCCTGGCTACATTGCAGCACTTCAGCTTTTTCACTGAACCACGCTACATATCACCATCAGCTTGCTTGGTTGGTTTTCTGCTTTCTGTCCTATCAGCTACTCTTGGGCTTGGAACCAACGCCACACGCGTATGGGACCCAGTGTCCTGGCTTCGTGCCCCGGACATAGAGTCTCACCAGCACATTCTCTTCAGCTTCTGACACTCCTGTCCTCCTTGCTCTTTTCTGCCAGGTCTCACACCTCTGTGGCTTCTCTCATAGCTGTGCCCATGGATAACACCAAGAAGCTCTCCATATTGGGGTTTTTTTCATCTTATACTGCACTGCAGCAGCTAGGACCAAAGAAAAGCCAACATTCAAGCAGCTTTGAAACCTCCTTATCACTGACTCCTCCTGTTTACTGTCTCTGGGCAGGTTCGGCATGTTTTGCAGCAGCAGGAGGGCAGGGCCTGGAAAGATCAGAACGGCAGGAGGCAGGGACATGACCTGCTGGAGATCAACACCCTGGCAAGAGGGAGTCAAAGTCCTGCTGGCCAGGAGCTTTGAACGCTTTCACACTTGAGTGCTGTCAAGCTGCCTTCAGCAGCTTGTCTGCTGCTAATATCAGGGGATCTGAGATGCCAATGACATTTCTGTTTCCTACCGAAGCTGACTCACGGCACCTCCCCTCTGCCGCTGGGACAAAGGATGGGTTGAGCACTAAAGACTTACTGCTTGAACCTCCCATACCTCCCTTGCTCCTAATGACCCTTTATTCTAGAACATTTTCTTACACCCCTTTGACAATTCATCCCTTGCCTTCTGAGCTATAAAAGTACAAGACAGCATCTCTGAGGCTGTCATTCAAGGATCCCAAGACGCAATCTGGAATACTTGCTCATGAATCTACAAAACCCATTGACATACAGGCGGGACAGCAGACAGCCTATTGAAGCAAGCAGTATTTCCATAAGGCAAAGCTTCATGCTGAAGGGAACGGTGGGAAACAGGTAGCAGTAAAGCATCATTTGAGTGGGAGCTGCCTCGGGCTGTGGAACATGTCCTAGAGGAAAAGGCTGTACTCCCACTGGGAAGGCATTTTAAAACTAGGCTTGTGCACGCTACACCACACACGGCAGGAGGGATCCCAGCGATGACCCAGTGATGTATTTCCCACTGTAGCATCTACAGCCCGAGCACAGCCATGTTTCTGTTTGCACTTACGCCATGGCTGCAAAAGCAAAGGCCTTCGAAAAGGAAAAGCAAGTTCACAAGCCAGTATATCACAGCAGGGCCTGCTGGAACAGGAGCTGCATTCCTGATAAAGTATAGGGTGGGAAGCAGTGCTGGCAATTGTCCCTGACAGAGATCTGACAAAAGGCATGGAGGGAGCAGACGGCCAGCGAAGACAGAAGGAACACGCTGCTTTACAAAGAGCATCCCTATTAGATACCTCAGGCTCATGTGTGCCCGGTTTGTAAAGGCTCTGTCTGCAAACTTTGTCTGCTAAAGATTTAAACGGCGACCTATGACTCTGGGGAGAAAAGCGGAGCCCAAAAGGAAATATATTCTGAAGCACAACAGGAGTTGTTCTGCCTAAGTCCTTGCAGAAATACATGGTCTACATAAAAGGCACCAAAGGGAGAGCAAAGTAGGAGGGGGAGTGTGAGGGGCAGGCACATGAGAACCAAGTGAAACCTTGGGAATATGAGAAATTACGCCTTTCTGGAAAAACACTCCTGGTCTTAGGACTTCTGTCCTGTTTCCGTCACACCTCCACCCCCCAGGATTCCCCACAGACCAGAGCATGTATGCGAAGCAGCTGAGGTTCTTACAGCATTGCAGGCGTTCCAGCCGTGCTAGGCAGGAGAAGGATGCTGCCCCACAGGAAAGCGATGCTCCACATAGCTGATTGCAGGTCAAATCCCTCCAAGGAAAGCTTAGCCTCTCCTCTGTTCCCCCTTGGCCCCTGCTTTTGCTCTCTTCCTTCTTCCCTCTCCCCCTCATCCAGAGCTGAAGGGCTGTGCGGCTCCTGCCCTGACAGGGTGCCTGTTCCTCTCCTGGCTTCGAAACCAAGGAGGTGGAAATCACGCTGCGCATGGCTGGGGCTGGGATATGGGCGGGTGGAAGGGGTGGAGACAGTGTTCGTTGCCTACATAGCAAAGGCACTCACCTCCAGGCTTTCTAAGGCTTGTTGATATTTCTCTGTGGAATGCCTTGCTCTGTCTTATGTAGCACTGCTGGCAGCAGCCCAAGTCCTCCGTTAGTATATTTGGTACAGGAGCCTGATTTCTGTAAAGGTATCTTTACTGGGATTTCATCGGAAATATGCTGGGACAAATTCATTCTTTGTGATGTCAGTGGATTTTGCTTCAAGGTTCTTCTTCTGTAGAACTTTTTTTTTTANTCCATGCTTTCTGAGGCTTGTTGATATTGCTCTGTGGAATGCCTTGCTCTGTCTTGTGTAGCACTGCTGGCAGCAGCCCAAGTCCTCCGTTAGTATATTTGGTACAGGAGCCTGATTTCTGTAAAGGTATCTTTACTGGGATTTCATCGGAAATATGCTGGGACAAATTCATTCTTTGTGATGTCAGTGGATTTTGCTTCAAGGTTCTTCTTCTGTAGAACTTTTTTTTTTAATGTATCATTTACTTCTTACTGAAATGTCACTCCTGCACTCCCGCCCTGCAGCCAGACCAGCCCAGGGCTTCACACACAGCTCTGCCAGTGCCCCCATTCCTCCCTGGAGGAAGGGAAGAACTTTAGCATGTTATTATCTTCTTGTTGTCTATCTGTTTCCATTTAACTTTAGAGGCAGCCAGCTTGATGACCATTCAGAGATGCAGAGCCATGAAATCAGACAGAACTCAGACTGGTTTTTGTCCTGCTAGGTCAGGCTTGAAGTCCAAACATTGCTGATTTCGGAGAATCAAATATGCTCCTGGATCAGTGACATACAGTGCTTTAAACCTGCAATGTCAGTGCTAGGTTAAAGGCCAGAGTGTTCCTGTTAACCAGATTGTGCACTAAGAGGCTGGATGCTCAGGACACACAGGAATGGTGCCAAAGTAAATCCAGGGGATTGCTTCAGCTGGCAGCAAAGAGCGGGTGGATGGCAAAATCACTCTATATTGTGTACTTTTGGTTATGCTCTGCAAAAACACAGATGGGGACAGGGTAGGACAAAGACATCCACCTCAAATGACGTTGTAACTAGAGGGCAAATAACATCCAAGCCCTGTTTGCTTCCCTGCTGCCACCCAGGAAAAGGA
>VXBO01004310.1:0-14600 GCA_013400135.1 Rhinoptilus africanus
AGGGCTGGAGCACCCCTCCTGTGTCAACAGACTGAGAGAGCTGGGGTTATTCAGCCTGAAGAAGGCTCTGGGGACACCTTACAGCAGCCTTCCAGTACTTAAAGGGGACTTATAAGAAAGATGGGGACAGACTTTTTAGCAGGGCCTGTTGTGATAGGACAAGAGGTAATTCTTTTAAACTAAAAGAGGATAGATTCAGAGCAGATAGAAGAAAGAAATTTTTTACAATGCGGAAAGTGAAACACCGGAACAGGTTGTCCAGAGAGGTGGTAGATGCCCCATCCCCAGAGACATTCAAGTTCAGGTTGGCTGGGACTTTAAGCAATCTGATCTAGTTGAAGATGCTCCTGCTTATTGCATGGGGGTTGGACTAGGTGATCTTTAAAGGTCTCTTCCAACCCAAAACATTCTACAATTCTCCTGATCTTTTTCAAGCTAGAAACTAGATAAATTCATTCATTGTTTGAATTTAAATGGGAAATGTACGGCTGGAGGGAGCTTACCAGCACAGCTTCATAGGGATTAATTTTTGAACTAAGTTTCATTCAATATTTCTGTAATAAATTCCTCTATTAAATATTTCTGTTAGTGACCACAACAAAGAATAGTCATGTGTGATAACTGCTTAGATAATGCCACAATATAGGAAGCTACCACGGGGTGGGGGGGTGGGGGGAGTATGTCAGGTTATCAGTAAGAAAGGACAAGTTGATCCTGAAGGCTTGGAGTGATACAGGATGTAACTCAAGGATTGCAAAGTCGCAGTTAGAGATCCAAGAAAAAGCTCTACTAAGCATTTGCGGGCCTTTAAGCTGAGAAAGGGTGGGCTCCCAGTTCTGAATGCTGGTTAACCACAGTATGACTAACATCTATCTACACAGTGAAGGCATGCAAGGTGACAGATGAAATCCTGGGATATTCCAGGACGATACTGCCAAGTACAGATAGAGGTGCACAGTCCTACATGTGCTTGAGAAAATTTATTCAAACCTGCAAGGACAGAGAAGAAGCCACTAGAGTTGTCAGTGATAGAGCACCTTTTATGAGTGAAGACTAAATTGGCGTGGTTTGTTTCCCCTAAAGGACGAGGAGAGGAAGGACAATCATGCCTTCTTTCCATAAATAGATATGGGGACTGCGATAAGCACCAAGCAGAAGAACTAAGTTAAAGCATGATGCTGCAACATCTAGGTACAACATGTCCAAGATCAAGTTTAGGATATCGATTAAGTTCAAAACCAAGGTACATCTCATCTATAAAATAGAACAAGTCAATATTAATGCAAGATTCTCCATACATGACAACAAATTAATCAGCTACGTGTCTTATTTCTAATATAGGGAGAATACGCATTAGTAACCATTTGAATGTTTCATATAAACACATGCAATTCCAGAACCACAACTGTTGCTATTGTTCTTAAAAGAGCTTTCAGAAAAACAAAATTTAGTGCTCAAAACCCCCATTTCTGAGCTGTATCGCAGGGAAGTTTAATGCACTGAAGGAGTTTTTATGCAGTTCTGATGCTTACAGAATCATCTAGTTCCTGGTAATTAGTACCACTACTCCTAGAACATGTACAAAAGGTAAAAAGTAACAAATAACTTTGGAAATCCTTGGGAGTCTTGGGAAATCCACAAAGCTTTATCCAAGGCATTTCAGAAAGCAAGCTGCAATGGCCACTTCTGGATAGTCAGCCTCTCCCTTCTCCTATATGCTAACATTTACAAACTTAAAAGCACAACAACTATCAGCTAGGGGGAGAAGGATGGATTCTACCCACCACTGACTGCTCCCACCTAAAAGAGACAGGTATGCTCAGCTTTCTTGAGTTTAACTGAGGCATCACCATCAGAAACACTAGGGTCAGGGGAGCACCGTTGGATTTAGTTATTTTGATTCTCAAAGTTGGTCTGCTTGGGTCAAAGAGCTATGAAATGTAACCCCTATTACTTCGGTGATTCAGTTTTCTTTCCTGCAGAGACCACTAGAATACTACTGCTTTAAACTAATAATTCCACCAACTCTGCAACTCCCTAAGCTCCAAAATGCACAGTAACTTTAATGACACCCTAGTTTGGCTGTTACAAACCATCTCGAGTATTGCTCTAAAGCAATGTCTTTCAAGTGACACTCATTTTACTGAAGGTCTAGAGTCTTTTGCTGTGACTACATGCAACAGTAACTTACTAAGCCATTATCTATGATGTTATTTTATAGAGAAATGCCAACAGATTCAACCAGAGAAGAGATTCAAACTTTTAATCTATTCCCTTACAGAAAACTGGCTACCTGACTGCCACATCAAGATAAAATTCTGAATTTGTTTGTAATTGAGCAACCACCTCACCCACCTCTCCAAGCAGTTCTTTGGACTACACCAAAAGTAATAATGGGTTTTGATGGGGGGAGGGTGGCAATGGGTGTGCACACCCCCTTCCTCCATACACAAAATTTGATGCTACCAGCAGCTTTGTGCTCCTGGAAGGCAATTAGTAAGTTATCAAACTCAGTCTTCTACCATCCCTTAGCACATGAACTGTAAAAGAAAGGAGACAAAAACATAAACTGTTTACACTGTGCTGCAGTGAGCAATCTAGTCCAAGGACAGGATGAACAATTGATGCAGGAGAGGGAAATCCACAACCAATGATCAGACAGCCTGGCCAAAACTCATTTAGAAAAGGGCAAAGAAAAAAGCTCTTTCAATTTATCTTAGACAAGCCTAAAGCACAAGCGAACTGGTCACAGAAACCACAAGTCATTTTATAGAAAAAAAACCCCTATAGATTACTTATGACCTAAAGTGAACTGAGCAAACATTTACAAATTTTATTCTTGAGAGAGGGGCATTTTGAAGTCAGATTCCAATACTGACTATAAGAGATATCCACATAGCCCTTGCACCTGCACCCTCCAACCCCTCCAAAATCAAGCCTCTCATCTAGTTCAGTTATAGCCATTTCTCCTATGAATCAGAATCAGTCATATGTGAGATAATCATCATCACAGCCTTTAGCCTGCAGAGTTATATTTTGTGGTAACCTGCTTCTTACTCGGTTTAAGTCTCAAATACCATCTTGAACATCTAATTTTTGGTTTCTTCTCCCAAGTAACAGGTGATAGGACAAGAGGAAATGGCCTCAAGTTGCATTAGGGGTGGTTTAGACTGGATATTAGGAAAATTTTCTACACTGAAAGTGTTACTGAGCATTGGAAGCGGTTGAGGCACCATCCCTGGAGGTATTTAAAATATGGGTAGACATAGCGCTTAGAGATATGGGTTAGTGCTGGTTTTTGTCAGCGTTAGGTTGATGGATGGACTAGATGGTCTGAAAGGTCCCTCCCAACCTAGGCAATTCTACGATTTATAGCCAATATGAGAAGTCCTGTATTTAAATACATTTGCTGATATATTAGAACTGTAACATTATAGGGACACAGTAGGATTTTAACTCTCATAAGAGAGGAGAGAGAATGGTATGTAGATGCGTGGTATAAATTAGTCTTCTGCCCACTACTAGTTGAGTAAAAGTTGCTACATGACTTTTATTTAACATATACTAGTTACTTAAATTCAGCAATTGTGCTGGTTTTGGCTGGGACAGAGTTAGTTTTCTTCAAAGCAGCTAACATGGGGCTATGCTTTGGAATTGTGCTGAAAAGGGTGTTGATAACACAGGGATGTTTTTGCTATTGCTGAGCAGTGCTCACACTGAGTCAAGGCCTTTTCTACTCCTCACACCACTCCACCAGCAGGCAGGTTCAGAGGCACAAGAAGCTGGGAGGGGACACAGCCAGGACAGCTGACCCCGGCCAACCAAAGGGATATTGCACACCATATGACGTCATGCTCAGTATATAAAGTGGGGGGAAGAAGAAGAAATGTTTGGAGAAATGGGAGATGAAATGGGAGATGTTTGGAGTGATGGCATGTGTCCTCCCCAGTAACCATTACGTGTGATGGAGCCCTGCTTTCCTGGAGATGGCTGAACACCTGCCTGCCCACGGGAAGTGGTGAATGAATTCCTTGTTCTGCTTTGCTTGCGTGTGCGGCTTTTGCTTTACCTATTAAACTGTCTTTGGCTCAACCCACGAGTTTTCTCACTTTTGCCCTCCTGATTCTCTCCCCCGTCCCACTGGAGGGAGTGAGTGAGCAGCTATGTGGTGCTCAGGTGTTTGCTGAGGTTAAAGCACAACAGGCAATGAACTACCCGATAAATGAGTTTGTATGATTACAAGTGATTTAGGTTTGTTCAACTTCTAGCAGTTAATTGAAAAAAAAGAATAAAGAAATTAAAAATTCATCAGTATTTCTAGTCAATCACATGATTGATACCGCAGTGCTATAAAACCCACAAGATTGGGACAGGAGTGCAACAACAGAATAACTAACCAACTGTTACCAAACAACACCACCTATATTGTAAAGTTTTGGATGGAGGGAAGGAAAAGGGTGGGAAGAATGAGGAGATATCTATTTCTTGCTCAAAAGACAAATAAAGGCTATTGCTCCACTTTTTGTTACTGTCACAAGAAATTGTTAACATCCAGTTCTATTTTATTGAAATCGCACAAAGAAGTTGCTCAAGTGCAGAAAATAAACCTCGTATGTGAAGAACATAATTACCTAAAATATCCATGTATTTTTCAGACATACATATATCACTTTTTAACAGTGCAATCATTCTGTTAAAAAATCAACGAAACCAAACCAACGTCTTTTAAGCAGTCTGGAAGACATTCTGCCATATTTATACACGCCAAGAAAATCATCACTGTTTTTCCCTCCCAAGCATAGGACCTCAGTTGTGTTATAAAAGGAATTTTGACATTCTTACCAAGGGCACAAAATGACTCAAGTATCCATTCACAGTTCTTGCTTTACAAGAGGGCTTGAAAATAAAACAAATCAAATACCTGTATGTGGGGCCATGAGGCTTCAAGAGTTGGTTCATCTTCTTCTGGATCAAAATCCGGGTTATCACTAGGTGGAAGTGTTCTGAAAATATTAGAACTAATCTGCAAGAGGAAAAAAAAAAGCTTAATTGTATCACTTTTTATGCTTCCACAGACCATGGTCTGCAATGTACTACTTTTATCCTAAAATTACATGAAACTAAAACAGCTTTAAAAAAAAATAAATATAACTTTTATTATTTATTTAGTGAAAACTGTTAAATACAAACAGCTCAAAGTCTGAAATACGCCAATTAAAATAATAAGAAAGTAACTTTTGTCTCAACTGTTTTACAACTTTGTAGCTAGATATGATCATATTTAAAATTCTCTGAAACCATGAAAGTTAAAAGAAAATTTCAGTTTCCCCTAATAATGACCAATTTTTAGCTATGTGACACAGAGCTGAAGTTTTATGTAAGATATCAAATGCAGTATGATTAACCAATTATGACTTAAACAGAGCTCTCTTCACATGTAAGACAGACAATCCCAAAAATGTATCTAATTTCAGAGTTTTTTACTTAACTTCAAGATATTTCTCACTTTCAGGCAAGAGCTGAAGAACTGCTTAGGTTTTCCACCTTTCATAATCTCAAGATGTTTCAAGGTTTTGGGAAGTCAGAAATACGTAACAATTGTGACTCTTTGATTTAACACAGAATAACTTTGAAAAAAATAAGAAAAATAGTTACCACGTTACTTAAAGTATGATACAGTCATATCAAATCAGTTTCAAAAGGGCGAGTTTAGAAAGGTTTCTTCAGGGATTTTTAAAGTATATAGAAGTCTAGATAGAAGACCAATCTTTCAGATGTCAAAAGAAAAATAAATGTCATCTCTTCTGTCAGATGTAACATACTGGATTTTACATCTCTAACATGAACAAAAAAGAACATGAAGTTAATTTTGTTTCTGCATTTTCTACTGTGTTTTTAGGAATACAATTAACCCAACTTTTCCAATTATCTTTCAAACTCTTTAGTCTTTTCGATCAAACCTGTTTCAAACAGCTGCTAACCACCCGAGCGTACTAAACACAAAAGAAAGAACATTTGACAATTTGCAGCAAATGCTACTGCACAGCTTCCATGGAGTCTCCAAGGTGTTTGAAATATCTTGCAAAAGGACTTTAAAAGATCCTGAAGTCACCCAGCTGGCTCTCCATAGAAAAATCAGCTGCCTCATTAAACAACATATAACGCTGCTGCATAAACTGACTTCTCATTTCCTCCTATGTGCTTCATTCGATGACCTGTCACTGTCTCCTGGTGGTACACAGTAAAGCTTCAGATGCTGCTGCTCTAGTGTAGAAGGGCAATGATGTTCTGTATGGATGGGCGCTACAGCAGTCTCCTAGTTTACTGCACAGCAGAAAAAACTCAACAGTACAGTTGACCTATAAGGTTGTAAATACAAGGGAGCACAAGAGAAACTGGCTGGGGGAAGAGGAGGGGGAAACAGGAGTCTGAGAGAACGTGAATTTTAATCAAGCCCAAAAGCCAAGGCTACAGTCTTGATTCTGTTATTTGATATTGTCTACTCTTATTAGGTATTCAACAAAAACACCCAACATAAAATTAGTCCCCTACAGAGACTTCTGTACCTCTGCTTGCATGACTTCTAGTAGTGTCTCTTGAAAATGTATCCTTCTATTTCTAGATGCATCTTGCTGAACCGAACCTCAGCACAGAAACTCAGAGTACAAAATGCAAAAGTTGAGTCCAGAACAAAGGTGCTAACTACTAAACATACTTCTATAGCAGAAACAAATAGCAAGCCTCTTGTCCAGTTCCTTGAAGATTTAATGTTATGATTTTCAGAGTATCCAGTACTTCTATTAGCATTGTTGGTTTCCTGAGAACATATGAAACTTATAACAAACTCTGTACCCGTTTTTATGTACTAGCCCATTTCCCTAAATAACCGGTTCATTTATTTTATGATATTTTAAATACTTTTTCTTCCTGTGTCATTTGCTTCTTTCTAATGTACTGATACTAGTATCGACCAAAAATGTGGTTTAAGTTAAAACCCTCATTGGTTTTGATACATTCAAATTCTTCTCTGTATCCTCTCATATTATTTAAAACATCCCTTTTCCTTCCTAAGTGAGGCTTTACCCCAAAATTGTGATTTAAGAAATACAAACCATAAAAGGATTTTACAGCTGCATAGGCTTCCAGAGAAACCCAGCATCAGCTTTCTAAATTACATGTCAAAGATTTTGAAAGTGACATGAAAGTGAAAGTTAAGGTATGAAGATACAGCAATTCATAGAATCATAGAATCATAGAATCCTAGGGTTGGAAGGGACCTTAGTAGATCATCTAGTCCAACCCCCCTGCCAGAGCAGGGCCACCTTAGAGCAGGTTACACAGGAACGCGTCCAGGCGGGTTTTGAATGTCTCCAGAGACGGAGACTCCACCACCTCCCTGGGCAGCTTGTTCCAGTGCTCTGCCACTCTCAAGGTAAAGAAGTTCCTCCTCATGTTTAGGTGGAACTTCCTATGCTCAAGTTTGTGCCCGTTACCCCTTGTCCTATCACTGGGCACCACTGAAAAGAGCCTGGCCCCATCCTCCTGACACCCACCCTTCAAGTATTTATAAGTGTTAATTAGGTCCCCCCTCAGACGCCTCTTTTCCAGGCTAAAGAGACCTAATTCCCTTAATCTATCTTCATAGGAGAGGTGCTCCAGTCCCTTAATCATCTTAGTAGCCCTATGCTGCACCCTCTCCAGCAATTCCTTGTCCCTCTTGANTAATGTACTGATACTAGTATCGACCAAAAATGTGGTTTAAGTTAAAACCCTCATTGGTTTTGATACATTCAAATTCTTCTCTGTATCCTCTCATATTATTTAAAACATCCCTTTTCCTTCCTAAGTGAGGCTTTACCCCAAAACTGTGATTTAAGAAATACAAACCATAAAAGGATTTTACAGCTGCATAGGCTTCCAGAGAAACCCAGCATCAGCTTTCTAAATTACATGTCAAAGATTTTGAAAGTGACATGAAAGTGAAAGTTAAGGTATGAAGATACAGCAATTAAATTTTATTAAAACAAAAAAGAAAAAAAAAGTCCTTTATTGTCTGTATACTTCTCAAAGAGCTATGCATTTGGAGAGATAATAGATTCAATTCCAATTTCTGAGCGTGCAGATAGCGATATCCAATGTGGGTTTTTTTAATTCTGAATTTCTGTGCAAGCTGGTAGGACAATCTCATTTACACTGGATTTTCATATGGTGGTGGGGAATGAGAAGGGGGTGGCAGGCACAAGGAGATGGCGGAGTAATGTGTACTGGAGGGACATTTCTGTTACGCTCCCAAACCTGATAAAGGATAGAGCTTTCTAACTTCCCAGGAACTTTTAAAACTTAAAATATTCACAATACCCTAATTTGCTGTTAGCTTCAGAGTACTTTCTATTGTGAGTTTCCAGACAGAGACGATACTAATTTTAAATGACCTAGAAAGGAGGTGCACAGACCACTGTGCTGCCTCTTCAAAACTATTTGTAAGCAACACTTCCTCAGTTCTTAATTCAAAGGCTTTGGCAGAGGAATTATAGGAAAATCAGGTTGCCTGGGGCAACAAAAAACATATGTCCTGTGCATCTATCTAAACTAGAAGATTTTTTTTTTTTTTTTATGTTTGAATTCCACCCTTGGTGGCCCGAAAAGACACTGGTACCATTTCAACTACTGCCACCTACCTCGGGATCCCAGCAGAGCAGGGACAACTACATGAGCAATTATTGCGTGGTACTGGCCCAGCAGCTACAGGGGGTAACAGACGATGTGAAGGGACGGAATACTAAGAGGCCTCCTCACCTGCACAGACCTTGTCTATGCACTGGTCAGGAACGACAATTTCCCCCCCCCCTCTTGATATTGTAAGGGATTGTCAACTTTGCCTCCCTAAGACTCGGGCGACTCCAAGGAAGCTGGGCTGATTCCTTCTGCAAGTTGGAGGAAAGGGATCCCAGGTTGCAGGGAAAGACAAGGGGCTTTGGAAAGGAATTAGCTCCACTTCTGCCAGTAATGCCACTCTGGTTTTTTTCAGGGAATTTCTGTACTCTGTTTATCCTTTACTACCAGCCAGATGATAGGTGGGTTTCATTAAGGCTGATTTCTACTTTTTCACCCCAAAAACACTATCCCACAGTGCTTTCTTATAATGTAGTAATACTGAACAGTCCAAAAAAAAAAATCTTTTAAATCTCTTAGAAGTTTTGCTACAATGAAAGGCCTCAAGCCTGACCCACGTGCTGTTTTGGAGGGAGAGACCCATCCAGAGTTCTTTCTGAAAGCTGGTACTTAGTCCTAATTCACAGCAAAGACCTTTTCTGCTGTCAGTTGCCAAGGAGACTAGAAATACTATTCAGGCTTGGAGGGATCTTTTGTCTCAAGCTCTGAAAAAGCTCTCACTGAGCATTTAAGGCCTTCTTCATTTTCTGTCATTTTAGGGGAGAAAATGAGATGGAAATTTGTTATGGAAGGAAAAACAAGCATGCACAGAGACCAATCATTTGCACAACAACAATAACCTCAAGAGAACAGCTCAACACCACCTTACCTCCAAGAAAACAAAACAACTCCAATATAAAAGAAAATCTCCCTTCAACAAGTGTGATAAGCTAGTTAGTATACTCTTTTTTTTTCTTCTAAGAAGAGGCTATGGAGGGCACACAAAGAAAATACTGCATGGATTCAGGCTTGCTGCCACCAGCAGCAAAAAAAAAAAACGTAGCCAAAGAAGAGGTGGACATACTTTGTCCTTGTTTTTATTGTGTATAAATCATTTAAGGGCAGAAACACAGGTTCTTTAAAAAAACAAAGCTATATAAAAAAACCACCCCACAACAGTGTCCTAGATCTTTTGTGAAACTTAATTAGCATGTGGTGAAACAGCCAAAATTATTAAGAGGGTTTCAATAATCCTAGACCTTCAGTATAATGCCAAAATTTCTACACTTTTTTTATACTAAACATCTGATCTTCCATATCAGCTGCTCACAAAAAAAAAACCCAACCACAAAACCGAAACCCACCAAACAAAACACCAAACCAAACAAAACCTTGAGAAAAAATAGCATGCACTGTATAGAAGACTACAGAAGTCGTAAGACATGTTTGAACTGGTCTCCTTATGTTCCCAATAACTACTTTTAAAGTCAGCGTTGTGCCTATTTAAACTTAACTGAAGTTTAGAGAACTGTTAGTCTAAATGCACGGGCACTACATAGATTCATTTTACATTTCAAATTTCTAGAAAAAACAATTTTCTAATATTTAAGATTATTGTCAAATGTCTTTCGGTGACATTCCCTGTACAAGGAGTAAAGGTATACCTAAAACATCACAACACAGCATTTGAAAATGCATGTAGAAAACCTGGGAAAGTCAGCAGATAATGACCACAAATATTTTGTTGCTTATTCAACAAACTGTTTGTAGAAATTGCACAGTACAAGTCATCCTGTGGTTGACAACTTGAGCAAACCACTTAAGGCTACTCTAGCACAGCTCTCCAAGACCAACACAGTAACAAACAGCCAGAAAAAGTATTTACAAGGAGTTGCTTTCTTACACTGATAAACCTTTCTGTTGACACTAGTACCCACAGGAATCTTTACCAGAAAACTTTAGCCTGTCACTCCGCTGCCATTCTTAAATAAACAAAGACAGGCAGCACCAAAATATTTCCATTTTCTGAATGAGAACAACTTCAAAGCTTACCCAGACTGCAAGCATCTGCAATACACCAGTTCTTTCATTTTAATTAACATGAACGCATCACATTTCAGCTAATAATTAAAACTTACAAGTTGTTTGTTTTTACAAGCCTTTCTAAACAATTTTGTAAGCCACGTTATAACTAATGAATTATATTTTGTAAGCAGAATAACCAACAGCAATTCTGAGTTACATGCCACCACAGTCATAAACTGATTAAGGTATTTTATTAAAATTCAAAATGTAACAAGAGCACTCTACTTACCATTTTCACTATGTCAGCATAAGCTGATTCAACAATCACTCCACGATTTGTTGAAACATATTCAACCAGTTCATTCAGTGTTGCTCTCTTAATTTCTTTGCTTTTCAGGTCTGAAACAGAGTCCATGAAGTCAAAGAGAACACAACACTGTTGCAACTTCTGACAAAAAAGATCTTGCTGTTCATTGAAGGTGGCATCTATAAAAGAAAACAAACAAACAAACAAACAACAAACCATCACATCATTTATGTCTGTAGAAGCAAACTTAGGATCTCTAAGTCTATTTCGTTGACTAAAATTTGCATAGCTATTAATTTTTTATTGTGGGTAACAGGGTGCTCTATAGAATCATAGAATCTGTGAGGTTGGAAGGGACCTTTAAGATCATCAAGTCCAACCATTAACCTACCCTGACAAAAACCCCTTCTAAACCATGTCCCTAAGCACCTCATCTACCCTTTTCTTAAACCCCTCCAGGGATGGTGAATCCACCACCTCCCTGGGCAGCCCGTTCCAATGTTTAATAACCCTGTCAGTGAAAAAATGTTTCCTGATATCCAATCTAAACCTCCCCTGACAGAACTTGAACCCATTTCCTCTTGTCCTATCACTTGTCACCAGGGAGAAGAGGTCAGCCCCCATCTCTCTACACCCTCCTTTCAGGTAGTTGTAGAGGGTGATGAGGTCTCCCCTCAGCCTCCTCTTCTCCAGGCCAAACAACCCCAGTTCCCTCGGTCATTCCTCATAAGGAAGTGAGCACATAGTGAGCAAGTAAATAAGAAACATTGTCAAAAAAATAAAGTATCTGTTCAAGCATGTTAGAATGCCAGACCCACCTCTCAACTTCTGTTTCATACAAGAAATATTGGATAAATACATAGCAGTAAATGTATTTAGGGAAAAGAGTTCCTGAATTAACTTTACTTGAAATACATAGACATCAACAAGTATTAACTCTCCCTCAGCAAAAGTCACATACGGAAGCAGTGCACCATACTAACCTTTCATTCATCCGATTTGTCTCATTCTGTTCCCTAATCCTTTATTACGTAACCTGCTTAAAAGCTGTAAAATCTGCTTTGAAGGACCCTTGTCTTTTTACCCCAATGCAAAATACTTCACATACTTTTGACATCATGTGATGAGTGTTTCTCTTAAGAATCAACTCCAATATTTCAAAAGGATTAATCCTGAATTTTCATGCTTTGGTCTAAATAATTTATTACCATCTTAGTCATGTAAGGTTTTCCAGCTTTTTTGGCCTAATAAGACAACGTATTTGGCTGTGACTTGGCATTTTCATTTTAGAGTGCAGTTTCTCCATAAGCTGATCAGCAAAATTCCTCCATTAGTATTTCACATTAGCTCTAAAAAAAGATGGATTATTAAGTACAGTACACCTCAAAAATTTAATACAGCCTTAAAATATTGTGACTGTTCAAAAGTTGCATGATCACAACAAAAGCAGACATGGTTTTAACTACAGAAATGTGGTTTATGTGCCTTTTGGTCTTGTTTTTAATTGTTTCTTTGGGTTCTAAGCCACTCCACCAACATAGCATCACCTTATCTATCAGTCAGTTGGGATTTCCCTTGTTCTAGTGAAGTAAATTTACTTCCAATTTTATCTGCAAATATGAACTGCTTTCCCCTTGAAGAATTTAAGACCTGTCTATAGCCAGACTACTAATCAATCCCTTTGCTTCATTCATTCATTGCAGTGTTGATATTAGCACTGCTGCTTCATCATCAGGAAATTACCAAGACAAGAAAATGGCAACTGCTTTGTAACACTGAGCACTGAAAATCTTAAGTCTCCCTTTAAAATTTGAACAAACCACAAAAAGATCACACTCTTCTCTTTACTGTTCTAGGCTTATTCTAATTAAACAAACTTCATTTTAAGTTTTTAAGTTTAACAACTCAAATACTCTTTGATACTGCCAGTTCCTCAAGTTTCTTACCAAAACACCTCCCATTTAGTGGCTGGAACAACAGTCAACAGTGGCTTTAATGTTCAGTAATTATCTGAATTCTTTTGTTTCTATAAGCAAAAAGTAATTGCTAAAATGGACTGAAACGCCTCCATTGTAATCCCAACTGCTCGCTCTGCCTTGAAAGTTCAAACACCAGAATATTATGTTGTATTCTCTTTCCCCATCTGACAGTTATGATCCTATTAACAGAGCATAACAACTTCAGCGAGCTTTTGAAAAAGTCAGCAATTACTACTCCCTCGTAAAGAGCAATCCGTACTTTTGAATGTTAATTGTGCAATTTTAACCATTTTTCCTTTGAATAAGAATCTTGCAAGATGCTTATTTCGCTCAAAAAACTACAAAGACAGGAATTGTTACACCCTGCAAAATAATGAACATCAGCTGTAAAAACATTTGTAAGTTACATAACATTTCAGCTCGGATCGCCTAATACTCTACCGCCGATGGCATGAGTAAGTACTGTATCATAGCAACACGGCAATAACACTGACATACCGAGGATAAAATCCAAAAAGCCTAATTTAAGGAACTGACACGGGAAGGAACAGCTTTTTTTTGCCTTTTTTTTTTTTTTTTTGCTACTAGCCCCAAGCTGACAGCTGGACTCAAGCAGGAGTCAAACCTACTCTTGTTTTTCCTCACTACAAACTTCAGTTACAAAAGCCCAGCAGCGAGGTGCAGCTCATACGGGATATTTGATGTTCAATAAAATGAAGTATCATTAACCAAAATTTACCCAGAAGTTTCAAAAACCAGCAGACGACATCTGAATACTCCTAAGAGCGGTTAAAACAGACTAAAGACCTCAGGTTAAAACCAAGTAACGGGAATTCAGACAAAATAATCAAATCACTTACTACCTTCCCTAGAATATCAAAGTCCCTGCATTAGCCACTTCTAGTTTGACAACAGAGTAACAGAGATCTTATCTATCCTGCCATGCATCACCAGTCCATTTCATTCATTGATACCAACTGGACACGGTTTCTCAAGTGAAAAACCTGCCCATTAATCTGTTTTGTTACTCTTAAAACCAAAGGAAGTATTTTCTTTTACACATACATTTATTTTCCACACTTGTAAGGGGAATCATAAAATAAAGACATCTGCAAGAGATGAAAACTATGTGCAACCACAGTAATAACCAAGATAAGAAGAAAGCCAGTTCTGTTGTATCAGCACTACCTGTCTTCATGCACTCCATCCCTGCTTGACATGTAGCACATTTATCCCAGTAATGTTATGAGAGATACCATGGGCACCATCAAGTGATTTGGGAAAATTTGTTTGTCAGATAGCTTTCTTAATTTTTTAAAGCCTTGTCTTTAACTATGCCAAGTACAATGGAAGCTAGACAACTCTACACCCCAATAAAATCATATTGCAATAATTTACTCCAGTTCTATGAATAAAATAAACTATGCCACCATAACTGCATCAACACCAAAGCTTTTAGCTTCAGTAGTTTAACGCCCTGTGTCAAGATTCTTAATTAAATTTCAATTTAATGTCTATCAAGATTTGCACCACACATCCGAAGTTCAAGATAACTGCTTTTCTTCAAATACACTAAGTACCAGAAGGATCACAGAAGATAACAGATTCAAAGCAGACAGCAGATGCTTCAATAAAAT